>LNAC01000879.1:150308-222909 GCA_002007465.1 Ailurus styani | reverse complement strand
ATCAAGATCAAAAGGTTTTGCACAGCAAAGGAAACAGTCAACAAAACCAAAAGACAACCAACAGAATGGGAGAAATATTTGCAAATGACATATCAGATAAAGGGCTAGGGTTCAAAATCTATAAAGAACTTATCAAACTCAACACCCAAAGAACAAATAATCCAATCAAGAAATGGGCAGAAGACATGAACAGACATTTCTGCAAAGAAGACATCCAAATGACTAACAGACACATGAAAAAGTGCTGAACATCACTCAGCATCAGGGAAATACAAATCAAAACCACACTGAGATACCACCTCACACTAGTCAGAATGGCTAAAATTAACCAGTCAGGAAATGACAGATGTTGGCGAGGATGTGAAAAAAGGGGAACCCTCCTACACTGTTGGTGGGAATCCAAGCTTGTGCAGCCACTCTGGANTGACCTGAGCTGAAGGCAGAGGCTTAACCCACTGAGCCACCCAGGTGCCCCCATACACACACACACACACACACACACACACACACACACACACACACACATTGGAATACTATGCAGCCATCAAAAAATGAAAGCCAGCCATTTGCAATGATGAGGATGGAACTAGAGGGTATTATATTAAGGAAAATAAGTCAATCAGAGAAAGACAATTATCATATGATCCCTCTGATATGAGGAATTTGAGAGGCAGGGCAGGTGGTCATGGGGGGTAGGGAGGGAAAAAATGAAACAAAATGGGGCTGGGGGGGAGACAAACCATAAGAGACTGTTAATCTCAGGAATCAAACTGAGGGTTGCTGGGGGTTTGGCAGGGGGAGGGATAGGGTGGCTTGATTATGGACATTGGGGAGGGTACGTGCTATGGTGAGTGCTGTGAATTGTGTAAGACTGATGATTCACAGACCTGTACCCAAGAAGCAAATAATACATTATATATTAATAAAAAAAAAGAATAAGATCTGAAGAGTGCTACCACTAAATCTGTTTCTTCTTTAAAATGAGATTAGGGACTCGGGTGGCTCAGTCAGTTAAGCATCTGCCTTCAGCTCAGGTCATGATCCCAGGGTCCCATTGAGCATGGGTTCCAGCTCCCTGCTCAGCAGGGAGTCTGCATCTCACTCTCCCTCTGCTGCTCCCTCTGCTGCTCCCTGCTTGTTCTCTCTCTCTCTCTCTCTCTCTCTCTCTCTCTCTCTCTCTCTCTCTCTCTCTCTCTGTCAAATAAATAAGTAAAATCTTTAAAAAATTAAACTGAATTAAATTAAAATAAAATGAGGTTAATAGTAGTATCTACTTCATAGGTGTGTCGAATATTTAAAGAAATAATCCAGACTGTTAGTGCTTGCCAGTACCTGTGTTCTGTTTACCCTCCTAGGCACGCAGCTGGAGTACATGTTCCAGTCTTCCTTGCAGTTAGGCGAGGCCATGTGACTGAGTTCCAAGCAATAGAAAGTGGGCAGACGTGATACATACCACTTTTAGATATTCTCTTCCTCCACAAAAAAAAAAATTTATTGTGTGTGATCTTCCTTCTCTTTTTCCATCTGCCTGCTGAATGAGGATAATTGCAAGGAATTAGAGGATGGGGGACCCTACAATAGAAAGAACTTGAATCTCTGAATGACTACATCCCCTCACCTCCATCTCTCCCCTGTCCCTGTGAGACACAGGCAAAAATAAAATTTTATTATATTAAGTCACTAAGATTTTAGAGTTATTTCAGCCATTTCCCTAATACTTCCATGTATATTAGGCCAATCCATTCATGCAAATATCAAAGTGCCAGGTATAGAGAAATCGCTAGATAAATATTAGTTACCAGCACCACTAGCAACACCTCCATTATTACTACTTCTGCAATTACTCCTACTGCAGATATAGTGGGACTGGAGTCCAACATGTTATCTCACTTGATCTAGTCATGTCAGCCTGAAATTAAATCTACTACTTGAGGAGTCACAACATACTTCGACTTATGTTAAAATTCCAATCAACGACTCTGAAAAGAAAGAGAAAACCAGATATGTTTTTTTCCATGTTGCTTCTTTCAACATAGTTCTCCCCCACCTTGTACTTTGAAGAACTGAAAATTATAATTAAAAAAAAGTGCTTGAACTCTGGAAAAACAAAAAACAAAAACAAAAGTAAAAATAAACAAGCACTTCTGATGAGTTTGCTGATTTTATTATTGGCCCATTTTGAGGACTGGCTACCTATATATGGATTTTTTTTCATTTTTTAAAAGTTTTTTATTTTAATTCCAGATTTTCACTATTGGCTCATTTTGAAGATTGGCAATTATTTTTGAATCTTGATTCTCACTCACTGTATTATTTTTCTCTCTCAGTTTTTACACAAACTACAAATTTTTCTGACATGCAATCTGTTTTCATTCAAATTGCTGATGAAGATGTCAATGAAGAGAAGGCCAAGTAGAGAGCCCTGTGGTGTGGCCCTGGGGACTCCCTCAAGAATTGAGAGCAATCTACTTTTTCACAGTGTTCGAGTTCTACACACTTGGACTGTATTGTCATTCAATCCAAGTCTCACCATCTTGTTCACAAAATAGCTTGAAATCTTCATCAAAAGTTACACCAATAGTGTGATTATCTAATCCATAGAATTCTCCTAAACAGCTTAGTGATTTTGATAAAAAGTTAAAATGGTATTTACTTGGAATAATGATTTTCTTAACAATCCTGGCTAACTCCTGGTAATCATTGCTGTCTTTCCTACCATCTATTGTCTTTTTAAACCACTTGTTGCCTTTCTCCCAAACCATCTGCTTATTAACATATGACAAAATTTTGCCTACATTAGAGAGCAAGTGCATACCATTGAAACCCTCTTCCTTCCAACTCCCCTTTCAAAATAATGACATTTGTCCTTCTCCATTTTTTCTAGGACTTATCTCAGTATCTTGTGATTTCTTAACCATTACCATTGACAGTTGCTTGATCTCATCTGTGAACTCTTCCAGTACCCAGGGTGTGATTCATCTAGATCTAAAGAACCGAACTTACCAAAGTCTGAAGCCCCACCTCCCTAGTCACAGAAAGTTCGTATAGCTAGCAAATATGTAACCATGACTGCAAATAATCCCAGAGACAGGTCAGGAAATGTTATCTTACTTATGGAGCTCCTCCAGTCTAGGAAACCTGCATATCCACTCAGCTATGTGCTGAGGGTCTGCCATGAACCAGGCATTTAACACACATACCTCATTGAATCCCAACCATGAAAACAGAAGTTCAGAGAAGAAAGTTGACCAAGGTTACACAGACAGAGTGAGGCTGAGTCAGGAGCCAAACCCAAGTCTGTCTAAATCCAAAACTCAGGTTCATCCTACTGAGCCATACCTACCTTCTCATTGGGATTTTCATTCTCTCTTCCCTCCTCACTTGGCCTTCAGTTTCCTTTTTAATTATACTGTTCTGCACTTCACAATATCCAGACACCTCTCCTTGGTGAGGAAAATGGGAACTTGTCAGAAACTGATATGCTTTCCTCACTCTCATATCTGTACTTACTTTTTAAGCCTTCATCAAATAATTGAGAATGCTCTAGCAAAAAGAGCTTTATCATTTTTCACAGCTTCGACTTTCACTTTTATGTTGACCCCAAACTCACCCCCATATTTTGCCTAAAATTCCCTTTATCATGTGAATGAGCCTTGGTTCCTCTGGGTCCTCAAGATGTGCATTCTGCTCTTTATCAGAAGTTCCTATTTCTCATATCAACACTGTTCTTGAAATCTCATCCTCCTAACATCAAGGCCCTTCCCATGCCCTTCTTTCTATGCAGGACCAATCTGCAAATGGAAGATTCTTCTCGCTGCCTCATCCACCTTATTCTATGCCCTCATGGACTGATAAGCTAAAAACATGGCTATCAGCTAACCATCCTTTGGTATCAGCTGATGAGAACTCCAAATCTCCCCTTACCTGGAGGCATTTTCATCTTTTGCTGGGACTGATGAAGTGAAGTATAGTGATTTCCAGTGCAACTTCTGGAGAGTGACTTCCTGGGTTCAAATACTGACTTTACCACCTACTACCTCTGTTACCTTGGCATTTACTTAACCTCTCTGGGCCTCAGTTTATCTCTAGGATGGGGATAATGGTTCCATAAGGATAAATGTTAGCTGTTAATTATCATCGAGTGAGTCTTAATGTTGGCATTTTTGCCCTCTAAGTAAATGAAAAAGGAAATATTTGAGAATTGGGAGCTTTGACATTTGCCACTAAATTGAGACTGTGTGCATAGTTAGCTCTTCTGCTTAGCTATAGGTACCAACAGAATTTCTGAGCTGTAAATGTCATCACATCCAAGTCAGAGGCCAGAAGTTATAGACTCAAATACCAGTATAGCAGGCCAGATAAAGACCCTGCTTATGATCCTTCTGAAGAGAGTGGCCCAACTTGGTACCCACATGAAGCTAAGGCCTCAATGTTACTAAATCTTCCTTTGCTTTTTTCCCCAAGAGACAGCAAAAATCTAAACTTTTATGTAAAATTTCCCAATTTTTAGATGTTGGCAAAATATTTTTTAAATATTTAGCATTTTATATGTTTAAGAACAAAATAACAGCAGTTTGCAATCTCTGGCTTAAAGCCTGAAGTCTGAAGTCCCACACCCCTAGTCACAGAGAGGACTTGTAGCTACCACATACTGTAACCATGACTACAAATAATCCCAGAGATAGGTCAGGAAACTTTATCTTATTTATGGAGTACCTCCAGGATGGGAAACCTGCGTGTCCACTCAGCTATGTGCTAGAGTCACTCTTTTTTTTTTTTTTGCCACACATATTAATTTACCACAAGACAGCTCTTGTCGGATCCCCCAGAATCTCCAGGTCAAATTCCTGGCCCATCCCAAGATTCCAGGCACTCACCGGTGATCTTATTTATGGTGTCAATTACTAATGGTGCTGAGATTAAGAACCTGGTGAAACAGATGTCAGACAAGCTGTTGCTAAAATTGTCTATGTATGGTTAGAGACAGAACCCTGCCCCGGGCCTGAGCATCTGTGAAAGAGAGGGGAGGTTATTGGAGCCAGCACTGTGTTGATGGTCAGGCCTGCTGAAGCCCAAAGATGAGCCATTTGAGGAAACTGGGGCTGGTGGCAGCTGTTGAGTAACCCTTACTCATTTGAGGATTAGGAGAGAGTTGAAGAAGCCTTGATAAGTCGCTAAGAGCCAAGTCTATCTTTGGAATCCAACATAATTTTCCGGCAGACTTAAACCATAAAGGCTAGAACTAGGATTAGCTAAGATTTAATGCATACAAGTGGTCAAAATACATATTTAAAATTTTTATTTTGGCATTGTTTGTATTGGCAAAATAAAGAAATAAAATAGAAGCAAACCAAATGTTTATCTGGAAAGAACTGGATATAAATTATAGTTTCCTTCATCCAATGAAATAGTATACAGCCAGTTATGGGATAAATTAAATTAGTTTTTAAGAGCTGTCTATAGAATAAAATGTATAGTATTTTCACTATTGGGTTAAAAACAGATAAAGAAAGGAAAAGAAGGAAATAAAAACCAGGTGAATGCATGTGTTTGTATGAGCGGACATATGAGTGTGTGGGTTGAAGAGTCTTAGGAAAAGAATCTAGAAAGATATATACCAAACAATTAACAACAGTAGGCCAGGAAGAAAAGAATTATTGAATATGACATTGCATTTTACTTTGTTACAGCAAGCAAGAATAATTTTGTAAATTAAAAAGGCAAATATGTAAAGAAAATTTTTTATTCTCATGAAATCAGTTCATAATTAACATAGCACCTACTTTTATTCCAATACTGTGCTATGTGCCATCAAGAATATAAAAGAAAAGCTCCTCCTATCCTTGAATATTACTTACTAGGAGAGCCTATCTATCATCTCTCTCTCTCTCTCTCTCTCTCTCTCTCTCTCTCTCTATATATATATATATATATATATATATACACACACACACACACATATATATATATATGGTATATATAAACACTACTCAAACCCAGGTAATCAAGTCCTTCCCATTTCATACATTAAAGAGCCATCATTATTCCTATTTCACAGAGGAGAGAAACTGAGTTTCGGGGAAGCTCAGTGCCAGCAAGGGAGGGACCAGGGTGCTGGCTCTAAACCCAGGAATCTTCACTACTAAATGCTTAAAGGCAAATGTATTCTTTGTAAAGAAGAAAAGATATTTTAATAAAAATTCTTCAAGAAGCATTGAGAAGTGCTCAGTGAAGAGGAGATACCCAGAGTTCTCAAGTCTGACTTTCTACACAAGTGAAATCTATCAGCTTATTACTGATCTTGCTTTTCAACTACTTCTTTAAACAGAATCTACTGCAAAGATGGACCAAAAATCATAGATGAAACCCAGCTATGTTTCATGGAGCATCAGAGATGGCAGAGACCCTAAAAATCACCTCTTGTCACATCTCTATTTTTAAGACAGGAAACTGATGCCCAGAAAGGCCTGAAGACTGTCATACATCTGACCAGTGGCAGGACTAGGGCTTGAATCCATGGCCTTTTCAGCACATTCACACCACACTCATCCTCGTGAATGACCAGGTGACACATCAAACTAGCATTCCTAGGTGTCCCAGTTGATGAGAAAGGTGCTCCCACCAATTGCAGTCTGACATTGGTTCAATATCCCACAAATCAGCCTTGATGGAGCAAGCAGTCATTCTCCTCTAATCGTGTCTTTCTTGAAACAGAGATTGCTATCCTGTTATTTTCTATTGGGAAGACAGATGGAAAAACACCAGCACAACTAGCATATACCAAATGCCTTTTACACAGCCCTCATAGAGAGAAGGATTTTTTATTATATTATCTCTAACAACCTAGGACATAGATTATGATCTCCATTTTACAGCTACTAAATGATAGAACAAAAGGCTCAAATCCAGACCTTTTAAAAATATGCCTAAGACATGTTCCCTGTGTGCTGCCTTCCATGTAGCAGGAAAAGAAAAAAGGAAAGGGAAGGGAAGGGAAGGGAAGGGAAAGGAAGGGAAGGAAAAAAAAAAAACATTGGCTATGGCTCAAAGACTGTAGCTTCTTTAGAAACAAAACATGCTAATAAAATCTCTGCTTCCAGGATGGGGGAGTCAATGAAAATCAAATAAGAGTGCATTTCATTCTGTCATCTCCTGACCTATAAAAGTAAGTTAGAAGACTAGACTCCTGGAGAGTCACTGCCTCTGGGCTCTACAAGAGTCTCTACTCATTTCACAATGTTGCAGATTTCTGGGTCTTGTCTTCAGGCCAGCTTTCTGCTCTCCTCTAATCACAGCAGCACTCCATTCTGTGCTTGGACAGTCTGTGAAGTCTGAGCTCCCTTGGAGCCGATGAGAATTCTCAGGCTTAAAACTCCTATAAATCCCATCCTCTGAGTTTCTTGAGGTGGCCACTGAGGAGAGCTGAAGAAAAATTTGATGCATCTCAGTTAAATCTAAGCGTTACTCTACCGCCCTTCCACATCCTGCTTAATGTCTCCTAGTTCCGATCAGATCTACTGCTTAATGCAATGGGAGAAAATGGATGGTTTTGTGTGCACCAGCAGGGTCCCACTAAAGCTCATGCTCCTACAGTACAACTCTTTGCAAAACAGCATTTTCCAAGATAATGAGCTGGAATGAATAAATCCCCTACTACTGGTTCTTCTTTAATTATTTCCCTAAACAGAAAGGACTATGTCATTGAAAGTATAAAATGCACCTAGAAAAATATTCTTCAATAAAGCATACCAGAATCAAGGTGTGACATCCCCAAGAACAGCCAAGTCACAAAAGAGCTAGTCATGCTAGAGGCCAAGTTAAATAACTCATAATTTTGGATCTCTGGGTCCTGCTAGCACTCTTGAGTGTGGGCTTATGAAATGCCCGAGCAGGCAAGACGGCCCCTGTTGAGTCTTGCTTGACTTGGCCGTCACATGGGTAACTCTTCTATGATTTGGCCTTCCCTACACATCTCACACCTTCCCACAAGTGACCTTTTCACTCTGTGCTTGGCTTTTCTATGGTGGGTTAAGTGTCTGCACACATTCACGTCCTCAGGTTTGTGGTGTGAAGATGACGTGGTATTGCTCTCCAGATTTGCAAGAAGGGTTGAAGTTATGCTTTGGTTCCTACAATCTTTTCTGGAATAATTATGGATAAAAAGGATATGTACTTTTTCTCCAAGTCACTGTCTCTGTAGCTCTTTGAGCTACTCAGTGCTTTTTATCAAGCTGAGTTTCCATATATCCAGTGGTACGTACTCCCTGGGACTCCAAATCTTAGACCATGTGTTGTTATTTTCTACCATTCCAGAGCCATTTCCTCTGATACGAAATTTCCTAGAATTCTACACATATACAGCATCATGCAGCACTGGGCACTTGCATTTTCTTAGAACATTGCTATAGGTCACTCTGATTACAGTCACTGGACCTCCACTTATCCTATGTCTGTACTAAGCAGTCTTACTTTTAACCATCCATTGTCATCTCCAAGAAGTCTTCCTTGAACTCTGGACTGATCCAGCTGCTTCTCTTCTGTGCCCCTGTAGCATCCGTGTTTGTCTCCATCATAGCATTTCTTCACTACAATAATTGTTTCTGTTAATGGTCTGTCTCCATGCTGTGCTGTGAGCTCTGAAATTGTATGGACTAGCTCTTATTTATCTATACATTACAAACACCTAATACTATGTCCTGCACAATATAGTTGTTCATGTTGATGAGCCATTGTCAAAGGTTTGATTGAATGAGTTTGAGTGAATGTCATTTCCAGGCCTGTGAGTTAATTCTACTTCAGAAACTCTTTTTGTTGTCAGTATTATTTTGTCATGATATATTAAGTATGGCTTGTGTTGACATTCAAATAGAAGGACACACATCCACCTGAAGTTGTCACTACAGGAAAACTAATCCGTTTAACTCTCAAAGGGTAATTTGATTTATCAGGTCTCGTGGAGGGCCATGTTGAGGGACATGGCTGAAGTTCCCCATGCTTTCACCTTGTCAGAGACAAGGAATTTAGCAGCCACTCTGGATTGCTTTAGTTTGGTCTATAGCTCAAGACAGTATCTTCCTTAAATCTTCCCAAAAGGCTCTGCTAATCTTTATAGATGTTATCAAACCAAAATATCTGATATGACTGATGTACCCCTAATCCTCTGTATCAACTTTTCAGCCACACTACCACCAGCATGTTCCTGTCTTAAGTACAGATCGGGACCCCCAGAGATAATTTTTGCCAATATCAACATCTTAAGTTTGCTTGAGGATATCTCTGTTCAGCTACATAATAAAAGATGTCACTGAGTGTTTAAGTCTCAAAGGGTCTTACATCCTGACGCTTTGAGTAGAAAAATGAGTCTTTACAATTCTGAATCCTCTGGCTTTTGCCTTGATAATTTTATTACAGCTGTGATCTCCTCTATTTCTGAATGGTTAAAGGAGCCTTTCCCTGGCCACATTTCGGGAGAATGAACCCAAGTTAGGGCAGGGCATGGAGAGCTTAATGAGAAGACATATGTAAGTACATATCACAAAGAAACCAAACCAACATTTAGGAAAAAGACTTTACTGATGAAGCATTAAGTCCTATGCAGACCAGCAGAGTCTGATAATGGGATATGGAACCTGTGACCATTTGCCTAGGTGTTTCTGGGGATCATTTCTGTATGATGGGATTGCTAAACTGGTTCTCCTCTACAAAGAATACTGATTGGCGAAGGGACATGAGATGGTTGCTGGTTTGTGGTACTGGTTGCTTCATTTTGTGAGCATCCTTTCTGAGGAACATCACCAGCAGCATTCTGAGGCCAAAATCTGGCACTGTCACAGGGTTAAACAAAGTGTAGTTCCAGAAACCTAGTTTGGAAGCCATGTGGGAAGATTTTACTGGGTCTTTGGGGGATTGTGCAGAACATTACACAACGAGGCATCCCATGCTTCTCCTTTGGGGTAGAACGTGTCATACAAAGACCTGCAAATCTACAAACTGAGTAGAATGTGATCCTGACACTCGAGAGATGGCTTACATATTCATGTTCACTTTGCCCTGGCCTCAGCCCATTGAGCGATGCTAGGAATGACTGGGGCACTCACCTGAGCCCCAACTACTCTTGGCAACCCCCCCAGACAGCTCCCTGATTGACTGGAGCCACTTTTGTGGCTGGACCAGCCCTTGTGGTTCTTAACTATGATTGCAAGGTGCACCTCAGAAACAACCATCAGGGAATTTGAAAAAAACAAGGTTTTTTCACAGGTCCTGGGGAGTACATGGCATTCCCAGATCCATACAATGAGGTCACAAGAGACATGGACCTGACCCGGGGCTCTGCCTTGCTGGGGTTGCAGGTGGAGTATCTAGGGTTTCTCGGGTTCACTTTTTATTGGTGAATTTAAAACATAAGAGCAAGAATTAGAGCACAGGAAAAGTAGGGCTCACTCAAGTGGGCTTTTCTAAAACAGGGAATTTCATGGGCAGGGTGGATTTTATTCAGTGTGTAGCCGGCAATATGTTTGGAGATGGATGTCTTTGAAAAACAACAATCGAAAGCTTATGTTGGGAACCTGTATTACGATTTTTAAAAAGCTAATTGTTAGGCACTTAACACTACAGTGTCATGTTTGGGATCTTTCTGGATGAAACCCAGTGAGAATGGATTCCTTCTATACTATAAGCTTTCTTAGGGCAGGGAATCTGACTTATCAACAGCATTCTCAGCATTTAGCCCAAGTAAATAAATATAAAAACAAAAAGCCGGCTCTAATTAACTAACTTATATTAATGAATAGTGCAAACTCTGAATGGGACTGCCTGAGTGTGACCTTGCACGGGATTGATGGCCTTCCTAACTTTTCTCTTACCTACAATACGGGCATAATCATCATCATAATAATACTGCTGGCATGCAATAAGCACTTGATAAACGTTTCTTGTTTTGTAGTTAAATCTGCAAGATGTTTTAGGAGAATGGGAAGGAACTCCTATTGAAAGATATACCTTACTGATGAACTGACCTCTAGTGAGGTAAATTTAGTTGCTCCAGATAGTTTTGCCAAACATTCGAGAAGCTGGGAAGTTAGCCTTACCTTCACCAGCTGGGTTTACAGGAAAAATGGATCTTAGAAGGTAAGTGTAGACTGGTTCCAGGGTTTGCAAGGACTCCCTGATGCCTACTAAATCTGTCTCCTTCTCTTCCTGGGCAATCGCCTAGACTGTGTATTTCCCAGCTTCTTTTGCAGGTAGGTGTGGTCATTGGAGTTCAAACTACAAAACTGGGAGGAAGTCATGTAACCTTTTCCAGGCCTGGCTTATTTTCCAAGTTCAAGTTTCCACTCTTTCTCCATCTGCTACCTGAACGGAGAGGTACCAAACATATGTGTTGAAGATAGCACAGCCTAAAAGGAGCCTGGTTCCTGGGATTGCTGCTAGGAAGAGAGCAACTTAACCTGGAAACCCAGGTCAGATTGCAAGATGAGTGAGAAATTAACAATAACGTGTTACTATTTGAGGTTTATCTATTACATCACCCAGAGACAACTTAGGAGGGGCTTTCTCTGCCCATGGGTGGAGGAAGGATGTGCAGTGTCGCAAGAAGGGGAAACTCCACAAATCCTCTTCATGGAGTCCAGAAACTTCTCCTAGAATGAGAGCTGCTGGAAGGTTGACCTGGCCGTCCTCGGCAGTCCCTTCAGTCCACTTCAGCTTCACTGGGTGAAAATATCAAAATGATTCAAAACCTCTTTGGTTTTCTGTGCCTCTGCAGGGCCTGCAAAAAAGTCTAATAAAAGCAGAAAGTGTGAGTAGGAAGCATCTGAAGTGGGAAATGCCGTTAGGCTGGCCCATAAAAGATGAGTGCTATGAGCAGTAAAATGAGCTAAGAAGGAAAACATGATGAATGTTTTCTCGGCCTTAAACAGCAAGATCCCCTTTCACAGTCCCACGTGGCACTGCATGCCTGGCTGGAGAAGCAAGGGGCCCTGTGCCGAGCTTGACTCAGGGACCGTGGCAGTGAGCCTGTGCCCAGGGGCGCCAGTGGGTTTGGGGGAATGGAGCTCGACTCCTCCATCACCTCCCTGGCCCTTTCCAGGATGAAGGCTCCCACTGAGACACTGGAGGAAATCCTGAATTGCCCAAGTCACAGATCCAGGACATCTCACGTGAGAAAAGGAAATCCAGAGTCATGGTACTAGGAGCAGCAGGGAGAACATTTGACTTAAGAGATTTGAGATTTGACTTAAGAAAGTGAACATCCTCCCCGCCACTGCCCACTGCCATAACTCATTGTCCCACAGAGAAAATACTTGCTTTACAGGGCTGCTTCCCACACTCACACCCAGACACCTCTCTCTTATGTGTACGTGTGGTTTCCAGGTGTTCTTCAAACAACAATTCAAATTCGACCTCCTCCATGAACACTTCTCTCTTTATTATAGTCCCTTTGAATCTCATTTTAAAAAAACATAATAGTGGAAAGACCTGGGCTGGAGCCCTATCTTCGTTACTTACGAGCTCTGTGATTTTGTGCACATTGCTAATCTCTATGAGTTTCTATTTCCCCATCTATAAAATAGGGATTAAAATACAAATTCTGTAAGGTAGTTGTAGGATTAAAGGATAAACTTGCATAATGTGTAACATGCAATAAAAACTCAATAAAAATGTGCTTCCTTCTAACATTTTACAGAATATACGGTCATTACCACAAATGTAATACTTTTACTGTTCACTGTTTTATATGCACATATCTTGACTTCTCAACCAAGCTAAAATCTTTTTTTTAAAGATTTTATTTATTTATTTGACACAGAGAGAGAGAGCACAAGCAGTGGGAGTGGCAGACAGAGGGAGAGGGCTAAGCGGGCTCCCCGCTGAGCAAGGACCCCCCCCCCCAATGCAGGACTCAATCCAAGGACTCTGGAATCATGACCCAAGCTGAAGGCAGGAACTTAACTGACTGTGTCACCCAGGTGCTCCTAAGCTGAAATTTTCTTGACGGTAGGAAATTTTCTACATCTCTGTATTACATAGAACAGTTCTGAGAAAAAATATATAAAACAGTTCTGAGAAAAAATTAAGATATATTTAGTACTTTTCTTATTAATTGTTCATAATTTATCTGGTTGCTATTAATTAATTGATAGTGTGATCATTAGTGTTACCCTTTTAACAGTCAGTTAGAAGGGGTGGATGACTCTCATCCTTGACCAAGGAAGTCATGAAAATAAGACTTTATTGGGGCCACAGAGAAGACAACTTCACATTTAAGGAGACTCTAAATGGCCCCGATCCCAGAAGGCCAGCAGCCAAGTTTCAGCAAATGAGGATCAATGCTACAAAGCCCTTAGAAGAACAAAAATCCCTGGCCTCAACTGATGCAAGACCAGCAGAGCACATTCTCCGGTGAGGCTATGGCTTGCCTTCAGTGTAAGTTGGAGTAAGCTAGTTCTGAGATGACATCTGCATGTGTACTTGCTCAAATGTCATCTCCTTAGAACAGCCCTCTTAGGAAACCCTATTTAAATGATTCCTTATCCTCATTCCCTGATCACTCTCTATCATTCTATTTTTTGTAATTCCCTCGAGATGACTCTTGCAATCTGAAATTATATTATTTGTTTCTAAGGAATCCCGTAGAAGTCTCTCACCAGACCATGAACTCCTCAGAGGTAGGAATGTGTTTCATTGTTCACATCTATGTCCTCATGCCAAGGGCCATGCTTGACACAGAATAGGCATGAAATACATGTTTACTGACGTTGAACCAGATGAATGAATGAAGCCGGTCACAGGTATGGCCCTCTCTGGAAATCAGATCTCCAATCGACAACCATCAGCACCAACGCTTTGTGAAAATTTATCTTTGTGGCTGGGTTTCTTTAGGAGGACAACTCTCGTTTAGTTTATTGAATGCAAATTAGTACAGCAGAGCTTCTCTGAAATCCTCCAAGTACTGAGCAATGAATCAAACATTTGGCATCAGCCAAGTAGCTCTGCCCTTCCATCTCTACCCTCTATGAGCTCACTAATGATAAACTGTTTCACAGAAGAGGCTATTAATCTACAGGCTACCAGAAGGTTCTGAACTCTTGTTTTATTAAATTACTAGACTTGAATTGAGATGCTATCATTTTCCTCCAAAACTTATTTATTGGTTGACTTTTAAGTTGTTATTTCATTCTTAGCCCACCAATTCTTCTATAAAAATTCTGAGCATCATTCAAACTCTATCAAGTTCTGCCCCCCAGTGAAAATAATTCCAACCTCACCTTCTTACACTGAGCAGCTCCTCTGAATTTTCAGTCTTTTATATCATTTGCCCTACAGGTGCATGACTGCCTGAAAAGTAAACCTTTCAAGAAAGTAACTATCACATGCATTTTTTTTACCCCTCCATTATGTATTAGTGGATCCTGGCAAGCTAATGTGTAAATTAAATTTACATTCATCTGCCACAGAATGCCATATGAAGGATAATCTTTGTTCACTTGGGTCCATTAATTTGGAGTGAATGATAATTCAGCCATGCAACCATCTTGTGCTATCTTTGAAAAATGGGCTTGGCTGACAAATGAATAGAATGACTATGTATTGAGATTCTGTACTGGGTCACAAACTTTCCAAGGATGCAAAGAGGAACAAGACAGACTTTCATACAGAAACATGAGTAAGGGTGGAATAGCTTTCTAATAGCTCTTTATATGTAATCAGTGTGCCAATCATAAAGAATTTTCACCATTCTATTAGAGAGACTTGGGTAGAGCATATTCTTGAAAAATTTTTATCCAGTTTGTTAAAATAAATATNCCCAATGTCCATAACCCATCCACCCTATCCCTACCCTCCCACCCCCCAGTAACCCTCAGTTTGTTTTATGAGATTAGAAGTCTCTTATGGTTTGTCGGTAGAGCATATTCTTGAAAAATTTTTATCCAGTTTGTTAAAATAAATTTTTTATTACTTTCCCATTTATAGATAAAGACACATGCCATAATCGAGATGTAATTGACTTGGACTGCTCTAATTAATCCAAATTACAGAAATTATCTGTACTTAACACTCATAAATGATTATTGAAATTCTTACCCTGTTCAATGAAAATATGGAAATTGCTATGTAAAGTTTGCTCCTTGGCATATGATGATTATCTGTTACCTGAAACCTCAAACACTATTAGGCCAGTGCATAACATTTGGTATGCTGCTATATCAGAAAGAAATAACAGTAAGTTTTATATGTAGTTGTTTTCTGTCTGCCATTATGAAGCCAGAGGTTAACTGTAAGATTTTCACATAAATAGTGCCTTTTTAAGTCTTGAGACATGTCACCCTACAATCCATGGAGATTCTCATCAGCCATCGTTCCAGCTCTTTCAGCAACCATGTAATAGCTGATGGAATTGTCCAGCCTATCAGTCTTAAAAGTTATCTATAAAACTGGTGCCATGATTAAAGTGTTTGCTCCCCCAAACCAAGCTCCATTTCCAGTGAATGAGTGTGATGGTAGACAACCTGACCCCCCAAGTCAAGCCCAGGTGAAATGGGTCAGCGGGCTCCCAGTGTCACTGTCTATGGGGAAACAGTCCAGCCACTGGTCTCCCATTTGCAAAACAATACTTCCTACCCTGTCCGTGGTTACTGTGTGGCTCAAATAAGAGAATATTGGGGGGGGGGAGAGAAAATGAGAAAGTGCCTCTAAATGGAACAGCCGAGGCACTTTATTAGGCTAAGTCGTCATTTGGTACACAGCAATTCAAAATCCTTCCTCCAGGGCTGTGGAGGCGCTTTTAATGGGGAGGGCGTTAAGTGTCTGATCAAACAGCCTCAGAGGTGTGCTCATATCACTCCCTTAGGACGCAACTTCTTTCCTGATTGTCCAAGTGCCTCACAGGACTGCGGGAGCGGGGCAGGGAAGGGGGGTGCCTCCAGCAGTGGGACCAGGCACCAGTGGCACAGACCCGGAACTCCAATGGCTCACTCAATCACTTGCTACCCGAGGGTCTGCATCCTGTACTTTTTTTTTTAAAGCTTGTTTCCAGATCTCTGAAATGATGAAAGTAGCACCTATCTCACAGAATCACTGGGGGGCTGAGCTGAGATATGCACAAAAAGAATCTTATGCGTTGGGCACGGGGCCGGGACGAGGGTCACTGTTGGACTGGCTGGATTCTGCAGCCGCCACGAAAGCGAACAGCCCCTAGAGTCAGACCTGGTTTCAAGTCCTCCTTCCCTCTCCGACTGGCTCTTCCATTCCCGAGAATCCCCCCAACTTCTCTGGAGCTCAGTTACTAGTCGAAATGAGGATGGATAAATCTTCTTTGAGGAGATCTACATAAAGATCAGCCAAGCAGCATAGAGGAGAGAGAGCACCTTCATTGTAACGCTCAACACAAATGCATACTCTGCTCTTTACTTTTTTCCGTACAAATACTCCGTGAGACAATTGCAAAGATTTTATTTAGCGGCTTTCTGTGCTTGGCACTTAGAAACAGAGTTCCGTGCATAAGGGCAAATTTTTTATACACCTTTACTTCATACATATTTTACATACCCTTTTTATTGCCCCCTTTTTTAATATTCATAATATTGGATTCCCCACTAGGCACATAAATACATTTATCTACAACACCTCAAAACCAAAAATCTTAATAATATCTGTATTATTTTACTTGGTATTATTTGCATTTCCACACCACTTAAAAAGTTGAGCTTGCACCAAACTTCACTTGTTTTCTTAACATTAAAGGATCTGAAGGGGAAGGGAAAGATGAAGAAAAAACCCAAAACTTCAAAATGCAATAAACTATTTGATAAAAATGGAGATCTAAGGGGAGGTGGAAGGATGGAGAAGGCCCATCTGCAATTCCCTGGGAGGCGCCCGGATTTCTCCCGCCACAGGGGCTTTTTGTCGCCTCTCCTCTTGGTCTCATCTGTTGGGCGTATAACACCCTTCCTTCTTCATACTCTTTCCGGTCCCCCTCCCCTGCCAGGCTGCACGCTCCAGAATCGCCACTGCCCACGCAGGGCATCCCCCTTCTGGAGCACAGTGGTCAGAGCTGCGGGATCAAAGTGCATTCCTTGCCCCGGTCCCTGTCACCACTGCCCCGACTCTGCATAATGTCCCAGAGAGGTTTACTCCTCGGTGATGCCACGATTCTTTCTAGAACCTGTAGAGGGAAGGGGGTGGGGGGAAACCAAACCAAAACCAATTTCCTCCGAACATTACAACTCTCACCATTGCTCACACTTCCTCTCTCAGTCTTGCTCTCCGCCTCTCTCTTGCTCACTACTCCTTCTCTTCCTTTCTCCTTTGGCTGTTCTTACTCCCTTTTCACAGGCACCCCTGGGAACATCAGCGATAGCACACCAAGTGAAGAGAGCCAAAGTTCAAAAGCAATCGTTTTCAGGAGGCCAAGTCCAGTTGTAGTGCTGATGTCTGTCTACCCTCATGGACCGGAAGGGGCTCCAGGATACACGGTTCATTCCAGAAACGGGGTAGGCTGTGGAGCAGAAACGTTGATAGCCACTGCTGGCCCAGTCCACCTAGTGTTGTACATAGACCAATTCTTGGTGAAAGCCCCCACCTGGGCCCCCCTCCCCAGAGTTCACCCCCTTCCAAGTCAGTGTGCGTGTGTGTTGGTGTAAGAGATTGTGTGTGAATACACGTGTGTGTATGCATGCACGCACGTATGCATGCATATATGTATGTATGTGTAGGTAGGTCTGTATTCCTGTGGGGGTAACTTTTCATGTCTGCTACATGCTAGCATCTCCCTTAACATTATTATAAAATGATTATTCAGTTTCTTCAAAGGCCACTCTGGAGTAGACAATGCTTTATAAAACTAAGGTTTGGGAAGGCAGGAGAATGGCCACTGAGTCGGAGATGATTCCACCGCAAGTATTTCCTCCAGTGGCTTAAATGTCTTTTGCTATTCTTGGGTATGTGCTTTCTTCCTCCAGAAAAAAAAAAAAAATACACAGTTCCCGTTTTTCAAAGGCTTGGGCTCCCAGAAAGGAAGATCTGCCCATGAAGACTCTGGGGCCCTGCCTGCAGTCAGCTCCCTGGTGTTGGGCCTGGCCATTAAACCATGTGCACGGACATCTGGGAGGAGGAGCCTGGGACCGCCCCGTACTGCCGGCCGTCACAGGTGTTAGTTGCCTGCTGGTTATTGGGCGAAGGGCTGATCATGTGCATGCTGTGCTCCATCCCCGTGGGCAGGTACTGCCTCTCGCCAAAGGCCCCATTGGAAGGAGAAGAACAGAGTAAAGTGCTTTGAGAGGCGCTCAGTTTTTCTGGGCTTGCAGCTAGCCTGGGAGAAGTGGGGAAATTGTATCCATAGAGATTGTAAGGGTTGTGGAGAGAGAAGGCGTTGTAGGAGCTCTGCTGCATGTGGCTGCCCCCAAACATATGTGGTGATGAGGAGCTAGAGGCCGCATTGCCCGCCTGCATGACATACTGGAACTGGGAAGTGGGGAAGGACCCCAGCTGGCCGCCGTAGGCTTCCATCTTGCTGTTGCTAGGCAACGAGGGAGGAGTCGGTATTCCTGAGATCAGGGATGGAGTCCTCTGAGGCATGAAGGTTTCAGAGGGCTGAGTGGCTGAAGCCGTGCCACTCTGGAGCCTGTTGTAGCCACTGTCACTCAGCCCTGGGTAGCTCTGCAAGGCCGCCATGTTGCTTCGGGCACATGGTGGATAATCAGAGAGGTTTAGATTGCACAGCTGGCTCTCTCGACATCCCACATTGAAAGTGTTGGGGGCCAGATGAAATGTTGGAGGAGAACAGGATGGAGATAAAAGGTGAGAAGAAGCTGAAGGGGATGGTGTCCCAGTGCTGGAGGTGGTCGGGGAAGTGCCTGTGCTGCCCCCTGAAAAATAAAAGGTGAATACCATTGAGCCAGAGGCCTTTCAAGAGGAGTCTGTGCAGACCAGATGCAAGCCAGGCAGCAGGTGCCCTCAAATGTCCAAGATGGGCTGATTTTTATGGAACCATCGTGCTCTCTTAACTCAGCAGACCTAGGTCAAGTGATTCTACCTGTGCACACATACACAGGCACACGTGCACATGTGTGCACACACACTCCAAAAGAGAAGACCAAGAGGGGACACAAAAGAACACTAAACTCTTGTGTCTGTGTGTGTCCTCGAAGTCTTGTTTAAAATGAAAAAATAAGCCCTTCAATATTCACTTTGCCATTTCTCACCATCAAACTCACTTTCCAGTAAGACCTCTGACAATCAGCTTTAAAATCCACCAGCTCGGGGCAACTGGGTGGCTCAGTGAGTTAAGCCTCTGCCTTCCACTCAGGTCATGATCTCAGGGTCCTGGGGTCGAGCCCCACATCAGGCTCTCTGCTCAGCAGGGAGCCTGCTTCCCCCTCTTTCTCTGCCTGCCTCTCTGCCTACTTGTGATCTCTCTGTCAAATAAATCAAATCTTTTTAAAAAAATAAATAAATAAAATAAAATCCACCAGCTCAACTTCCCCCCATTGTCTGTGGAAATGCATTAACTATGTGTTGCCACCTGGGACCATTGTCGACCTTGCCATATTTAGTCCTCCAGCTAAAAACACAGCATACCAAATCTCAGGCCCTCACCTGGAGAGGAAATGGGGTACTGGGGCAAAGTGCCAAGTCAAGGGCTGGGAAGGCTGAGCAGGGGGGCCCAGGTAGTAGGAGGTGAGGTATGGGACCAAAGTTCTGGCATATGAAAGATATTATGAGCACAACCAGAAGAGCTACGTTACCATAAAGCAAAGCTAACCTGTCACTAAATCGTTATAATTCAGAGGCTATGCTGATCTCTCTCTAGAAAAGCCAGTCCTCTGTCTCAGAGATTAGAACAAAGACTGTAAATGCAGTCTGTGGATTTGGGATATTTGTGAGGGCAAGAGTCCAGACAGGTCACAAAGTCTGGAGATCTCCTTTCTCCCAGCTCTGCCACACAACCACCCCCACACACCATGTGAACTTGGGCACATCCCTTATCTTCTCTGGCTTTGATTTCTTTATCCAGAAGATGAGAAACTGAATCGGATCCAGTAGTTCTCAAGCTAGAAGCTGCAAGCTTTAAGTTCCAGAATCCCACCTCAGACCAACTAAATGAGAATCAAAGGATTCTAATGTATAGCCAGGGTTGAAAACCAGTGATACCACCCAAATTCCTTATTTCAAAGAACCCAGCAGAGTGATTCTTAAACTTAAAGGTGCATGAGAATCACATGGAGAGCTTGTTAAAACAAATCGCTGACTCTACCCCCATGGTTTCTGATTCTACAGGTCTGGGCAGGGCCTGAGAATTTGCATTTCAGAGACTGATGCTGATGGCCAGTGTGGAGACCATGCTTGGGGTGAGAGGACCTCCAGGTCCCTTTCATCTCCTCAAGTTCTGGAGACTGTATTTGACAGAGTTGCTCCTCTGACGTGCAGATGTTAGAACTGGATCAGGGGCTGATGCACCAACAGCGGAAGGGCCAGTTCAACTCAACCTACTTCATTCATGTTCTTGGATAGTTTCAGAAGGCAAAAATGACCCTTCCAAGCCTCTCCTTTCCCAGGACCACAAAGCAGCTGAGAAACAGCCACTTCTTGCCTCGCCCACTGGCAGTTAAAGGCAGTGGTGAGTGCTGGGGCTGCCAGACGTTTCATTTGAATTCCAGAATGGGAGGCTGCTCTGTCTTCCATAGGGACTCCCGCATGACGGAATTCCTCCTTTGGGGCAAGGTTGGGAGCCTCCTAGAGTTGTGAGAGCCCTGATTCCCCCAAGGAGCATGGTACCCTTAGGTCATCCACAACTCTCATGAGGATTCTTAGAACCTGAGCTGCTATAAAAGGACAAAGGACATTTTAAGTGGAAAGGAGCAGGAATAAGGTTTTTATCAGTGAGAGAAATGTGAAGAAAACCAGCAGGCTTCCGGAGATACTGGGATCCAGAGAAACCATCCACAGTGCGTGAGGGAGGAGGGCCCAGATGTGCAAATTGAGGGGCAGATACCTCAAAGAGAAACCCAAAGTTCATTTTTAGCCTCAGCCTATATCCACAAATATGGTAGTGGTATTGATTGTGGAAGTTCAAATTTAGCTCATTAATAGTTTCTTCAGAATTGAGTTTTTACAAAACCCAACTAATATCATCTCTTCCTTGGTCAAAGAATTTCCCCCAATGGACTTCCAAAACAGAACAATAAACAATTGCTGATTTTAGAGTCATTTCAAGAAATTCTCCTTCCTGCTTCTTCTTTATGCCTTAAATTCCTTGAAGAGAGGTAAAAAGATTTTTATTCCACAAATTGAGATAAGGCAATATCGTATATACCAAGGCGAGAAGTAAGCCAGACTAATTCTAGGTCCACTGGCCTCCCTTCAGCTCATGACCATAGGCAACATAGGCTGCCTCTTCCTTGTCCTCATCTGTGAAAGAGGGTCTCAAATTGACAGGCTTCCATTTCTGTCCTTCTCAGAATTCTATTGGCATCAGAGGACTAAATTTATGCTAAAGTGTGAATGACCAATAGCAAGGACTTTTCAAGGAACCATTTTAATATAAAGAAGGAGTTTGGGAAGGGGACAGCTGAGAGGCATGAGGAAGAACATCTACTTCTTATCTTTGGACCCCCGAGTGGCCTGCCTCCAGGGCCTTATGGGAAATTTAGAGATTCCTGCTCTCTGCAAGTGGCACTCTATACATTTTCCTCCTCTTCTACCCTAAACACTATGAGCTTCAGGGAAATAAAGCCAATGGCACAAATGGAGAAACTCGACTCCAGCTGTAAAGAGATTTGTGTTTTATGGGACACGTATCTGGTCTCCTCTCTTTGAACATCCGGTCTTGCTTTTCCCAGATCTGGTGTTTATGTGGTCCCCAAAGAGACCCCCCGTTCAGCACACTGCACTGGCCTGCTCTAGGGATGCTCCATCAGCTCTGGCCCCGGCCTTGCTGCGGGAAAGGCAAGATGGAGCAGATGACTTTTTACAACTCTAAATGGTTTTCTCAGATGGCCAAGATGGAATGAATGGTACTGATTTAAGGCTGCAATTGGTTTCACTACAAAAAAAATAAGAAGGGAACTATTAACAAGTTAGAGGGATTTCTGCTGAGCAGATGAGAGAAGTCATGCTAAAAAGTGTGTAGTCAGCTTGCTTTGGCTTTTAAATGACACTCACTGGAAATGACTTGGTGGCCTGCTGAGTTTCAGGAGGTGGGAGCCCCCACATGAGCTAGCGTTTGAAGAAATGCTCTTATGCACTTGGAGTACTCAGTACAAATGACAGCTCTTTTTCAAAGTCCACACAGAAAGAGAAGACTATGGTACACATTCTGCAGAGAAGCAAGCTGAGATACTGAAAAGTCGTTACTCTCTTATCTCACAGATTGGCGGCCATTAAACAAGATGGGGAGAGCCAGCCAAGGGTTAAATAAGTGTAAGGAGACAGGCTGCCCTCCCCATGCATCTCAACACTGGGCTGCCTTGAGGTCTCACGTCACAGAAGAGCTCTCCGGAGTAGGAGGCCCGGCCACACTGCTACAGAGGGGTCAGAGCTGCCTCTCACGGGAAAAGCCTACCTCCTATTCTTGCATAACATTCTCATCTCATCCCCTCCTGAATCCTCTAAGGGTCTGGATTTAAACCTTACTTAATAGGTGAGCACAGACTAGTGGACTGCCCAGCTCTCTTACGGAGTACAGGATCTTGCGAGTGAGCCTCTCTATATAAGTGGAATTTCGAGTGTCTCCCTTTGTAGGGATATTTCAGAAACAGATGAAATAACATATAATACAAACTGCACACAGGCATTAAGCATTTGTCAGTGTTCAATACACTGTAAATACTGTTTCCTCTTCTCTGCCCTTCTGTAAGTGAAGAAGGTGGGAGGGAAGGAGAAAGGAATCCTAGGGCATTCGGGTTCTGACGGAGAGGTTCTCAAGTGTTGGCTGTTGTCCACGGAGCTGAGCCTCTTGGCCACCCAGCACACTGCTGAGCATATGTCACAGCTAGGTGCCCGGATGTAACAGGCTGGAGGAGCCTCCATTGCTGTGAATGATAGAGCACTGGGCCCTTGACCACTACAGGCCCGTTAAGCCCATCTTCCCAAGAGGTACACCACCTCTGTTTCTTCTCTGGACTATCTTTCCCTCTCCCCTCACCCCCGCCCAGAATGGAAATTCGATGCCCCATGTCGGTCTCTTCTCAGACCAAGTAAGTGGAATTGAACACAAATAGGTGGGTTGGTGTCTTTCTCATGGTCCTCAGAGGTCTTAATCCACTTCTGAGAGGTGAGGAAAATGTAATGCATAAGTAGCTGAAAATTCTCTGGTATTCCAGGACCAACTCCCCGCCCGCCCCTCCTCCCTGCATTCTGTTTCACCCATGGACCCAAGAGAGGAGGTACTCATCGAAAATCATCCTTAACATTAGCTGGTCCAATATTCAAAGCTCACAGCCAAACTAACCAAAAAGAATACATGTCTAGCAGTGCTTCCATATGAGGACAATAACCTAGAATATACTTGTATACCATGAAGACAAGTTAAATATGACCATGAAAATCCTGAATACCAAACCTGCTGACTTTTGCATCTTTAAATCGATCACTTCCAGATTGTAACATGGAGGCTTTCACATACAGTTTCCTTTTGGGTTTATTTTGTTGTGCTTTATTCCCCACCCCCGGCCTCCAAATGGAAAAACAGTAAAAACAATACCCCATCTGGGCTAGTAAAGAATAAATTTCCATGTAATTAGTTGGTTCCCTCAGCCAGACTCTTCTCTCCTATCACTCGGTGGCATGTGTCTCCTAAAGAATGTGGAATCACCATGGCCTGAGCAGCCTTCTTTGAGGCTTTCAAACAGGTAAAAGGTAAAATGTCAGCACCCTCTGGACTCATCCCAGGGAATAAACCCAAAGGCCATGAAGTTAACGGTCATGATCCCAGCCCTGTTTGTCCCTCCTGAGGAATTACTGTTAGTTGAAATGAGTACCCTTCTCAACATTACAGTGCTAATGAGAATTGTGTGGTTTCAATCTTAGAAAGACTCCCAATGCATCCTTCTCCATAAAGTTTAAAGATACACATGGATCAGAACCTCTTCCTTTTAAAATAGCTTTTTTTTTTGCTTTTTTTTTTAATTTTATTTTTATTATTTGCCCAAGGGGTACAGGTCTGTGAATCATCA
This sequence comes from Ailurus styani, assembly GCA_002007465.1. Classification (NCBI taxonomy): domain Eukaryota; kingdom Metazoa; phylum Chordata; class Mammalia; order Carnivora; family Ailuridae; genus Ailurus; species Ailurus styani. The sequence goes on along the minus strand of LNAC01000879.1, from coordinate 198,736 downwards.
GGCTTACATCTTTCACAGCATTCACCAAAGCACAAACCCTCCCCAATGTATAGCTTTTAATATATTCACCCAGTTCTCAGCTTTCACACAGGTCCTCTGGGTTCTGAGTCTCTGTGCTTCCTGGATGGCCCTGTTTCACACCTACCACGCTGCCCCACGTGGGCTGGCCCCATCTTTTCCCTTCCATTAACTGGGCTGTTTTCTCTGCTCCTTGTTTTACTGCCTTCCCTGCTACCGTGTGCACATCAGTTGTGACTATCATTTAGAGCTGATCTGCCTCTCTCCTGGCCACACTACCCAGCTTCCCACCGAGAAACCCCCTCCCCACCCTCAGCCCTTCACCCCTACCTCTGAGGAAGGCAGGTGACTAAGGGCTGGATGGTCCAAGCATCATATTCCCTGGCCCCCGCCACAGTACTTGGTTCAGAGGTGACACAGAGTCAGTGAGACTCGGTGAGATTTTGCTAGAAACCTTAAGAGGGGCACATGACCTTTCCCATCAGATTTAAACTTAAGAAGATGGAGCTCTAGGGCTGCTGGCAGCTATGTTACCACACTGGTGGGGGGCGGGGGGAGGGAAGTGGGGACTGAGAATGAAGTCAAGTGGGAGCCTGGAGCAGGGTGGTGGCAAGGGAGAGTAGAGATGTGGATGGATTCCAGAACCTGGTGACCCGGCTATGGTGGGTAGGGAGGGAAGGAAACACCCGGGATCGTGAATGGATACTGGGGTCCTTCCCCCAGGAGAGGGCGCCAAGTCTGTAAGGTAAATCAGATTCAAAGTCCCTGAGAAGGGACTTTGGGACAACACAGGATATGTCTCCAATAACTGTTTTCATAGACTCACCCGAGATGACCTCCAATTCCTGTCATGAGCTGCTCATGGGCATCAATCCTGATCTCAGTGATAAATGAGATCTGCGTAAGTGGCAATCTCTGAATTGTTAGAGCGATCCACAAGAGTTCAAAGCCATGCTGTCCACTGAACTGTCCTCCTTTCTCTACCTTTTACTGGTATGAGTTTCTCAGCATCTAATCCCTTTCAAGGACCAACCTTGTAATTGTAATTTGTAATTATTACAAATCAAACTGATGAAACACCCAACACCGACAGAGAAGCTCATCATCCTTTTAACTGCCTGACAGACATAAAAAAGCCCCAAGGGTGTTGAAATCCCCCTAGTTTTGTCTGCTACCGGTTGAGGAGAAGGGTTTCTGTAAATGAAAGGTCCCTTTACTTCCACAGATGAAGATGTTCTGCCAGCTCTGGTGTCCCTGGTCCAGGATGGTTCCTTATAAACAACAGATGTCAGACCCCACAGAGATGGATGGTGCTCACAGAGACTCCCTCAGTCTGGGCCAAACAAATAGCTCCACAGTATATGGACTGCCCGTGGCCATAACTGGCCTGGGATCTTATTTCTTTTATCATCTCTATCTGTGTTGCCTCAGTCAACGTTCCCCAAGCAGCACTTATGTGGCTGGTTCATTTTGTCCCTACCACCAGCTGTGTTCAGGCAGAAGCCACTCTGGAAACGTAATCCCTAGCTTCAGACTCTCCAAATGTATGAACTCCCTGGCAGAGTCTCAGTGAAGCTGTCCGAATGTAAGACCAGACATTTGACTTGATGAAAATAAAATACCGACCTATTTAGAGTTAACTTAACTCAAATTGTTTACAAGAAAATATCAAGTGGAAGAGCAAACTAAAAAAAAAAAAAGTTGGCGAATTCAAGCTCTAGTGAGTAAGAATGAAGAGAGGAAAGTGGCAAGTAAAGGTACATGCATAAAAGAAAAAAAAAGAGAGAGAGAGGAAAGTGGTGGAAAGGCAAGGGCCCAGCGAGATGGAGAGCCACCTGGGAATCTTCAACTCACTGCTGCCACCACTTAGTGGCAGACATGTGAGTAGACTGCTCCGTGCCTTGGTTTCTTTTCGTGCAAAAGGCAGAGGGGGATGAATCACATGCATTCTTCTCCACAGGAGAAAACAACTATACAGAATACCCATTCGGTATCTTTTTTAAATTAGAAAGATCTGGGGTTTTGCAAAACGGTGGCTAATTCAACTAAGGGCTTTCCTTGAAATTTTATCAACAAATGGGTCTTCATGAAAGAGAAATAAAAATGACAGCAAGAGCAGGATGAAAAGAAGCAGCCTCCCAACCTCACTCAGACAGAAGAGTGGGTCCAGCGTCCAGCAGCAGCAGGAGCACAAAACTGGCCCAGGGCCGCAGAAATGACATGCCAGATATTCATGTGTTTGAAGCGATGAGGTTATATGGACACTGGGTGAGTCATCATCACATGGAACTTAAGTTTGGTGCCAAGGCTGCCAATACTCGCTTCACCAAAAGGGAATTGCTACAAAACTCTGTCTGCCACTGAAGTTTCCACTAGAAGTTCAACACTCTCTACTTCTTCTAAGACACAAAACAGTTCAACACAGATGGCTCTGTCTCTTTTCTTCATTTTATGAGTGATACTGTCCAGAGTTATTGGAACTCTTAGTTCTTAAAGGAAGAGGGAATGAATGTTGTTTGTTTTACGTCCTTTGTTAACGTCAAGAAACCAAGGCACATATTTTTTAAAAATGAGAATCTGGATCAAGTTCAGTGTATAGTTCAAAAATGTATTCCAATTAAACAATTTAATAGAATTTTGGCTTTTTCTCCAGCCCCATCCCATTACCATATGTATCCAATAATTCCAAGTTCATACCTCCCCCCAACTAATAAAAAATGGACTCAATAAATAAGTGTGACATTTTGCTTTGAAAGTTCAGTTTCTCCAATCAACAAGACTAAAAGGCAGCCTATGGAATGGGAGAAGACACTTGCAAATGACATATCTGATAAGGGGTTAGTATCCAAAATCCATAAAGAACTTAACAAACTCAACACCCAAAAAATAAATAATCCAGTTAAGAAATGGGCAGAAGACATGAATCGACACTTTTCCAAGGAAGACATCCAGATAGCTAACAAACACATGAAAAGATACTCAATGTCACTCATCATCAGGGAAATAATGAATCAAAACCACAATGAGATACCACCTCACACCTGTCAGAATGGCTAAAACCAACAACACAAGAAACAACAGGTGTTGGCGAGGATGCAGAGAAATGGGAACCCTCCTGCACTGTTGGTGGGAATGCAAACTGGTGCAGCCACTCTGGAAAACAGTATGGAGGTTCCTCAAAAAGTTAAAAATAGAACCATCCTATGACCCAGCAATTGCACTACCAGGCATTTACCCAAAGGATACAAAAATACAGATTTGAAGATGCACCTGCACCCCAATGTTTATAGCAGCATTGTCAACAATATCCAAACTATAAAGAGAGTCCAAATATCTATCGACTGGTGAATGGATAAAGAAGATATGGTGGGGCGGCTGGGTGGCTCAGTGGGTTAAGCCTCTGCCTTCGGTTCAGGTCATGATCTCAGGGTCCTGGGATCGAGCCCCGCATCGGGCTCTCTGCTCAGCAGGGAGACTGCTTCTCTGTCTACTTGTGATCTCTCTCTCTCTGTCAAATAAATAAATAAAATCTTTATAAAAAAAAGCTATGGGGTATATATATGATGAACTATTAGTCAACCATCAAAAAAATAAAATCTTGTCATTTGCAATGATGTGAATGGAACTAGAGAGTATTATACTAAGTGAAATAAGTCAGTCAGAGAAAGACAAATACCATATGATCTCACTCATACGTGGAATTTAAGAAAGCAGATGTACATGGGCGCCTGGGTGACTCAGTGGGTTAAAGCCTCTGCCTTCAGCTCAGGTCATGATCTCAGGGTCCTGGGATCAAGGCCCACATCGGGCTCTCCACTCAGCAGGGAGCCTGCTTCCTCCTCTCTCTCTGCCTGCCTCTCTGCCTGCTTGTGATCTCTCTCTCTGTTTCAAATAAATAAAATCTTTAAAAGAAAGAAAGAAAGAAAGAAAGAAAGAAAGAAAGAAAGCAAATGAACATATGGAAAGGAGGAAAAGAAAAAAAAAGCGAGGGAAACAAACCATAAGAGACTCTTAATCTCAGGAAACTGAGAGTTGCTGGAGGGGAGGGATATGGGAGGAATGGAGTGGCTGGGTGATGGACATTGGGGAGGGTATGTGCTGTGGTGAGTGCTGTGAATTGTGTTAGACTGATGATTCACAGACTTGTACCCCTGAAGCAAATAATACATTATATGCTAATAATTTTTTTAAAAAAGGAGACTCTTACCAATAGAGAATAAACTAAGGGTTGATGGAGGGAAGGGGGTGGGGACCTGGGCTAGGTGAGTGATGGGCATTAAAGAGGGCACTTGTTGTGATGAGCACTGGGTGTTGTATGTTAAGTAGTGAATCACTGAATTCTACTCCAGAAACCAATATTGTACTGTATGCTCACTAACTAAAATTTAAATTAAAAAAAATAATAATAAAAAATAGGGATGCCCGGGTGGCTCGGTCAGTTTAAGCATCTGCCTTCAGCTCAGGTCAAGATCCCAGGGTCCTGGGATCAAGCCCCTCATTGGGCTCCTCTCTCAAAAGGGAGTCTGCTTCTCCCTCTTCCTCTAAATAAATAAATAAATAAAATCCTTTTAAAAATTAAAAATAAAAAAATAATTTTAAAAAATGCAAGAAAAGAAATAAAAAATCTTAAAAAGAAAGAGAGCTCAGTTTCTCTTAAACCATTGCTTTCCAAGGGTCATCACCTGGCCAGCCATCCCACATGCCAGTGAAATGCAGGTTGTCAACTCCAATCATCACTCCGCATCCTCATCCACACACATACCAGGTGGTTGTGCTCCAGGCCTACCTGAGCCACAGTGCCACCAAGTGACCTCCTTTCACTGGGTACTTCCTGGCTCCCAGCCCTGTGACAGTTCTCAAGAGCACAGCAGTGAACGTAATGTCACCACCAATGCCCACTCTTAGGAACTGGCGACATCCCTGCCAACCTTCTCACGCCAGCCTCCATGACACAAACTCTCACTTAGCCAGAGTTTGGACAGTCATTGAGTAAAGCAAGGACAGAGAAACAAGAAGCCACCTCAGAAATAAACTGGATCAAGTAAGTGCCTTTGCATGAAAAGGACTCATTTTCATTTATGAAGCATGTTTATATGAAAGACTTCATGAAAAGTTACTCTTCTTTGGTAGGTGAGGAAACAGACTCACTAGAAGTAACTTGCCCAAGGTTATAGAAAGAGTTAGTGGCGATCAAAGATGAAGGCCCAGATCTCCCAACTGTCAAAACACCTCTGCCTCTTAGGGGCCATGAGGGCCTCAGAGCAACAGCAGCACCCTGAATATGTACTGACCCTGCTTCTCTCACAGAATTATGAGGAGAAAGTTGCTTCATGTGGACAGCTTCCGTTTCTCCTCCATTTAAACCAAACCAAAACAAAACAAGAATTCTGCATTATTTGTCTCATCAGATCCCTATGAAGATGAATGATCTAATCATGCTTTAAATAGTTACTAATTGGAAAGGCAGTATCTCTTGTCCCTGAGGGATCTTCCTCGCAGGTATCCATGTGCAGGGACATGAGGGGTGGTGATGATGATGATAGTGATGATGACGATTGCTAGCATGTAGTGAGGGCCTACGCCATTTTAAATGCACCGTCGCATTTAATCCTCACAAGAATTCACCTATATTTTTCCATGGTACAGATGAGAAAACTAAGTGTCAGGAAGGATGGGGGACTTGGCCAAGGTCACAAAGCTAGGAAGGAGCAGTGATAAGAGCCTCACCCAAGGGGTCTGCCTCCAACCCCTATCCTTTTAATCACCTTCTTCATTTTAAAAAGACTTCAATAATTTAGGTTATAAAACCTAATTTAGTGTGCAAACTGCTAGAAGCTCCTCTGGGAGAGGAATGTAATATAATGTATTATCAAGTCCTAGAAGGGTTTCCCATATGGCAGAGCCATGATTTCAAAACTTAGGGCTCCATTAATGGGAGCCATGTGACAGAACAGAGTAAGCTCTGTAATTTTGACTGGTGTCACTTTGGGGCGGGAGGAGGTTAGAGAGAGAGACTCCTAAAGTGTCTGACACTCTGGGAAGCTTCCTGAGGTGAAGGGGTCCTGCCCTGGGAAGAGTCGCTGACTGAGGAAAAGAGTGGAGGTCAACCCACAAGCCATCTTTGCTAAAGCCACCGGCTTCCCACCCTGAGCTACCAGAGAAGGGAGAAACTGGAAGAAAAGCACAAAGCAACACAAAGAAAAAGTTCACCCAGCCCATCAACTTGAGACAGGTGTTGTGCCTGTCCAGGTGCTCAGCAAAAAAGGAGGGTGCCTAAGTGGCAGGATTCAAATGGGCTTGCAGTGGTGCCCTCCTCACTGTCAGATCTAAGCAGTTCGTTCCCATTGTCAGGACTGAGATTTTTCTCCTCTATAATACCAGAATAAGAAAACTGGTAAGGCCGCCATGAGGAATATATGAAATTATCATGAAGTATCTCTTCGAATACCAAGGGCTATATGAATGCTTAGGCATAGAAATAATAATTTCACCCCCATCATAATCATGAACATAACCTTGCTTTTCAGAAGGGGGAGAGAACCCTGAGTCTGGAGCTGGCTTGTTTGTGCAAGTGGTTATGTTTTGGTTATTTACAGAGCTTACCAAGTACTCTTTGTTTGAGAAGAACTGGTGTAACCCATGGCTTGGTTTGGGGCCAGATGTGCTGCATTCCGGTCCTGCTCCCATTCTCTCCCCAGCACTATCACTAAGAAGAGGCCATGGCCCAGGATGTTACCTTGCTGCTTTTGCATGGTGGTGAAATCCTCAAAGGTGAGCGTGCGCACGGGGGGTCTCCAGAACGCGTAAGTCTCCATGATGGCTTCCAGTCCGGTTCTGAGAAGAGAAAGCCAACAAAGGAAGTTGTAAATCGTGCCAAGAAACGTACTGACTTTTTAAAGATCCTGCAGTGGTTTGTCTGACAAGTGGTATGTACGTAGGCACTGAGAGACATCACCCCCCAGGGAAATTAGTCTAGAAGAGCACAAAGAACAGATGACACTGAAATGCTTCAGGAAGAAGAAATTAACCCAATTCAGATTATGTGCAAGCAAGTCATAACTATGATCGAATTTTACTCTGAGCTTTCTTCAAAGGAGATCTGGACTGTGTGGAAAAAACTATTAATTATTAAAGGTCAAAGTCACTAATATCATCATGACCAGAGCTGAGCCGAGAGAGGCACTGACGGTTTATCAAGCACAAAACGATGTCACTGTCATTACTGCAGTGCACGGATACAGCCTGCCCCAAGTCAACCCCACCAGTGGGTATGTGGAGTCCACAGAACTGTCAAATAGTTTAAATCAACAGAGACAAGTAGGGCAATAAAAACAAAAGGAGAGGTAAGCAAGCAAATACACTTGAGTTTCTGCCCCAACAAAAAATTCCCACCTGAAGGCAAAGAAAGGGTTTGGTCCCAGAAGTTACACTTCAGGCAAAAGGGCCAGTACATTTCTGTAAATATCGATCTGTGTTTTATAAAACCTAATAATCAAGCTGGTCTTTGAGGGTCACATATTTGAGACCATCAGACCTCAGGAAACATCCAGTATTTTCCAAATACTTTAAGGCTCCTGTTTCATTGATACTGGAGGTTCCATTAATTAAAATATGCACAAACTGACTACTTTATCTCTCAATAAATTCTCTGTCATATATACGAGGTACTGATGGACATCACTTCAACATAACTATCCAAGTTATCTTGGTTGTATTCTTGCTGATATTCCATATCCTCAAAAGAGAGTATTGGTTGGGGCTTCGTTGAAGCTTTCGACTTTTAACTTCATTAAAGCTTCTAATTATTGACTTTTCTTTAAAACTAACTGTTTCATTTCTATCTAAGTGGAGGGAGCGGAAGTACAGGGACTATGGATAAGGAAGGTGGAAAAGAGTAGGTGGCATTGTCTTTTCATAACAAAGTTACTAGAAGGTAACATGGCATCCCTTCCCACAAAAGGCAAACATTCCCTCTTGAGATGAAACATATGCTGACTGTCTTCCTCCCTAGGCAATACATTTCCAGAGTTCTCTTCAGTCCTGCAGACCAAGAGTAAAGTGAGAAACTTTATTTTTAAGTGCGAACAAATATCCTTTCCTTATAAATGACTAGAAGATCCCTTGAGGTTCTTCTCAGATGAGCTGCTGATACACTGATTGGCTCTTTGTGTTGGAAAATTTCCTCTCTGAACAGGCTTTACTTGCACAGTTAACTTTCTAAAGTCTTCCCTGGAATCTTGGAGGCTTTAAATACACCAATGTTGGCAAATCAAACTCTGTATTTTTAGAAGAGGTTGAGAAGAGAGGGTGTTGCATGGTGTTTATTAGCTGTTAATCTGTTAAAAGTAGGAATAGAAGACATGTCCACATAGTCACCTACATTAATGCTGAATACAGTACATGGAACTATTTGTGGAGAGAAAGAGTCCAAGCAATTAGGGAGTTCAGAATAATAAGAGGATAGGCAGATAAAGCCATGCCGTGTTTTGATGATTATAAGAAAGAGATAGGCCAGGCATGGATCTCACTGCCCTTTTCAGGAATGTTGGCCACCCACCAGAACATCTTAGGATTCCCTTTAATGGCATGGGAGGCTCACTGCAAATGGTAAGGTCTTTGTTGTTCCACCTCCTATTCCATTCTTCCCAGGAGCATTTACCAACGAGGGACAAAATATTAGCTCAAGGACAAAGAACAGTCCCTTCTCATTTCACAATAAAGTGACAGATGACTGTGAAGTAACAGTTACACACTGATATACTGCCCATATCATATTTATTCAAGAAATAGAAAACTTTGATTTCATTTTCATAACAGGCAAAAAGCCTATGACAAAAGTATTCATAATTTTATTTAGGCCATCAACACTATATAGAATAGTGACCATTTACCCATCTGTCCAAATCTAAAATCCAACTGGAAAACTGAGTTGTAGAATCGTAGATTTAAAAATTGGGAAAGTTCTTGGGTATCACCTAATTCCAGATCCTGGGATGCCATCTTGGATGGTTATACAACCTTTGCTGGGGTATTTCCCAAGGAAAACATTCAGTTTTCTAGTAGATGTTAGAAAGTCCCTTCTGATCTTGGGTTGAAATCTCTGATGAAACGTGTACTCTCTGGTTCCATTACCAGTGAGTAAATGGTGACAGTGACAGACACCTGACACATCCTCCTCAGGAAGACTTTCCTTAGCTGTTAGGATGTAATGTACAAGGTGCCACAAATTGTCACTGTTACACTCCATCTAGTCCAGGGGTCTGACAGAAGGTTCATTTTGGTGGTGGAGTTGTGGGGAAGGGGCCATGACTACTGAAAAATAATGACTGAGACCACACATTCCCCACCACACTTTGCTGTGGATCCATCTCTCATAGATTTATCCCAAATCTACTTATATATTCAAAGCATATATTTTTAGAAAAATTAATCCTCTTTGTTCACTCTATGCCACATCTTATTCGTCCTCAAACTCCATTAAGCTTCATCAGAAACTCCATTAAGCTTCATCGAATAGATCTAATTGTTAGAAAGTACTAGTGCTAGATATCAGGATTTGGTGACATGCACTGGCAAGAGAAGAATTAGACAATCCAGCTCTCTTCACCACTAGCGCGCCTACTTTGGATCCCATGTTTCTCTATGTCCCAATGCTTAGGGTGATGCCTGTTGCACAGTCAGATCTCAATTTGTATGCACTGAATGAATAAATAAAGGAGCAAATCTTTGCCCTATATTTTACTACTGCACCATTACCTCATGAATTTTAGCCAGCCTAAAACTGAGAAAAACAACTTGATGTAAAATCAAGACTCTGCAGACAAAAAGAATCCTTTAGTACTGGAGACTTGGGAATTATTTCTATAGCTGTTTGTGCCTTGCTTGACTCTAGGTCTCAGAGGGGTTTCAGTTTTCCTTTGGTTTCTTCTGTTCCGGTTACAGAATTTCTGACCTACAACAGTGTGAGTCCCCCTCTCAGGGGCCAGTCATTTCTATCCTCATCTTCTCTTATGAGAGTCTCTGCCAACTACGCATTAACATCTTCAGCCACTTGGATGTCTATTCAAAGTTTATCGTGAGCAATACATTGCTTACTTATTCATCATCATTCTACAAAAGCTTTGTTAAATTTTATCATAAGGTTCTTAAGAGTGAATTCATTGTCTAAAACAGATTTTAAAAAAGCAGCGTTAGGTAACCTCACATCGTTAACATGTTCCACATGGTGGGCCTCTCCGGGTTTGTTGCACACCAGAGACCCGATGGCTGAGGTTTCCAATCAGAGATGATCATATTGGCAAGTGTCTCCCCTCCTGCTTACTTTTCCCTGTTTGCTCCAGTGACAACAGAGGCCATATCCAAACCCTCTTTGTTCAGTCCTTTGGCTGGAATCACCTCTCTGATTTCCCAGCCTCTTCTCTTTAGACTTTCCAGTCTGCATACTGGCCAAACCAACAGAACATGCTAAAGAGGAGGGAGATGAGGAAGGAGAGGAAGCAAGCCAAAGATCTCTTTTGCAAACTGATGATGCCTCAAGATCAACTGATTTGGAAAAACAGCCAGATTGTAAAGAATTGTTCTTCCAAACTTCTCATTAAAAAAAAAAAGTGTGACTACCCCCTTTGAAGCTCAGCAAATATTTGATAATAATAAGAATTATGACTATCTTCATGAACTCTTAAATAGCATACTTTCTGTGTTTTGTGTTGAGATAGAGGGTTGCTTTTTATGTTTCTTCCATTTATTTTCTCTGTAGTTCTGACTTTTAACTCTTCCCCAAGCTACTGGCCGGTGATTCTGGTAACAAAAGGAACATTCGCTAGGGATTGATGAGGCCATCGGTCATCTGTCAACAGAAGACAGTCAAGGGTACAGAGATGGGGTTTTGAAATCATAAAGAAGTTTTTCAGCCAGTAAATGTGCTAGGTCCAGGAGATACAGAGACAAAAAAAGGACACAGAGTCTTTACCCTAATTTAGGAGTGTCCTGTTCAACAAAAAGAGAACAGCATGTAAATGACTAATCACACAATAGTGTGATGAATGTTACACCAAAGATACATAGAAGAGGCCACAGAAGCACTGAGCAAGAAGTACTTTCCTGGAAAGCTCCAGAAACACTCCATAAAATACCAGTTATTTCAGCTGAGTATTAAAGGGTACTCAGCAGCTTTCCGCACAGACAAGAGGCAGAAAGAACTGTCCCCAGAGAGCTCACAGTATTCACAAAGACATGGAGGTATGGAAGAGAAGGCACGTTCTGGGAACTGAAAATAGTTCAGGGCGGCGGAGCTCCAGGTGCAAGACGAGACAGTGGGGTGGATACCAGAGATATTTATTCCATGTTAGGGGCCTGGATTTTATCCCATGGGCAGTCCTGTACCTCTGCTCTTCTTTCCTTTCTCTTCCTGTTCCAGCACTTGAAAAGACACAGAACCAGAATATACTGTTCTTTCAGATCTAATTACTATATCTCAACTTCCTAATCCTTTTTCTTAGACTGTCCTTCATCTACTAAGGTGAGGTCAACCTTTCCACATACTTCTCTTTCCCTGGATCTGCAATTGGCTCCTACATATTGGTTGTCCAGGAATATTCTAAAAGACCTCCCAAGAGAGGTCTGCAACTTGGCAAAAAAAAAAAAAAGCCATCATTCAAAACTTGGCTTTAGATGGTAGAATAAGTATAGATACATGATGAATTGGCTGTCACTGAAGTGCCTTACAGTGGTTTGGAAGAACAGGTGTCCAACAGACAGATGCTTGGAGCTGAGTCAGAATGATTCCCAGTTTGGGAACCCTGTCCCCACATAGAGTCTGAAGAGGTAGCAATGGGCACTCCCTAAGGCATTTTCATTGCCTCAAGAAAAATCTAGAAAAATCACTGGCAACACAATGCAGGGGAAGTAAGAAATTAAGTTTCTCCACATTTGACTGGAGTGGTCTAACTTGAATCCAGAAACACGAAATTGCATGAGGGGCAGATGAGCCTAGTGGTGAAGATCAAGAGCTCCGGAGTCCGGAGTCGGACTGCCTGGGTTCCCAGTAAAATCCTGCTGTCTCTCTGTGCAATCTCAGCTGGACTGTATCACCACCTCATGCCGAGTCTCCCTGCCTATAAAATGGAGATACTACTACTCCCTCCTAACTGTTATAATAAATGCAGATTGATTAAAGATAAAATATATCAAAGAGGAAAAAAAACATAATGAAAGCTTGAGGACCACTGGTCTACACCAAGCAAAAGAAACGCCACTACCAGCTGCTCAGGCTGTGACCTGTAACAGGAGAAAACATTCTTACTTCCGTGGAATCCAAACCTGGGTCAGCCCTCTGGCTCCAGACCGAATGTGGAGGGACCCACATGTTACCCAATTCTGTGTCTCATTCTCTCCTCAAAACACCAAAAACGTGTCCCTCTGGCCCTGGTAGGCCTCCTTATCTTACATATATTTCAGGCTCCAATATGTTAGCCATTAAAAAGACGTCACTCTGTTAGATGACACCATCCCTGGGCAAGGGCCATAGATAATAAAGCAACTGCCAACTTTTCCCTGGCAAACCCACACAGCCAAGAGGACAATGGTGGAAAAGGTTCATGACAGAGGAGGGGAAGAAATAACAAGGCAGAGAAAAAATATCAAATATCGGCTGAAAGACCATAAGCCAGGGGACGTGATAAACAGCCACGGCCTGGAAGGAGAGGGGGAATCTGGCAGGAAGGCTGTCACCGGAGTCTAGTACGGGGCCGGCTACCTTGAGATGTAGATGCCGCGGTTCCTGAGCGGGAACTGGGCGCCGATGACTTACTTTCACTCTGCTCAATGGCCCCCGTGCCAGGGATAACACGAGAGTAGGCAAAACCTACAGGGGTTAGTAGGATTGCGGGGAACGAGCAGGATGAGATTGGCTGGAAAAATACAGGCAATGGCTCGAGGGAGAACAAATAAAAATATAAAAATTGAAAGTGAGGGAGACCCTGGGAAATCGTGCTGGTTTGAAAGAAGGCAAGGGGTCCACTCCCTGCCTCTCGGCTTGCTATGTGAACCTTCAGCAGCAACGGGGACCCGGACAGGGGCAAGGGAAGGGCTGTCTGCTGACTGCCAAGCTGTGCCTCGCCGAGGGAGAGGGACATCACCCTCTGGATGCTGCCATTGGCTGGATGGGCAAATTCTGAACGCTAGTATCTCAATCTACTCAGTTTTACCATCCATAAAATGGGAAACACTCTAACACTACCAATCAGCTCGGAGACAAAAAAAGGGACAACCTGGGCCGCAGATACTGTGTGAAATGCTTAATACTATTATTATTGTACACTTAGGATTTCAATTCCTAGAAATAAACATACAAAGTTGAACTGTATGAAATTGCTGATATTTTACCTCTTGGACCCACAAATGTAGTAATTTCATATGTTCAGCCTACTAGGTAGGTAAGGGGATGGACAAGATTTGAGACACTTGGTTATAACAGAGAACCCTTCTAACAGATTTTAACTGAGACCCACATGGCACACTTCTTCCCCAGCTCACCGAGAAAAATGGTTTCTTTCAGATCTAAGCACAGATGACCTGACCCTGGGGCTGGGGTCTAGCTGACTCTTCCTCTTCCTTCCTTCTCACTTCCATTAACTGGAGGCACTCTGATTCCACACGGGGTTTTGGAGAAGGAGCTGGGCCTTGACAGGGTTTCCTGTCTGTGTCCAAGGAAGTGGGTCTTCACTCTATGAACATGGCCTTGGCACAGCAGCTGCTTAACAGCGGGTCCCAGGAAAATCCTCTCCTCCCAAAGATTTCCTTCCCCATCAGTGGAGATGCCTTCCTTTGGGTTAAGTATCAGCCTCGTTCAGCATCCTCCTCCAGCAAGCAAATGTACCCATTCCCATAATGCAGCTAATGGCTCCATTTTTAGATCCCTCTCCCCCGCAATATGTAAAGGGACACTAAGTACCAAGGAGAAGTGCCACCAGCCAGGTTCCCAGGAAACAGCCGTGCTGGCAGAGAATTAGCTCAGACTCACATTGCCTCATACACCTCGTCCTGCAGGCCCTCTTTTTCTCCCAGTGATGGGAAACCTATTAAAGCTAGTTACCCATGTGAACCAACCACTCCATGATATAGGACCTGACACCGGCTCCTTGCTGTCAGCTCCGAAGTCGTGGGATTTGAGTGTCATGGCTAAGCCTCCGAGGGTGGTCTCCGTAGAGAAAAAGATCCCCTTCTAGAAAGCTGTACCAGTTCCCTGAACTGCAGAAGAGCCACTCTACAAGGGACCTGTTGTGGAACCAACGGCAGTGGCTTCTGGGACACCATGCCAGCTAGGAGTATCTGGAGGAAACCATGTCACATGGGACAATCCCCCTTGCAGTTGCCTTAGATGCAGTGGAGGCTCGGAGGAAGGATAAGCCCAAGGTCAAAGACAGGATGAAGAGTGCAGAGAGAACCCCAAGTCATGCACTCCATGGTGCTCTTTTAAAACAAGTTCATAGAACCTTTACTCCCCAGACAGATCATAATTTTAATCCTCTCCTTTTTATGTATGTGTTTGCTTTGGAGAAGTCCCTGGGAATTATATAAAATTTCCCAAGCCAACTCAAGCTGTCTGTTAAATCTTGGCAGCCACTCCCAAGAGAGACAAGGCTTTCACGTTAGATGTGGCCTGAGAGACCCACCAAGTCCTCTTTCCTTCTGCTCCTCTGGCTACCTCTTTAAAGTGCGAGGTCTTTGCCGTTGTAATGATCCCTCTAGCTGAGCACAGTGTGCTTGCCAGGCATGCAGACAGAGGGACCTTCCGAAGCTGCTTCTTGACCATGGGACTCAATGCAAACACTCTTGCTTCTCTTCAGCCCCATGACCTTTGTCTTCTCTTTGGAATGTGCTGCCCACTAGGGTGTCCACCCATAAAGATATAATTTTACCCCTCTGTTAGCCACTGAGCGACCTTTCTCGACTAAACCTCACTCTGCTTGGGCTCAGCCTCTGGGACCCTTCTCTCCTGAGGCTTATGGACTCTGAAACTTGCTGGAAGTCCTCCTTTTCTCCAGGCATCATAAACACGTCCCCACCATTCAGAGACAGCCCTGATGGCCTAAAAGGGGTGCATGTCTCATCTAGGACAAGGCTAAATCAGTGTCCACAGCATCAGTCCACCCCAGATTTGAATCAAAATTGTCCTTAGTCTTCAAACTAAGCCTATTTATAGATTCACTCTTTCTTTCCTTCTTAGTTGGTGTCTAAAACTAGCTCCCTGCTGTTGCCACACCTGATTCACTGTTGGTCGGAGTAAGGTTTTCTCATGCCAGAGTTCCTGGTTTTTAATTTCTCTGCCACTCATCAACTCTGTTTGCTGTTTTGTAACCAAGTAAACAATTAGTATTTTACTCTGTACACCTGGCACTGTAGGAAATAATCGAAGACTAGAAGCCTGAAAAAGGTACAGCACAGTCTTCTAGGAACATCCATTCTAGCAGCGGGCAGCGCCCAGGAACACAGATCCCAAGACATTGATCCATCAAGCGGAGGGGATCTGTTTTCCCTAGCAATAGGAAGATGCTACTCTCTCCTCCTAGAAGGAGAAATGTCACTCTGGATATTGTGCTCTGGGGCTAGGCCTGCTGAAAACTAAACTTGCTTGGGTCTACCCAAAGCCAGATTTGGGCCATATAATTTCTGAGAATCTAGAAGGAGGGACAATTTAGAAGTAAACACAATTGCCCTTCCATTACAGAGGCAATGCCTGGAAGCAAATTCTGACAGTGTCTCCATTCAAAAGGACCAGCTGTCTACCACTCCCCCCCCAACATGCACACACACTTCTGGTGGAGACTTCTAATCAGGGACACAATTACATGGCGAGGCAAAGTAACCACGCCCCAGGTACAGTTTGAAGAGTGGTGACCTCCTCACCCTGAAGCGTGTGAATGGCACTCCCTACGGAGGCAGGGAGGACTATGACAAGCTCTGATGACAGTAACGGCACATGGCTGACACTCTGGACTCACTGGGTCTTCTGCGGGGGTCCTGAAAGGTCCAATGAACATCACCTCCTGTCCTCATTTGAACTCAGAATAAAGTCTGAGAAAGATGTAGGAACTTGAAGCCATGGAGACCGAAATACCAGTTTCGTTATTGGTAAAGGTGTGTGGACACTATGGCACAGGTGTGGAAGTGAAATGAGTGGGTCAGGACTTCCCTGAAGCAAGCCAGACCCCCAGAAAGGTAGGCCTCCTCTGCTGGACTTGCCATATAGTGGCAAGAGCCCAGAATGTGTGCTGTGTGCAGGCAAGCAGGACCTCAAGAGTTCCTTCTCCCAGACTCAGCAATCAGATGGGTCACTCTGGTGCCCAGTGAGGGCACAAAGAAAGTGAGAGGGCTAGAAGCCAGCAATATTCTCCATGGATATCTCTTTACATGGAAATAAGTATCCTCAGCCCAGCCCCCTCGAGTTCTCTTTGCGCAGGACACTTGTTGATGTCCGGCCGGCCCCACTCAGAGGACACCGCAGTAAGAGGCTGGGAGAGATTCAGAAGAGGCATGGGAAGAGAGTGCAGCGGGTGCTGTGTCCTCCCCATCTTCCCTCCGCAGCCCTCCCTTCCTGAGCCTTTGGATAGCACTGGGATAGATTGAGATCGACAAACCTAAACGTGTTTTGGTTTGAGGTTTGGCAAATTCTGTAACTCCAAAGTATTCCACAAATGTTTTGTGTTCTGCAAAACCAAAAAACATTGGCCAAGCACTTCTCCCCCCCTAATTTTTAAGCCCATGTGTTTTTAAAGGAAATGTAATCCGTATGTTTTGGGTACATTTATATGCAACTCATCAAACCATGCTCGTCTGTATGAGTCATTTGATGTCTAAAATACATGGAGATGATCATAGATTTGTAAGAACTCTGTTAATGCAAGAAGGGCGATAGGTGAAGCACTGGTTGGAAGGTAAGGAACTGGATTCTGGTGTTGGCACAGAACCACCAGTTCCCAGAAGATTTACAAATAATTCCCTATATCCTCATCCATCAGTCTTTCCCATCTGCGAAATGACATTAATGATTCTCACCCTCATCAGACCCTGCAGGCAGGGAGTGAGATTTCAATTCTGATTATCAGGTCATTTTGAGACTTTTTAAAGACAAAATACAAGGGGCCCCCCAAGGGTCTATGTTAATCAAGCTTCCCAGAGTGCTGGAGGACAAGAATGGCTTCTATGTTCAATGATTCATCTTTGCCTTCTCATGAGACAAGGGACTTCAAGGCCATCATGTCATGGTTTCACCTGCTAGGGAAGTTCAGCCTGACTTCCTCTCCTCTACTAGGGAACCTCTTGTTTACAAGGGGTATAGCAAGTAGATGGTAAAGCCATGGGGAAGGCTGCAAAGGCAGGTGGAGAATATACAGATTGTTTTATTTGGAAGAGAGAAGGTTCTGGGTACTTAAGTAGTATCTTTAAGCAAATGAAGGGTTTTCAGAGGAAGAATTCTATTCTCCGTATCTGTTGGAGATAAAGTAAGTCCAGTTGAAACTGTTAGCATGATAGAACACAAAGTTCACAGGCTTTGAAGTCAGGGGAACCTGGAGGTTACTCCGTGCTCCAGCTTTGTCCCTAGGGAAGCTGCTTAAGCTCTCTGAGCCTCAGTTTCTTCGTTTGTAAAATATAAGTCATTTTCAAAATTAGGGGAAAAAACCTACATAAAAGGTCTGGAACACAGTAAGTGTTCGATCACAGAAAATTTCAGTAATTACTAATGTTACTTAAAGTAGCCTGCAGCTTCTAATGGGCCATACATCACAAAGAATCAACATGCTACCAGAAAAATAAATACATAGGGCACTGAAACGGGCTCATGAGGATCTAGAGTTCTCCTTTCGTGGATTCCTTACAAAGAAGAGTAGCCACCCACCAGGCAGGACAAATAACTGTCCTGAGCAGGAAGACATTCGCCAACCCCAAAGCAGACCCAGGCCAGGGCCAAATGATGTGTCAAGGTCCCTTGTAGCCCAGTGAAGGGACAGGAGGACCCCAGGACTTGCACCACGATGTCATCACAACTTCCTAACCAGAGGCAAATGCTTTATGATATGTGGTCTTACTCGCCAGATTCAAGCGTGGCTCCAGTTCTCAGAGCAGAGCCCTGATGCTGGTCAGTACAGCCCATCTATTCCAATTTTCTATTCTAGGTCATGCCTCTGAAAAATGAGGACTCCAATGGAAGAAAAAAGCAAAGAAAAAAAATCAAAACAATCTTTGGAGTTCCAAGAAGGAAATAAACGAACACTAAGTGTCACTGGAAATACAGGAGGAAAGAAAAAGTAGTTGAATAACTAAAGTCATTAGGGTTGACCCCTCATGGTGTCTAGGGCAGAAATTCTTAACACTTGGTCATGGAAATTTTCGAAAACCTGGAGAAAGCTACAGACCTCTCCCCAGAAAAATGTACACCTGCTCATCCACACTCAATTTTCCTTATGATATCCGGGAACTCACAGAACCTCAGAAATCCATCCACAGACTCCGAGCTAACAATCTTAAATACCCTAGCAGCTTCCTTATGAAAGGCCAGCTTCTATTCTGAGCACATCATCACTAGCAAGGTCCTCAATAAGCATAGAATGCAGAGCCCCAAAAAGGAAGCAACAGGAAACAGTTCACAGGCAAGTTCTATGACCTGAACAAAGAATATAAACTAGTCCTTGAGAAGAGGACTGTCTCAAATGGAGGAATATGTATGCATTCCTCGTTGGCTAAATTTGGAAGACAAAGGTCTTTGCTGAACAGGAAAGCATGTGGCCTGGAGTTTTCAAACTAGAAGTTTAAGTGAATTTTACTTCACTCAATAGATACAACCTTAAGAAATTCTGAAGTAAATAAAATTGTACAGCAATTTAAATGTGTTTTAAATATACAGTAAGAGTTTCATAAAGAAGTGCTTCCATAGGGGATGAAGGGTACATTTACCATGATGAGCGCTGAGTAGTATATAGAATTGTTGAATCACGATATCATACACCTGAAGCCAACATAACACCGTATGCTAATTGTAGTGGAATTTAAAAAGCAAACAAATAATTTTTTGAAAAAAGAAGTGTTTTGGGGGGTCCTGGGTAGTGCAGTCAGTTAAGCACCTGACCCTTGGTTTTGGCTCAGGTCACGAACTCAAAGTAGTGATATTGAGCCCCATATCGGGCTCTGAACTCAATGAGGAGTCTGCTAACGTTTCTCTCTCCCTGTCCATCTGCCCCTCCCTATCTTCACTCTCTCTTCCTCTATCTCAAGTAAATAAATCTTAAAAAAAAAGTGCTTCCATAAGTAATTTTGTAAAGGAAATGATCAGTATAGATGATTTTTAACATAAATCTGGGTTCTAAAAGAATGTACTCTATTGTTCATGAAGTGATCCTAAATATAATACTATATAGTTTATCTGAAAACTCTTGCAGAGAAGACAGCAAACGTTATTCCTGATAGTCTGCGCGTCATTCAGATGTAAAGAAACGCCCCCAAATGACAGAAATGTCTGAACACTAATATAAACAGTTATTGCAAAGCCTACGCACTTTACAAGACACACGTGTCACATTTGTGGTTTCTGTATGGTTTATGTGAAGTGAGCTTTTCTGACTGAATAACCTTCAATAGATCTGTGTTCCCTAGCGACTTCCGTTCTCTCCCAGCTCTCTGGATAACAGATTTTAATTTTATACAGGAACGGTGGGAAGGAAAGGATTTAGAGAGAAGCAGAATTAACCAGAAAAAATGCCATAGCCCCTAAGACCACTTACCACAAGAGCAAACAGTCCCGCAAATGTCAGCGGCTCCTGAGAGTTTCCCTCCACAACAGCCTCATCCTAATGATGATGCTGGAGAGCATCAGGAAAGGTCATGTTCTAGAAATTGTCTTTACTAAGGCAGGCAGCAGCTAATATATTTGGGAATATTTCTTAAGAGAAAAATGGTGAATTTTTTTAACAGTTTTTAACTCATCTTAAAGGTGATCATTTTCTAATAATTTTTATTTGTCCACAAGTCCTTGTTTGATAATACAAAGTAAATGAGGCATCACTGTACATGCTGTATCCACCTAGAATACTTAGCAGAAAGAGGAGCAATCTGTTGGCGGTAATAAATCACCATAAAATTTGGTTTAAGTGACTGGATTACCAAGCATGATGGAGGGAGAAAAACACCATGAGGGATCTGATCTAGTGACGTACAGAGTATAAACAAAACCCAGAAAACTCAATCTTTTGGGGACAGCTTTTTGATTCTCAGATCAGCTATCCATCTCTCTTTCCCTGAGTCAGCACAGGGGCATAGTGTACAAGTGCTCCCTAAAAAGCAGGACCCAAAAGTCACCGATGGGGCGTGGGGGGGTACTGGATAATGTCACAAAGAAAAGAGGGGTCAGTGAGTCTCTTTCCCCACTATTCTTACCTGTTTCTTCCAGAATCTCTGAATCCTTTAGCAAAAGGGTTTCGATCAATTTTTAATCTGGTGATCTGGAAACAAAGAACACGAATTATATTCATATTAACTGATTTCTTTTTTGGTCGCTCCTGGAAAATTAAGAGAAATCGCTCTGTTGGTAACAGCAGTTGTTTTTGTTTAGTTTCCTTTAAGTCTGAGATTTAAATGGAAGTTGATCTAGGACTTGGGCCTGGCACCCAGATGTCTGACCCACCTGACCCACGTCTCCCTAAAAACTGAGGTCTTCCCAGTATGTGGCTGTAAACTCTTTTCTGTTCACCTTTTTGCCCCAGAAAAGGCGATAAATCACTTGCCTACCCGCACAAAGGCACAGAAATAGAAAACTGGGCAATGGTCAAATCCGTGGTCCATGACACACAGGAAGAACTTGAAAAGCACTTGTTGAGTGAATGAGTGAGTAAGCAAGTGAGTGAACGATGAACAAATGGAACCAGTCAATCCAATCCTACGGGATCAGAACCTCAGACAACCCGCCTCAGCCTGAAAGAACCATATAATTGACCACACTTACCATCTCACTTTAGTTGTCCCTTCCCTGCCCCTCGAGATGGCTCATTTAATGACCTAAAATGGTCTTGTAAAAGACACCAAAAGTAGCTACACTTTTCTCAAGGTTGCAGCCAAAGGAAAATCTACGAATAAGGGACTCAGTGGGGCAGGCTACATCCAGTCTCTAAGGCCCATAAGCAAATCAGAAGATACGAATGACTGTGACCCAGGCTGGATGGGTCCTCAGGAACCATCTGGTTCAACCTCCACTCAGAGCATAAGCCCCTCTCTATCACATCCCATCTTAATCCCCTCGAACTCAGCGAGAGTTGTACATACCATCCCCGTGCCCCCAGACTAGACCAAGCCTGACCAACAAATTCCACATGTGTTCTTACGTTTCCACTTTCACCCTTGGTCATAGGAGGCATTTTCGATATTTTTCTGTCTAAACCAGATGTTAATGACTTACTATCTTCAAGCAACAGGGACTTCAGGGTGGGGGCGAAGGAACTCAGGAAAGGAGGCAAGGCGCTTTCAATGGAAGGCGATTGTAGGAAGAAGGGAATCTCATTACTAAAGACCACCCTCCCATTTCTGATCATTGCAGAACTTACCACTAAGATGGCTAAAGTTATTTCTTCCATTGCAAATCTTTTCCAAGTCCCTCTTCCATCTCACTTTGTCAGAGTGGAATTTCCCAAAGCTGCAATCTTTAAAGGTCTTTAAAATGCAATGTGAGATTCTGATCAACAGACTCTGACTTGAAAGTACCAAAGTTAATTTTTTTCCCCTAAAACATTCCTTGCTTCTAGAATGGCACACTAATAATGCAGCACTAATAATGTAGCAAAAGCAATTTTACATCTATTTTATAGACCAGAGCAGGAGCCTGAAGCTTTGGCTCTCTAAAGTCTAGTGTCTGCCCTGTGAATATTATATTGAGTTTAAAGACTGTCACTGCTTTTCTGTTTTTGACTTAAAATCCGTTCTTTCTTCCTCCATAATCCACAGCAATAAACCGCACACCATATTTTCTTTTCAAGTTGGGGTTATAATATTTTATTTTCTCTTTCAAGTTGGCTTATCCTGTCCGGCTCATTTATGATAGGGGTTTCTGATATATGATTGTGCTGCCATGTTTTGGGGGCCTCCACAGACCCCTGTAAATAAAATGACATTCTATTTCATGGGCCTGGGAGAAAAGGTTGAAAACCTGCTTCCCACGGCTCATTCTATCTCAGGCCAAGAGGTCTGCGTGGAGATTTAATAGAAAAGTGTCACCGACTGTTAAGAAAAACAGCACCTCTATACTTGTTTCAAAGCTTTTAATGTGAGATTTAGAGAGCTTTGTGTAGTGTGGTTGCGTACCCATTATTTATTTGTCAAGTACCTTTGTGTGCAAAGCAAGGTGACAGGAGGCACGGTGACAGTGATATACAGTCCGTATATGGCTGTGTATTGTCTGGTGCCCCCGCCCCAGAAGCTTCTAATCTAGAAGAAAAAAGCAGATGTAGACACTAACATATAGACACTAACACAAGACAGGATGTGGCAAGGTTTGCAATGAAGGCAAATGAGAGCTTCAGAGGGAGTAGCGAGAGTCCCAAGTTGAAGGGCTCTGGGAGGTTTCACCTCAGAGAAAGCACCTGAGCAGGCCTTGAAGGATGTGTAGGACTTTAATTAAAAATGCAAAAAGGAAAGAAAGGAACAAGCGAAGCATTTCATAAGACACGGCCTACGGAAGCCAGAGCACGGAGGTAGAGAAACATGAGGGAATGAAGGGCACACGAGAAGCACTGAGAAATCCAATTTGGCCAGAGCACGGTGCACAGGAAGAGAGGTGGCAAGAGAGGGCAGGAGAGGCTGCCCTGAGGCCATTTCACAGAAAGCCTGTCTTGCCCTCATTAGGCGTCTCCACAGCCTACAGGCAGAAGAGAGCAATTTTAGCAATATAAACTGAACTATGACCCCAGTGGAGGCTCGTGCTGACTGCTTTGGCGATGTCTACCAATCCTCTGGGTAACAAGGACAATAATTTGGAGGAATAAACCAATGTATTCTCAACGTCAATAATCCACAGTCCCACGGTTCCCGTATGAAAAGCCGGCCTGGCACATCCACTCTTAACGAGAATCTCGAATAGCATAGAAAGGGGATGCAAATGACAGCTGGGCCACGAGGCCTGCTGTCCTGTAGAAGACAAGGATGTGACATAAGGTGGATTCTTATCAAGTGGAAAAAGAAGTCAAGGACCCTCCCCTTACGCCTCAGTGGAGTATGAAAAAGAGGAAACACGAAAGAGAAGCAAGCAGGTGAACATGCTACTCCACAGTTATGTTTATCAATTAGACCCAAATATGGCTGTCAGCCTCCACCTGCCCACCTTCAACCAGAACACAGTCCTCTCTTCACTAAACTAGTCTACAGAACTTTGGGAATGATCTCTCTTCTTCCACCTTTGTCCCTGTCTGGTGTACACAGCAACCCAAGTGATCTCTGTTAACACATATGTGGACCATGTCACTCTCGTCAGTGGCTACCATTCTACTCAAAACTCAACCCAAACTCCTTGGCTGGCCTTGCAGGGCCCCTGCCTAGCTCACCACCCTCACCCCTGCTCCCCCACGCCTGGGCCACAGGCTCCCGCCAAGCTTGGCTGCTCTCAGAGTGGGAGTGCGTCAAGCTCAGGCCCCTCACACTCACTCTACTTCTGGTCAAAAAAAGTGTTCTTTTCTGTGCTCTTCACAGAGCTGATGCCTCGTCCTAGTCTCAGGCTAAATGTTACCTCCTGAGAGAGATCTTCCTGGATCATCCCTCTAAAATAGGATGCTTTCAGGTAAGAACCAGGCCTATTTCTTACACCGTTTTATTAAGAACCTAACATGACACGCTCTTTGGGCTCAATGAATATTTGTTTCATGAGTGAATGAGTAAGTGAGTGCATGAATGAATAATGTGGGCAAGAGGGATTACCAGCCCCAAAGCCATAACAAGCCTTAGAGAATACAGACAAGACAATTCCCTCGATCCTATCTGCTTTCACTGCAGCACCACAGACAGAATTCTCAAATGTCCTCCAGGCAGAACAAGGTCTATCAGTTACTGTCCTTGTAACTAAAACGATTCTTCAGCGGTCATGTTCAAAACCTGCTCCAGTGACAATGAGGAGACATGGAAAGTACAGAGGTTGGGGAAGCATTCTTCTTCCCTGATTTGATTTCCACTATCCTGATTTGTACAATCTGCATCATCGAAAACCGTAGCACACGAAGACGCGGTTGCTGGCTTGCCACCTTTGGTTTTAATCATTTTCACTGACTTTTTGCCTGGAAACATCCAGGCAGTTAATAAATGAGGCACACCTCACAATGCACAGCGCAGACATAAATCACCCAACCTACAAAAAAAATGAAACTTCAATATCCTGAGTATGATTTTACAATACCAAAGCCAAAAAGGCCTTCCCTTATTAACACTCTCTTAATTATTCTTTTTTTTAACTATATTTCTTGAAAGGTGTTCATCAGGAAAGAAAAAAAAAACTCAGCCCATATGAGAAATAAAAAAACCTCTGCCCTGATTTGATTGGAAAGTTAGAGCACAACTGGCTCAATAGTTTAGAACATAATGAGTGGCTCAGAACTCCTATTGGATTTGCTTGCACAAACCTGGCTGTGGTTTCAGACTTCCTATCTGGTTCGTGTAGCCAATTCTCATCAAGAAATAAGACTGTGTTACCTGAGGAGAACAGGGCTGTGTCTTTTTGAAATCTAGTTTCCTGTTTGGGGAAAAAAAAAATCAAGGTTCAGCAGGCTTTCCCCCTTAGAGAAGACAAAGACTCTGCAATGGAAATTTCCTGCTAATTCCATGAGGACATGTTGGCGTCAGCGTCTTCCAAGAAAAAGCATACGGTGTAGAGTCACCTTTATTCCTACCTCCGCCACTTTATTCTCCGCGATGAGATTCTGGGCATGGTGTACCTTCCTCTCTGCCTTAGGCCTGCCAAGTTGGCACTCCAAGAGCAAATAATAGTAATAATAACTTCAGTATGCTAGCAGCCCTGGGAGTCTATGGGTCAGTCAGCAAGGGTGGGAGGAAGGAATGGGAAGGGGGGGGAAAGAAAAGCATAAAATATTTCATGAAAATAGAAACTCTTTCTTCACATTTCACGACTACTTATATCCAAAGAAGCAGGACCACAGCTATGTAAGGAAACTGGTAGTGGAGGTGTGTTGGCTAATTATTCATTCAGTCCTTTTCCAAACACATATTCAGTGCTGTGCACCATGGGAGACACAAATGCCTTAGAATTTCGCAGATGGAAGCGTCCTTCTTCTTAATTAGTGGTTTCTGGGCTTCAGGACGATTCTAATTCCCTCCCTCCAACATTTGAGGGATCAACATTGATATTCCAGGTCTTTATTCTATCAAATGAAAAGAATTACATCTATGATCTCCTGTCATTGTTATTTCATAAAATAAGTGACATTTTAGTATCAAAAAGTTAAAAGGACAAAATAAGATACAGTCTATTTAAATGAACGCTTACAGGTATAACCACCCCTATCCTGCCTTTATCTTTCCCATCTTTTGGTGGACTATAAAGGATGTCTCCATAGACTGGTAGCTGAGAAGCAAACCACCGATTTGCAAACAAGGATTCGGAGGTGGAGCAAATCGTCAAAGGCAGTACAGTCTGTCAGGGGCAGAGCTGGGTCTAGAACCTGAGTCTCCTAACTCCCGACCTGCTGTTTTCTACCATATCACACCAGGTTTTGAGAGGCACAGTGCCTGGTTCTCAAAAAGCTCAAAATATTGAGAGGAAGATTGGTCAGGCACACAGCTTAGAAGGTGACAGGGTCATGAGAGAGGTATGGCTCACTAACAGTTCGATGAGGGAAAGCTCATTCGCAGCTGAAGAATGTAAGGAATGTTGCAGTGGAGAATGCCAGGAAGGTGTGTGTTTGTACTGAACTTGAAGAACAGAAGGAAGCTAGACAGATAAAGATGAACAGAAAGGTCATTCCTGGAAAGACAACAGCACAAGCAAAAGCAAAGCCTCTACCAAGTGCAAACAACAGTAAAATTCTAAATAGATTGCTGAACTCTTGCAGATGCGTGATGACGATTAGTGGGAAATGAGCCTAGAATTGTAGCTGGTAACTGGCTACAGAGGACCTACATGGAAAGACTTGAGATCTTGGACTATACTCCCTTCGGCACTGAGGAGTTCACAGTTTTTGACATCAAAACCCAGATTTTTGACAGAGCAATGATGCGATCAGAGCTGTGCTCTAGGAACACCCATCCCTCAGTGATGGCTCATTGAGACATTAACCATGCAGTCCAGGAGACCCTGCTGGAAGCTGTCACAGCAGCCTAAAGTGGAGGGATGGCAGGTCCAGAACAAGGGCAGAAGCAGTAAGATGAGAAAAAAGAAAATATTCCATCAGCAGAAGCAACACAGTTTAGTGGCAGACTGGATGTGTGGAGGGTCAGCTGTCCAGCCAGCCTCGGGGGCAAGATGGAAGCCAACAGGAAACACATATTTTAACAATGGAGATGACTGGCAGGGGTGACGAAGGAATAGTATAGCTTGGAATATTTTGTTTACAAGCAACAAAACATCAAGTTCCCACCTTTCAAGTGTGGACTTGCTACAACTCTATTGGTCTCAACTGTTGTGGGGTTAAAAAAGAGTTGACATAAAGGAACTTTCGAATAATTTTCAATATTTGTGTGTGTTGACTGCCTCTGCTTGAAAACAATAAATTGTTCCTCACCCTCAATTAAAAACATGCAGGGAAAGAAAAGAGGGAGAAATTATGATTTCAGAGCTAATAGAGAACTTAGAAAACAGGGCCAACTTGTCATTTTCTCGAAGAAGACATCAAAACCCAGAAAGAAAATACCTCTCTCAGAGTGACAGGTACCTAGTGGTTCATTTAGGATGAAAACCCAGGTCTCCAAATGGCTAGCCCACTGCCTTTCCTTAGGAAGACTGGATAACGTTTCATTTCAGTTCCATTCCTTGCACTGTCCTTCCTTCATTGTGTTCCTGAGAACAATGAGGAACCACCTCTCCATTGACTTCTCCTCTTTACTCTCTCATGCCTCCTAACCTTTTCCTTAAAAAGAAATACATGAAGTAAATAATTTTGCCATAAAATAGTAATCGTTCTCATTCAAGACAGTTGAGGGAAATAAAAACACAATAGTAGGTGATCTAGCTCACAGAAGAGAATGGTTTATGCTATCCCGCATCTCCACTACAAGTCTGAAAATGATTGCCAGGTAACAGAATGCAGACCTCCAGATTCCTGGGGGAAAGACCTGAGGTTAGTTTGCTTTACTAGAAGACACTGTGTTATATGAAATCGTATCTACACAGCCAAAGGGAATGTTAAATAATCGTGCTCGCTGATGTATCCAGGGACTGAAGACTTGTTAAACAGGCAAAAGCTGTTATCTTGATTTCAAACAGGGCAGAAGTGTGTATGCGCAACTCATCTGTTCTGAATGTCAGCACATCATGAATTCACCAACATGACACGAGAACAGAAAGATCAAACCGGTTACCTATTGATTATAATACCTTCGAGAGACAATGCAGGTATTCCAATTCCCAATGATCCACTTTCTCCTTAATATGCAATTTATTCTGTAAAATTGTCTCTACTCCCTACTCCCCTTCATGCCTCAGAAGACCCAGCTGTTGACAGATGTAGGCTGACTACTAGTAATCAGATGCTGGGTTTGTGCCAGTAACTTTAGGCTTGTTCCTTCATCTAGTCCTCGTCACTCACTCGATGAGGCCAGGACATTTTCAGGCCAGGAAACACCGATGAAGGGAGTTAAGAAACTCGCTCAGGGTCATACAATTTGTCAGCGGAGAAGTCAGAAATCAAACCAGGTATGGTTGCTACCAAATTCCATGACTTCAGTCATGGTGTCCCGCCCCCAACAAACCACCACTGTCCCCACCCCAGTCTAGACAAAGACAAAATATTATACAAGTAGAATGTCCTCAGACATGGGAACACTGTGAGAGAAGGGATTTCAGGCAGCCATGTTTTGTTCTTCTTTCACTGACATCACCACAGTGAATTGTGGCTTTTTAATTTCAGCTTGGGTGACAGTGTTGACCCTTGTGGGCTCTATAACTGATCTGGGTGAGGCAGCAGAATGTTCATTCACCAATGTTCTAGTTTGCCCTAAAAAGCTAGATTCTAAAGTTGTAATATTTGTTGTCACATCTCTGCCTTCATGAGAAACTAATGATTAAAATGGTGGCTGGGCGTCTTGGGAAAAAGTCCCATCAGTTATTCAAAGCACTTAGACTTGTGCTCCCCCTCCCCTGAACCACAGTTAATCCCAAGGTTCCAATCACTCCAAAGGGCATGTCTATGTTGCTGCACTATCTTGTTTCAGAGCTTGAAAAATCTCGATTATTAAAGATTCCTGTAAAGACCCTCCATGGCCTCTGCTATTTTACTACCTAAGGAGTTTGAGGGGGTTCAAGAGTTTTTTAAAAGGACCCAAAGCAAACTAAAACTCTTCCTCTACTTTAGATCAAATGTGGCAACCACAAGGAAAATCTGAAGTTGGGAGTTCTTTACAGCAGCTGAGAGAGCCCAACAAGAGTATAGGACTTGTCTACCAGACTAAAGGGTTGTTGCATATCAAATTCCTCTGGAGGCAAAGAACATCTAAGGAGTCTTATACAAATGCACTGTGAAAGGCCAAAATACTCTTTCTATATGAACCAAAGATTATATCACTCACCTTCACTTGCCTGGCACACAGTAAGCACTCAATACTTAGTACATGAATATTTTTCCTCTATTTCTTCTTCTTCTCAGAGCATAGTATACATAGATACTAAGCATAGTATCCAAGACAAAAGGTATTGAGTATTGTGGTAGAAGTTCATTTTGCTCCCAGCAGGCCCAAAATAAAAGTACACAGACTTTCAAGCAAAATAACTAAGTAAAACTTCTTACTTTCAGAAAAGGATTCACTTCACTATTAATTAGACAAATTGTCAAAAGATGAAATTCAGTTTACTTTGCAAAAAATGAGACCCATATGCAACTTTCAGGGACCTGCATAAAGTGATAGCGACGTGAATCCATCTACTCACCCTCCTCAAAAAAAGAACATTGTCTAGAATGCCCACAACAATTCCAGATTTGGCTTCTCTCTCCTTCTCCCCACATCCCACCTCCACATATGTCCCACATTAGTCTGGGCAATTCTTTTTTTTTTAAGACTTTATTTATTTTTTGAGAGAGAGAGAGCACACAAGCACACAAGCAGAGGGAGGGGGATGGGAAAGGTCAGAGGGAGAAGCAGACTCCCCACTGAGCAGGGAGCCTAATGTGGAGCTCAATCCCAGGATCCCAAGATCACAACCTGAGCCACCCAGGAACCCCAATCTGGCCAATTCTTATGTGTGTCTCATCATCAGAGAAAGCTTCAGCTCTTCCACGAAAACTTTCCTCGTTTCCCAAACGCAAGAACATCCGGTCCACATCTCTGTCACTAAGTTATTCCACTGTTTTATCATTATGTATTTACATGTCATTCACTCACCTAAAACTCTGCTTATGGAGAAACAAGTTCTAATCTGCTCAATTTCTCTATTAAACTTGGACTATTGTAAGCTGTCAAGTTCTCAAACATTTATGGAATGACTGAACATATTGCTGACATAGAAACACAGATGGTAGGGTGTGGCTGGTGATCACACAGAGGTAAATTTAGTCTGATCGTGTAAATGGAAGCAGTGGGTCTTCAACAGAGTTTGAGAGGCTTGATGACTTTGATGTAGCCGCTGCAGGGATACACAGAAAATTGCAGAGAAGAGGGAAGGAATGAATCAAACCTTGGTACTTGCAAAGGAATTGCAAATGATGAGGAACATTTGCCAGGATGCAGGACAGACCATGAACATGAGTACAAGTACAGAGAGACATGAAAATGACTTGGGAGAGTCGGTCCTCCTGGTCAAAGAGTTTGTCTTTGATCTAAATCTAGACTATGCCAGCTGCTACTAGACATCACAGCGTTGTCATCACCAACATGGTTTCTGCACAGCAAGCCTGGCCTCTCTCATTCCAGTTCTTCAGTGTCATGTAGAAGGACTAGGCATTTTTTACCAAAGGCAAGAATAAACTTTTAAAAGCAGACACAGCAGGCAACTCTCAAAGGCAGCCTCTTACCTGCTGGTTCTGGTAGGCTGTGACTGTGGTAAACACAGTCTCAGGGAAGTTGAATGTTTTCACTCCATCCCCAACAGGGACAGGTTTGGTGGGTGAAAGGTCACTGCTGAAATCCTTGCGGATCACGTGAACTCGAGGCTGGTATTTGTGCATCGAGTGCAGAATGATCTGAAATGAGAAGGAACCACATGACACCAGAGTGACTCAAAGTTCCCCACACCTTTTCAAGCTCTCATGCAAATACAACCACAGGACAGAAGCATTATAGGAAGAACACAGATTGAGGGTAGGTGGGGGCACATGCATAAGAAACTGGAAGCCAGGGTACTTGCCTGTGGCAGGAAGGACTAAGGGACCAGATAGCATTCCAGGGACCCATACAGCAGAGTACCCCAGTCATGGATGGTGGGTGTGGTATGCTTGCCTTGACTGGACAGTTCTGAACAACTATCCCAAGACCAGAAGACACAACTCCACTAAAAGGTCTCAGAACCTCTGTTATAGGACAGTTGCTCCTTCCTGCTTCAAAGTTTCATCATGGGCTCATGCTGTCTTTAAATTCTATAAGCTGTTATTTGCACTTTGCTACCAAATATATGACCACTCACTGTAAGAGTGAATGGTATATGTGCATTCTCCCTTCCTTCAAAAACGTCATTTCCTTAAAGATAAGAGCTGTGGCTTTAGTGTTTCAATCTTCCTGTAGCACCCAATCTGGACCCTGGCATTCAGCGGAAGTTCTATGTATGCCTTGCCACTAAAGATAAATTAATAACATCAAGTGCTTTCATTATACCTGGAAAGTCTTAAGACCTATTCTTCTCTTAAAAGGCATAAATTTCTTGACAAATCAGGCCAAACTGTGACTTAATTGTTTCTCTGAGTTTATCACCCTGTGAGTTATTCCACTGACTGTTGTGATTTCTTTCACCATTTTTAAACTTATCCTGTGTTTTTGTCTTCAAACTCTCCCCTAACTAGACTGTGGGTTCCCAGAACATGAGAACTCTTGTCTGATAAACATAACCTGATGTCCAGCAGACTTTTGCTCAATGTTAGGTTTATAATAAATGAAATTTCACCACAGGGGGAAAAAAAAGAACTTTAAGGCAACTTACTTAAAAATGACTCCAAGTGGAATAGAGCTTCTTAGTTTACCTGTTTGAAAAAGCCTAGGGCTAGTCAGCTCTAGAGCCAAAAGGGAGGAAGAGGGCGATGGATGGGATTCTTCAACTCACATGTCCTTGATCATCCAACTCGTTGTTGGTCAGCTTGAGTTTGTCAAAACTGACCACCTGTCTCATCCAAGTGTCTCCAGAGGCTAGAGAATCGGGGTGTATATAAACTCTTGGGGGCACAGGGGAGTCTGCGTTGCCAGCCACCATCCACTTGGAGCTGTGGTACACGTATCTGAGGTGGAAAGGGAGAGAGGAGAAATCAGAGACAGATACAGAGAAGGAAGAGAAGCCCAGAAAACCAGGAGAGACAGGAGACAGGAGAGGCAGGGAGATGACAAGGTGGTAAACAGTGGAGATTAAACAGAGAATACAAGAGAGAAAAGGAGTAGGGTAGAGGACCAGGGACAATCAGATAGAGACGAAAAAAACAGAGAAAGAGGTGGGGTGGGGGGAGGGCAGCAAAGGGTTGTGGTTAATGATCAAAGCTGCAGCCCTCACAAGGAAAACATTCTCACAGTCCTTTTTCTTTCTTCTCCCTCTCCTTGCCTTGCACCCCTGTGTGCACACAGGCATCCTGAGCCCACGTGTCTAGCTATGGAAAAGGTATTTTACTGCAACCTTTCACCTCTCAAATGCAAACCATATAATCCGTTGGCCACTTGTTCAGGATTTGGTTCCTTATTAAAAACATCTTCCATATTGTCCTATAAAACACAGCCATGTGCAGAGACCCTCCAAGCCTCTCACTTATTAACCATTTCCTTGCTGAGAATCTGAATTTTGAGGCATTTCTATGAAAATGGAGGGTCTCTGCCTCAGTGTGACCATTCGCAGAAACACAACTAAGTCTTCCCAGTTAGTGTTTTAGTGTTTCTTTGATGAACCCAGTTTCAAGTATCACCACCACCATCATCATCATCATGATTTTCTGACAAAGCCCCAGGGAGTGAGATGTTGTTAGTAGCAAAGGAGGTCAGTTTTCCAGAGTTTGCCGATTGCCCTGTAGTTCTGAAGAGAGAACTCTATGGATTTGGCACCTCCCTGCTTCTCACTTATAAAAGACCACACAGGACCTGGATGCTAGCGAACAGAGGCACACAGTGCAAATCACAAGATCCTCTAAAACAGATCAGAAACATCTCCTGTCCTAAGTCGTGCATCCAGATCACTTCTCTCTTGGCTAGCTCTCTCCCTCTACCGTACTAGTCCTCGTCTTTCCCAGTCATTCATCTTTCCCCTGCTACTTCGGTAAGTTTGGGGCCAAGTTCTCAAACATTTCCGAAATGAGCCGCGATTCACTGATTTCACTGACATCTCAAGAGACAGATTAAACCACAATTTGTTTCAGAGAAGAACTATGTGTAAGCCATCCAAGAAACAAAGACATTGTGTCTAATGACTTCAAAGGAAAATTACTTAACAAACTTGCTCACAACCCATACTGATAAAAATAATTCTCCTTTACTAAATGTTCTTCTTGAAATCTTACCCAATTCTTCTCTTCTTCCCATCCATCATCCACAGGGTAATCCATCAGATATATGATTATACTTCACTGGTCCACTTCTTCTCTGCCTCTCCACAATAAATCATCTCAACTCATTCAGCATTTCATAAACCAAATCATTCAATACATTAATCACTTTCAATGTTAACTGAACTAATTTTAGACCTAATATCTATTTTTGCAACCCTGACAGACACTATACAGTCCCGCTCTCTCCAGAGACACAGGGAGGATTCCAGACAAAACCATTATACTAAGTCCTGATTTCCAGCCATGAGTGACTACTTTTTGCATGGTGCTTTGCTACAGGCTATTGCCATATCCTCCCTCCTTGTTCCCTATATAGTGCATTGTACAGTGCACTGTGAAAAAGCCTCATCTAATGAGTTTAAAGAACTGTCTTGGGGGCGCCTGGGTGGTTCAGTGAGTTAAAGCCTCTGCTTTCGGCTCAGGTCATGATCTCAGGGTCCTTGGATCGAGGCCCACATCGGGCTCCCTGCTCAGCGGGGAGCCTGCTTCCCCCTCTCCCTCTCTGCCTGCCTCTCTGCCTCCTTGTGATCTCTCTCCCTCTGTGAAATAAATAAATAAAATCTTTAAAAAAAAAAAGAACTGTCTTGGAATGCTGGTGATGTCCACAATTTCAAACCCCAGAGTCGTTATTACCTGTATCTTTTATTGTCCACAGGCACAATGTCCATTGCTATGTAATACTGCTGATGTGGGTCCAGGCCGGTGATTTTCACTCTCATGGCAGGAAACATTCTCCTATGAAGGGAAATGGGCAGTAAGCTCAACAATCAGAGGGGGAGAAGTAGCATCAATAAAAGCTTAGAGAGTCTCTTCTTATCAAGAACACTAAGCACACCAAAGTCCAATTCCTCTAATTTCCAAGCTAGCTGCTTTCTTTACACTTTGGAAATTACTACTATAAAATGCGCTGAGGATTCATTGCTGAAATAGCAGCATTTCTTAACTTAAACTGACCTATTTGATGATTCATACACTCCAAGAGCTCATACCATACACTGATTTATATTATTAGTTAATCTTTAATTTGATTAGATAGCTAAGCAAATAGATAATGTATGTGTATCCACACATACCTTTCCTATCAGACTATAACATTCTTGAAAATACTTATGCTCTTACACTTCACATACTTGAATAACTTATGTTTTTATTACTCAAGTGGTTTATCACAGTTGATTGCAGGTGATGATGAAATGTTTTTTGATTGATTGAGTCTATGTAAAAGTAATCTCTCAAGAAAAGAAGAAAAAAAGGAAGAGGCTACCAGTTCCCAAACAAAGAGCCAACAAAGTTGAGTGTTTTTTACTGCATAAAACTGTAGAAAAATTTCTGCAAGTTCTCAGCCTGTCAACATGTGTGTCAGAAGAAGGACCCTGTGGAATAGGGAGCAAATACCAAATGAATTCTAGTGGCCTCTGGGCAGTACCTTGTTTCTACCACAATGGCTTGTTAAACTTGCCAAAGCAAGCGAGGTCAGGATATGGCACTTTACAACTACTCTCATAATTGAAGAGGAGGAGAGGGAGCAACCCAGAAGAGTATTGAGTTTCAAGGGTCTAGAATAAAATTCTCCATTCTTCTTTAACCATAAGAAAGAAGAAAAACATCAAACTCTTTTGTATGTCATTCATTTAGGAGTCAAACATAAAAAGTGCTCAGTTCAAAAAATGTGGATTGCCTGAATGTGCTCTAGGGTACTTGTACACAAAATGCTGCATTAAGCTTAACCATCTGGGGCCAGTTAGTTGAGCTGGGCAGAGCATGGTGCTAATGAGGTCAAGGTCACAGGCTTGATCCACATACAGCCTAATTGGCTTTGCTCCATTTCATGGCCATAGACCATACCCTGACCCCAGGCAGCCAGTGATCTTGCATATGTGCCCTAGTTGTTTACATGAGGGGCTTTCTGTGCTAGTCACACACTGCACTGCTCACCAGAAGCAACTCAAAATGCAAGTGTCCTGTGGTAGTAGGTCAGTGGCATCATAGTCATATTTGGGGGAAGGCACAAGGGGGGCCACAGACCTTTAATAGGAATGATGGCTAGTTCTTAAGTATTTACAAAGAATAATAAACAACCATTCCTTTTTTCCTACTTTATAACTTTTCAGAAGCTTCTACTGGTATATCATTCTGGATTTTCTATGTCCAGTCTTACAACTTTAATTAGAAAGCCTTATACTTTAGTCTTATGGTGAACTAATGCAATTCAACGGTGGACCTCTCATAATGAGTAAATCTAGCATTCACTAGAGATTAGGCACTTTGATCTATGTTAATTCTCTTCGAAAACTTGGGAATCTTGATGTATATACATTTACACTTAAACCAGTAATTCCCTTCTTAATAACAATGACTTATGATTGCCTTGTACTTACAAATGGTTGGAGAGGACCTTGCCAGGGATGGAAGGAAAGTCCTCTCACTTGCTATCTGAGGTAAGAAAATGTGGTTCCTCTCAGACATCTATAAAGACTGTGTTACATTGCAAGAGATGAATGTCTTTGCTTCATGACTCCAAGAAAAAGAGTTAGGTGTTTCTAAATTCAATACCTGTTTTGTCTGGTTACACCCACATGACCTTGAGTGGAAAAGCTACCAGTTTCTTACCAATATCCAAGTTCTAAATGAATGAGAAGTGTGAATTTGGAAAAGTTATTTAACCTTATCACCTATAAAACAAAGAAAAGGGACTATATAATCTCTAAGGTGCCCTCTTGCTTTAAAATTGCATGAATACATTTGAATTCTCTTCTTAAAAACTTAACAAAATTTGCTTTTTCTTTTTGCCAGTATTTTAGCACAGAATATCAAGTGAAGTCATAACACCCTAGGGAAAAATTAATCTTTCATATTCACAAAATGAGATGTGTTTGGTTTTAATTTTATGGTTAAATTTAGGCCAATTCTTGCGTCTTCCAAACCCATTAATCCCTAAAAAGCACCTCTGTCCATGGTGCTGATTCTACAGATTACATTGGTACATTCAAAGATTGAGGGCTCTGTAACCTGCAGTAGTTCTGAATCAACAGGAGGACAGTTTGGGGAGTGAGGAGAAGTAGATGGTGATGAAAATCTCAGCAAGAAAAAGAAACAGAGAGTCATACAAAACTAATGTAACTAAGAAAATGAAAATTGAGATTAAAATTGGAAAGGACAGTACAAAGGAAGGAAAATGAAGTAAAAAGGAAGAAACAGATAAAGAATCAGGAGGAGGTGAAGAAAGTCAGAGAAGAGAAATCTTTCTTTGTTTTTGAGTTGTTCCAGAATTTCTTGAGCAGAGTTACACGGAACAACAGCAAAGGCTGAGGCAATCCAATAAAGGAGAAATTAATAACATATCTAAACCTAAACAATGGGACATGACTAAAGAACAAACTTTATATGTTTGTACTGGGAATATCTGGGTATATCCAGGTATCAAACTGAATTTGTGAAGGCAGGGATGTGGAAATGAAAACACTGCAGAACAATTCATGAAATGAGGTCACAGGAGAGCTGTAAAAAAGGTATTTGGGTGAACTGAATTCACTGAAGTGCAAGGAACAAGGGAATGATATCAGAGAAGAAAATGACTAGAACACACAAAATCCACAGTAGTGAGTGAGAACCCAAAATAAAAAACTGGAAAATCTTACAGGCTAAAAAAGTAATATTTTCCCCTCTCTCCAAATGAACCCCCTTGCCAAAAACTAAAAAGAATAAAAACTTTTTCCTTGAATTGCTGTTCCCTTCTAAGCCATAACATCTCAAAATGTGGAGCAGAAGTAGACCGAAACCCAAGCAACAAAAAAGACATGGTATTGGACATAATTCCCCTTCAGAGTTGCTCCTCCTGAGAAGCCTTTTAATGATTTTATTCACCACCAAAACTTAGAGAAGGAAGAAGGTTCCAAAGGAGAAATAAAATTAATAATATTTCAGGTTCATCTTGACCTCATGTTTTTGTGATGTCTTATTATATTGGGAGCTTTCTCTACATGCATTCAAACGCTCTTTTACTTTAAATGTCCATGTTCATGAAGACAGCTTATGACCAATTGGGTGGGTCTTTTTGGTCCCCATGTCATGAGACTATGTAGATTGGCTTTGAAAATATGAAAGCAGCATAACAGTTTTAACCTTAGTTACCTATTCCTATATACTCAAAAGCTTAGTCCAAATTTATTTTTATTTAAATCATTTTCAGTTTTAAACCAAGGGGCGAAAACTACAACCATTTCTTAACAGTGTGTAATTATAAATAGTTAAGACCATTGTTTGAGAGCCAGATGGATTAGTGTGGAATTCTGGAGCTGCCCTTTATTACCCATGTGACTTTAGTTAATTACTTAATTTATTTAATTAAACTCTTTCAGCCTTTGCATCCTCATCTGTGTATGGGATTATTAGATCCTGTCTCAGAGGATTCCTTTGATATCTAAATAACATAATATATATTGAGTATCCAGCACAAAACAGATGCCTAACTATGGAAAACTGAAAGATGCCAATGAAGGAATGGCTTAATTAAAAGTGTTTATTTCAAGAGAAACTGTATTTTAAAATTTTTTATCATCCTACATAGTTATGCAAGTGTTTCCACTAGGTCACCATTAAAGTTTTGTAAAATTTCAAGCCAACAATAAAACACATGGATTAATGAAAAGGGCTCAGACATGTACCACGCCCTATTCTTACAAAAAAAAATTCTTACAAAAACATCTGGCTGCTTTTAATGCCTTAGGAGATGCAAGCTGTTGTTTGGGGAGCAAATTTTTCTCTCGAAAAACACTGGATGGTGAAGTAACACTTGCTTTGGAAATCTCCATGTGGTCCTTATGTATCATCTATCTCCCATATGGGCTGAAATACATTTGTAGGCAGAAAATGTCTGTGAGTATGGAGGTGATTTAGAGGTTGGACTGGCGCTTGGAGGAAAACAGTGAAATCACAGTAAACTCAAGATCACTTTACCAAGATGTCCATATGCAGAAAAGTGGCCACTAGTAGCTTTGGCATCACCAATGTTACCTACCACAAGTAAGTGAGAAGAAAAATGTAACAGCGCCTACTTTTGGTCTCTATTCTTGGAATCTG
Source organism: Ailurus styani (assembly GCA_002007465.1). NCBI lineage: Eukaryota > Metazoa > Chordata > Mammalia > Carnivora > Ailuridae > Ailurus > Ailurus styani. The sequence continues at coordinate 160,727 of LNAC01000879.1, read as the reverse complement.
GCCATTCAAAGGAACTCATCCTTACCTGCCTGCTTTGGTGATGATCATCTCTGTTCCAATGTCATGGAACCTCTTCCAGAGGTCAGCGCATTGCAGCTCCACCTGAATCTCTTCCATGGAAGACATGGCAGCAGGCACAGAGCCTGCAGCACCAGGGCCCAAGTCAGGGTGAGCGTCAAAGGAGCAGGAAGTCCGCTCGGTGAGCACCTCAGAGTCTGAACCAGTGCTTTGCTCGGAATCTGCAAAATATACAATCAAGCCTTAGGTGAGAAACTGCTGAGTCTCCCCAGCCCCCACTGACCTGCTTTGGTGACTTAAAACTGGGAAACTCCAGAGCACAGCATTCAGGGTATTTTATTATTTTTTTATGGTTTGTTTTTGTGATTTACGACCATCTTTTAGGTTTTGCATTTCCAACATGACATCTGGCATTTTAGCAACAGCTGAACAAAACTGGTCCACAACAGGCAACATAAAGAGTACTAATGTCACCACAGTGAAGGGAAGAAGCCAAACAGGGACAATAAAATAAATGCCAAATTAAAAAATAATAATAATAATTATAGCCCACAGCTCCAAATCTAGACAATTTCACTGGGGGCTGGGGTGGTAGGTGGGGTTCAATGCTAATGATAATGTATTCTTTAATGTCCTACCAGTCAGCATCATTGCCCATCAACCAGTACTTTTTAAATGAAGCAATTTTTTTCTCTATTTATATATCGTGGTCATCAAAAGTAATGAAAAGTTGTTTGGGATCTTTAGAAGCACTTTGTCATGTATTTGAGTAAATGACATTTCCTAAGAGTCCGATCGGGCCATTTTGGATGAAAAAAGAAAAAAAAATGTCTGTTGTAAGGCAAGGATATAAGCATATGGAAAAAGTTACCCAAGAAGGCGGTTGAAACAAAGGGAATAAATGAGTTCAGGAGACACCTTGATTGGTTTCTGAAGTATGAGCAGAGGGGAGGGGTGATCCAAACAGGAAGGTAGGATTGAGAGCAACCAAATAAAAAGTTGGCATGCTGTGCCAGATGGTCCTTTCTTCCTGTATCTTCTGTACTCACGAAGGGGTTTTGGGTGTATTGTGATAGAGAAGGCTGGAGTCAAATTTACTAGAGAAATTTACTGTAATTTTTAAAGCATTTTACTCTTAGAGGCCCAATGCCAAGAATCTTATCTCCTAAGATTTTCCAAACTCAGATTAGCTGATACAATCTTCTTAGGTCAAATGATACTGCAAGCTAAGCCCGAGAACCTATTTCTCCAAACCTGCCTTAACATCTAGGATTTCTACTGCTTCCCCTGTCAATAAATACATACACGAATAGAGGTTGGAGACAGCAGTGTCTTACATTGACAACCGATGGTTCGGTGCTGTCAAAGTCAGAGCCCCTTGGGCATCCAACCTTGACAACAGCAGGATGAAGAAGGATGGGACAGAAAGTCCTACCATCTTGCTGCCATCCTCACTTACCTGCAGCAGGTTTCTAGGCCTGTGAAAACCCATCCCACAAGACCTTCCCTTTTCCTTCCTTCTAGCCCTGACATCTTCCTCTCTCAAACCCAGGAAGCATCACTGGCAAGTCTCCCACAACGTGGTCAGTGCTCACAGGGAGCAAAGTGACATTTCTCCCCATTCTCCCCAGTCCCCACCCCTCACTTCTGAAGACATTCAGGGTACTGCAGAACTGAACCAAGCTCCGAAATGACAGGAAAGTCTCTGCCCCAAATCTAGTTCATCCACAGTCACTAGTCCAGTCACCATCTTCACACGCGCAAATATACATATGCAAATATATATACATACACATGTATATATAAATATATATATATATATAGGTTTTACATGTCTAAGCATATAATCTTCTCGTTGGAGCTAAACAGGGGCTAACTTTGGTCTCCTTCAAGCACAGAAAGGTGGAGCTGCTTATCTAAGATGAAAAGTTGCTGCGGCTGAGTCATAAATCTCCATCCCAGCCCGATTCCATATGCCTTTCTGCTGTAGAGTCACTGTGTCACCATCACACACTCGGCCAAACACAGGAATTCTGATCCCCTGAAACATGGATTCCCAAATCCCATTGTTTCTGTGACATGCCAAGAGCTCCTCACTTATCACAAGTACTGTGAACTTTTTGAAAACTTCTCAAAGGAAGAGTTTTAAAAAATAGTCTTGTCTTACCTTTGGGAGCAAAGTGGTATAAAATCCGCTTACCGTAATGTGCTATAATTATGAAAAACCTGGAAATTCTGGACATATGATTTCTCCAATGAGTGTTTAGGAAGAGGGAGGGAAGGGAGAGGTATCACTATGTTAAGTGATAACTTTTTAATGGTGGCCAAACTGGGGTTGGGATTCGAATGGGGACTATGGCTGGAGAATTAGGACATCAGAGACTCTACTCTTAACTCACAAAATCATCCAAAATAAAAGGGGAGCTCAAACTGTAACATTAAATGGACTCTTAGTCCATTTAGCAATGAATCACTTGGGCAAGTCACTTAACTATAATGGACCTATTTCCCTACCATGCATTCAGAAGGACTGAGCTGACAACTTTTATATTCTCTTCCACCTCTAAGGACTTGGAGAGTGTCGATGCATACTTTCTAATGCAACTTTCAGTGATAACCCAGGAAAGCTCAGTTAGAAGCATCAGATTAAAACTGCTTGGGCAAGACAAGTTAAATGAGAACGTCTGGGGGCTCAGGTTCATGTTATCATAGAAGTTAAAGAAATCAGTGGGCATTCTGTTTATAGTTTCAATCAAATCAATCAATAAGCACCTATCAGCATGTGGCCCTATATGAGGTACCATGTAGATAATTTGAAACAGAATCCCAGACCTTGAGAAGTTTCCCAGTCAGTATTGATTAATTATGTGTTTATTGGGTGCTTACTATGTGCCCAGCACTGTGCTAGATCCTGAGAAATACGGAAGTACAGAATGAGGCTCCACCTAAAAGTATTTACAGTACAAATGGAAACTGAGCGCATTCACAGAGACCAAGGTAAGTACTACCACATAGTTTTCCACACCACTGCAAATTGCCTTGTATGTCTCATGGGAATCCAGCAAAGAGAGGGATTTGAGAGGACTGGAACAGTCCTGGGGACCTCAGGCTTACTAGAAAAGAAGTGGACAAGACGTGGAGGCATAGGCAGTATTTGCCCATGAAGAGAATTTTCAGACACCGTTATTTGTTTTCCTGGAAGTACTCTGTGCTCCTAGATTCTCACTCCCACACGGAATAGAGCCCAAGTGACTTTTAGATACAGAATATAGGCACCAGCCCACATTTTCAATAACATAAATTAAGCTACCCTATGATACCCTTAAAATAGGGTTAAGATCAACACCTTAGGTAAAATAAAATTGAGTTCTTTGTAAAATGTGTTTCTAAATCAGTTATATAAAATATTCAGGCTAACCAGATCACTTATTCCACCTATTAATCAGAATGTATAATCAAGTTAACTAAGTCATGAATATAAGAAATGCAGGTTATTTCAATCAAATAGGGCCATCCATTTAGAAATACAACCAGTGGCTTGAATATCAGAACACACCTCTGTGTTTTCAAGTTTTTTTATTCTTGGCAATTTGTGACTTCCTGCCTTCAAAAAAATAACCGTTAGGAACTCATTTGAATGACCTGGAAAGACTTCTTGGCTGTCAGATGTCTCTTGTGGATAGCATTTGAACAAGGGAAGTTTTAGCAAATCAGGAACATACATGATAAAGTTATATGTAACTAAGGAAGTTAAAGAAAACTTGAGAACTTGCACAGATCCAAGTCACAAGTCACTGGAGAACATCGTGTGACTCATAGAGTCAAACCAATATATCTATTACCATCCAAAAAAATCCCTAAATAAGAGATTCTAACCAGCAGCTCATAGTGTCACTTGTTTTCCATCTCTGACCTATTTCGTGTTGATAAAATGGACACAGTAACACTAAGTTCCCATAGAAAGTTGAGTTTAGCTTACAGCAAGTTCAAGTCTCAATTCATGCAAAATAATAGTAATAAGAAAATAGTTTCTTCATTTACGTCTTACACATTATTTAATATATCCTTCTATTTGATGAGGTATTCCATTTGATGGCATATTTTTATGTCCATTATATAGATGAGGTAATTGAGACTAAAGAAATTAAAAACAACAACATGGCCTAGAAGGTAGGTTTTCTGCCTCCTGATCCAATGATCATCCAATGATCCAATGATCTCTCCCAAGATCATATTAGGTTCAAACCCAGCCAAAAGAGCCAGCAATTCTGTAATAACCCTCAACTATTGTAACGATCCTTACAAATGAAATGGCTTAATATGTTTGATCCTGGCCAAGTCACATAACTATTCTGGCCCTCATTTTCCTTAATCATTTTAACACAGCACATGCACATTTAATTAGAGGTGCTATAAAGTCCCTCTTAAGTCTAATGCTTACTGGATGGATTAGTAGTACAGCTTAAAGACCGCCAAGTCTAACAACAGCAACTCAACCATGATAAGTTGAGTAGGTTGGCATGCACAGAAAATGCCTAATTTATGTGTATTTTGACTTATTATCAAAACCAGACACTGTTAAAACAAATTTCACAGACTTCCAGGCAATTTTCGTCTCCACTTAACTAATAATTTTGAGGAATAATTCATTACTACAGTGAACAGAGCACATTTATGCCTGGGGTTCTGCTACTCACCACGAGTGGGGTGTTGGAGACTCACTTCATTTCACAGAGCCTCAATTTTGGTATCTTTACTATTTCCTTATCTATTACTATTTCCTTATCTTTACTATTAGGGACTGTGGGGAGATATCTTCTTGCTTAGAAAATTATATTCATATCTTTCTGATAAAGTAGAAATTAATTATTCTTTGGTAACAATGCTAGTGACTTAGGATTGTGAGATGAATATAAGCCCACAAGAACTATCCCAACCAAAGGGTTAATGGTCAACATCTATTGAACACTACTAAGTATCTGATGCTCTGCTAAGACTTTATATACATAACATTATTTAAGAAAACAAATCTAAGCATTATTATTATTATTGTCTCCATTTTACTAATTCCACTTCTATTTCACCAAACATTTCTGTGTTGTATAGATCAGGTTATACAGTAATAGACCAAGAGAGATAAAATAGGTTCTTGCTCTGAAGGAGCTCACAATCCAATTTCATAGGGAAGGACACACAAACTGTTAAAGAAGACTGGCTATGAAAAGTGTTCCAACAGAGATGGGAGCAAGGTATTAAGGAGCTTTGAAGAGCAAGCAAGTCAATGATTTGGGGTCAAGAAGACTTCACAAGGTGACATTTGAGGATGGACTTGAAATATAAGTTCAATATGAGCACACAAGAATTTATGGGTATGAAATTTAAGGTAATGGGGATAGCATCAGTAAGGACTTGCCATTTTTAGAGAATTTCAAGCACACTGATACGGCCAGAGCTTAAAATACATAAAGGAAGAGGGGAGGGGAGGTAAGAGATAAAGGTGGAAAGTCAGGTTCTTCTCAAACTCAGCTAAATTACTATTTATGCAACATCTACTATGTGCCAGTCACTCTTCTAGATCCTTGAGACATCAGGGAGAAAAAAATCTCTGGCCACATTGAGTTTATATTCCAGGAGGAACTCGGGTGTCATAATATGGAGCTTCGACTTTGCTTTATTTATACCAAAGTCTTTTTTAAGTGGAGGCGATGATAGTTCTGTCTTTCCTTCTAAACTATGAATTCCACAAGCTGAATTTAATGCTTTGTCACATCTTCTATATGAATTATGTACAATAGCCCAGTTTCAGTGTGGGAGATGGGTCACAGAAGACTACTATAGTCATATAAGAGATGCAGAATTTTCTGATATTAGATGTACAGTGCCACTTCCATAAGCCTAGACTTCAGCTATCATATTTTACTCCAAGGAAGAAAACAGTTTGAAACAGAGGAGAAAGACACAACCCAGACGATAATCAAACAATCATTTTTTTTCTACCAGTAATTAGAACAGGACCATATTGAGAGGTACTTCCTATCTGATATGGGTGGGGCAGCCATTTCTTGGTCTATTTCCTGAGTCCTGAAGTCTCTAAAACCAAGACTCCCACAGCCATCTAAGGACTCCCATTTACATCACGGCAGACATCAGAAGCTTTTAACCAAAGCATCACTCTCTGTACCAGGCTCAAGTAAACTCCTATTTCTAGAGGATCTCTGCAGTGGAAATTGGTTCTGGGATGTCAGATTTTATCAGGTAGCTTAGCAAAACCTGGTGATGAAACTTTTCATAGAGTAATTCTAAATATGGCAGAAGCAGAGCATCTGGCACTGACCCGAGTACGGACTGAGCCCAAATTTGATACCCAGTCCAGAGCTTCAAGGGAATGAACTATAACCCAGGTTGGATTAAAGTAAAATTATGATGATAGCAAACACTCAAACAAGCCTGTTAGATGACTTTAGTGATGGAATGAAATCTCTGAGCTCTCCATGCCCTCCAATTTCTATTTGGGAAAACGGGGGAAGGTAACCCGAAGCCTGCATTTCCCATGCCAATAAGCCAATTAAAGAGACCAAAAGCATATATCTCTCAGCTGCCTAAAGCACTCTCCACCTGACAACCAGCATCTCTCTCAGTGATACACACAACCGGAGGCAAGGACCCAAAGTCATCCCTGAGAACTCAGCTTTTTAAAGAGGCTTTGCGAAGAAGGGTCAGCAGTAACTTTTATATCTCCTTCTTGTTGATCAAAGGCTCAATGTCATGAAATCTTCAGCCTCTAATGCTCCAGCATACTTTGAAAGTGGAAGCAAAAAAGAAGTTATGAGTACTACAGTAGATATTCCATATATATTATCTCATGTAATTTTCATAGAAAACCCTACAAAGTAGGCACTACTGTTGCCATTTTATAAAGGAGGAAACTGGGGCATGGTGAGACTCAGAGGCTTTCTCACATTATATAACTAGTCATAGTGGGATTTGAGTCCTCCTGACACTAGAGTTGATGCTCTTTCCACTATACACTCTTTCCCCATTTTCAGAATGAGTCGTGTAGAGCTGGGTGCTTCCCACACTGAATTTGGAAATGCAGAGCTAATATTCCGGTTGTTCAGCCAGAAGATAGCTCTATGGGAAGTAAGACATTGTTATTTGGGGAGTTAATGGGGAGAGGAGAAAATTCAAGCCAAAGTCAGACAGGAATTTTGCTCTCAGTAGCCGGGCAATTGTGTTCAGGAATATTTGAGATATCTGCACCGACTTAATATTATTTAATAAGTAAGCACAAGTACAAAAAACACCTTTTGTTGTATTTCACTTTCTGTCCCCAGTTCCCCTTGGGTAAAACATCCAAAGGTGACAGGTCACTGAAGATCAATGTCAATGTCAAGTCACTCTTTCAGTCTAGCCTAGACCATAAGCAAAACAACATTAGAAGGTACTCAGAAAATGTTTGGACTTTGAGAAATGTATAATAACAGCATTGAAAGATAAGAAAAAGCAGCTGAGTTAGTTCCTACTTATGCAGATTTGGTTTATTTAAGGCTTAATCGGGTCACAGTTGATGGCCCAAGAGTTTTTGATAATCCTAAATGGATATCTATATTTGAGGAGGATTCATCTGATAACAATGTATGTGAAAGCATTTATAAACAGTAAAGTATCAAATTCACATATAAGATTACATGCCAATGAAGCAATTAATCAGGAAGACCAAGAAAAAATAAGGACAAATATGGGTCTTGTGTTTCCTAGAATAGTCCTAATTCCAAATACTTTATTTCATTCTTCCTATAAAATTAAAATTTTTGAGATTGACTTTTTGGTTCAGAAAATATCCTGATGGAAAGCATGGAAAATGCATAAATAGAATAATAAAAAATTGGTCACAAGCCACATGGCAACATTCTATCTAAATACCTCTTACACCAGAGGTCCTCCAAAAGTTGAACTAATTGACTGGGTGGTCTTCAAGACTTAACCAGTCAATTTTGAGCCAGCAGCTGTCAACACAGGCCCCTTCTTGAGGCTCATGGCATATTTTCTGGGTGAAGTGACACATTAGTTCATCTCCAAGCCAGTGCTTGTTTGCTCTTTGCAACCACAGCTACTTCTAACCTCCCATCACCACCCTGGCCACTGCCATAACATCATCAGTCATCTGCCATAGTGGCCTTTAATTTCCATGAAGTGAGAATGAGCCCTTTCCCCATAGGCCCTAGAGGAACTTGCCTTATACCTTATTAGGATATTCTCACTGAGCACCAATAAATAAACAAATTTGTGCTAAGACACTAAAAGGGAAGAAGTAAACAGCCAACAATAAGTATAATTTAACTTCCAGAGACAGAGCCCTTGGAGATGGAGATCTGAAACATGTAAGTAAAATAGACATTTGAGTACAGCCAGGAACACGAAATTCTCTTCAAATTATATGCAAGAGACCAGCAGCCACACTAAGTTTAAAACCCAACATATCATGCCAAACATAGAGAGCCATCCAGTTTAAGGACTATAAGAGAGCTACATAGCTGGCAACTATGTAACAACCTCCCCAATAATCTTCTAAATCCATCTGTTCAATAAATCATTATTTATTCAGCAAATAATTGTTGATTAACTCACTTAGACCTAGCAATGTGCTAGGTACTATGAGGGGCACAACATTGAATAAGACATGATCTATGTTCTCAGGAACTTACAAAACAAAATCACTTAGGGGACAGGATGGGTCAATAAATAATTTAATAAAAACAGAATAGTCAAAATCCAACATGGCACATAGCACACTGGAGTGTGGAATAGGAATTCAAAAGACCAAGTTCTAAAGTTCACCTCCGCCTTTCCAACAGTTGAATCTTGAACAAGTCACTTAACCTCTTGAAGCCTAAGTTTTATCATTTATAAAATGAGGATATTGCTAGTACCTAATGTGTGAATCACTAACACAGCATGTATGTATGTTTATGTGAATATCTTTTCAATAGTAAAACAGTAAGAGGGATAGATAAATGCTAATTTTCATGTTCATCTAAGAGAAACATCAACAAAATGCTATGGAAGTTTAGAGATGAGAAGACTCTCTTCCAGCCCAGTGGTCTTTTCTGGGCCTAATGAAGAGAGGTCTGCAATAAAAAGGCAGAAATGGGGGGAAGGGGGGGAAGGATCTTCCAGGAAAGGGGAGCTTTATGGCAGAGGTATGGCAGTGAAGTCTACCAGACAGGTTTAGAGAAGAGAAAGTGATTCAGAACACATCTGCATTAGTCCTCTTATATCCTCAGCACCCGGGACAGTGCTTGGCACCTACTGTGCCACTCAATAGAATGTTGGTTTTGTTGAAAAAAATGAATGAATGAAATGTTGTATGTTTAGCAAGGCAAGAGAAGGGATGTGACCAAAGGGCTGGGAAGTGTAGACTGAAGCCAGATGAAGAACCCTGAAAGCTGTTCATCTTCTGATCTTCTTCCAGAGACCAATATACCTCTGGTAATGAGGTATCTTCATTGAATGCCATGTTCCCAATGAAATCTCAACAGGGTAACCTCCACATATAACCTAAATTATTGGAATCCCTCCCACTTTTCCTTCCATGATGGTGAGTTGTGTTAAGCTGATTGGCAAGGCCTGACCCAAAGTTTTTCATAGGCTTCAAATGAGGTCAGTGAATTCAGTCACTTCTGTGAGTAACACTTGCAGCCAAGCACCTGGAAAATTCTCAGATCCTAACTCTCCTCTGCAGCAACTCAAGAAGAGAAGGTTCCAGGGGTCATGAGGATACAAATGGGAAAAAGAGTAAGGTCTTTAAGTGCTAGAGCTAGTGATGCTGAGGGAGAAGTAGGGTGGCACACAGCCCTCTCCTTCAGAAACAGAGTGACTCCTGGCCCCTCAACACCCCCATTCAGCTAGGGTCTGTGCTGTCTGCAGTAAAGCTGGGTTTCCAGAGATGCAGCCAGGAGGGGGATAAAGCACAGTCCTTCTTTAGAATCACACAGACCCAGATGTGTGACTTTGAGCAAGCAACTTAACCTTTCTAGGCCAATTTCCTCATCTAAAATAGAGATGCCAATAACTCTCAGCAAAGCCCCTGGCACACAGCACAAGTATATTAAATGTGAGTTCCTTCCATCATTTGGAAAGGGGAGTGACCACAAGGGTTAGATCTTTTCCCAGTCACTTTCCTGTCCACATCTGAGAGAGAGAAAGAAGGTTTGTGTTCTTTCAAATAGTGACCACAAGGGTTAGATCTTTTCCCAGTCACTTTCCTGTCCACATCTGAGAGAGAGAAAGAAGGTTTGTGTTCTTTCAAATAGAGAACGGGCGCCTGGGTGGCTCAGTGGGTTAAAGCCTCTGCTTTCGGCTCAGGTCATGATCTCAGGGTCCTGGGATCGAGGCCCGCAT
>LNAC01000879.1:112138-145948 GCA_002007465.1 Ailurus styani | reverse complement strand
CCCGCCCCCGCTCTGTGTCCTCCAGGGCAGTCCCTGCAAGAGGCAGCTCCTCAGGGAAGGTTGGGCACAGCGAGTAGGTGACATTGCCTGCTGCAGGCCTGCCAAGGCTTTCCTAAAGGCCACAGCAACCGAGCCCGCCCACGAGAACATTTTGGTGAGCTCAGTTTGTTTGCTGCTGAGAACCTCCTTGCCCTCAGAGTCTATTTTTACCATGCTGTGAGGCGGAAGACTCCGCTGTCACAAAAGTGAATGATAAATAGAATAAACTCTCCATTATCTGTCATTCTGTGGTGAAAGGAACCCTGGATTCAAAACCAGAAGGTGGGAGATAGAGCCCTGGTTCTGACCTTGATATGACCTTAAGGAAACCACTGCGTCCCGCTGAGTGTCAGCTGAGGCATCTGTAGAAAGCGGGGAATCCCACTGCTTACCCCACTCGATGAGTCCTCAGCAGGGTGAAATCATGCAGATGAAAGCACTTTATCAGTTACAATGTGCCTTCCAAATAGAAGTCATCAGCACCACATTTCATCATTTAACCCGCAGAGATTTCTCCCTGTGCTCGAAACACTGTGCTAAAGCCGCACTGATGTGTCCACGCCCATTAAAGATAGGAAACTGAGGCTCTGAAGCAGAGCGGTCATGTCAGAAGGTCTGTTGGCTGGGAGCCTGCACTCTTTCTTCTCACTCCCCATGCCTCCCCCATGTTATGCACTTGACTTACTCTTGCTGAGCAACTACTACCTCGCTTGAAAATGGACTTGATGAGAATCTCTAGCTCCTTGAGGCAGAGATGTGGACAAAATGCCCTCCCCAGCATCTTATCCCATGACCTATGAGTCTGCTAGATCTGAACAAGGTCTCTGGGTCCCTAATGGTGGGGTGGGGACTCGTGCCCAGGTCTGCTGACCAATGGATCCCATCATATCATTGCCACCATGACCCCTGAGCTCCAACACCTGGCCATCACCCCCGTGATGACCCCACAGCATGACAAGATCCTGAACTATCAGTGAGAAATCACGGTAGAGTTAGGGGCTCTCCATCCTATGCACCTTTTACTATATTCTGATTCTCTGTTAATCATGTATGTAGCGTCTCTTCACCCATCAAGAAAAACAGCCCATCCCCTAACAAGAGCAGGCAGGTAGCTGTGTTTAAAGAATCAGATCACATTATACACTCCAGCAGATGGAGATCTGCTCCATCACAAACCCCCTTATAAGGAGATCACTAGGCTGTAGATAGTTCTTACAGCCAAATTGCTTTGTCATTATCAGTGACAGGAAGCTTTGTTCATTACAATGGCAAAGGTACTGTGGATAGGCCCATGGGATTCCCAGACCTACAGCAGAACTGGCCTTCTGCTCCCTTGGTGTGAAATGAAGACCAGTCCTGGAGAAACTGCAAGTTTTCCATAAAGTTACTCAGCTTCTCCAGGGTCTAACATTCCTGTCTCTCTTCTCTCTGGACTTCAGTGTAACTCTTCCCTCAGAGCATACCTCGCTTCTTTGCCCCACTGACTCATTAGTGTGGAGGGATTCAACATCTACAACTCTGCGAGGAAATGCCTAAAGAAGGATACTGCTGTTGATGCTCATTCCTCAAAAGAACTTTCTGGAGCCTGCTGCTTGTTGCCAGAGAGGAAGCGACATCTCATCCTTCCAGAAAGACCTTTCTGTGATTTGCATTAGGATTACTCGTCTGGATTCAGTTCTCACAAAACTATTTGTGGAGATAGATGTTCTGCTAACTCAGCCTTTAGAAGAAAGCATGGGACATGTTTCTTGCCATGCTCTTAAACTAAACTACCTGTGAAAGACTTCCCTCTTGTCATTATTTATAATTTAATTATGAACCATTGTGGTCCATGAAAAAAGACATCCCCGTAAGCAAGGAGGGAAAATGGGTTTTAACACATATGTCAACTCTGGTCATTTGATGGTGGCAGTCAGGAGCACAAAACTGAGGAGGGTGAGGCTTGATCCAGGCTCAAAAGGAAGAGCACCAGATTGATTAGTGATGTCTGCCAAGGACACAGAAGTAGGGGACAGCAGGCTACGTGTGACATATTCACTATTATATTCATTCCAAGGCTTCTACTAAACTGCTATCATGCACGGATCAGCACACTGTCCCTCTTACCTGCTTTAGGGGAATAAAGGCAATTGTGCTATTGTTCAGATTTTGTGCCATTCTTTCCAAGTGGACCAGGTTTTCTGGAGGCAGCAGATAGGCCACTAATCTCTCTCCTCTAGCAATAAGGTCATCATGTTAGCAAAGTTCCTCTGCTCTGACACAGTTGTGGTTTTAATGGAGAACTAATGTCTTCATCAGTATCTGTGCTATTTCACACTTCATTTCCTTCCCCAGCTCTTGGATGAAAACCATCCGGTCCTGGTGATTTACTTTGTGGGAGTTTCTTTCAAGTTAGTTTCCTTCTCTAGGGATGCCATGCAAGCATTTTCAGGGCTCCAGCCAGGGAGCACCCAGCCTTGAAACATCAATGTGTGATCAAGTCATCCAAGAAAGCCGAAGGCCTTGGCAGGCACCTAGCAGTGAGGTCCTTAGCCTCGGCCTTTGAGGCTGAAGGTAAGAGAAGCAGTTGCTACATTTTCTGCCTCTCGGACAGCACCAGTTCAAGGTGGTCTAGATTGCCAGGACCCTGAGCACTGGGAGCACACAGAAGGAAAAGACAGATGCTTTGAAACTGAAACAATTCAGGCCTCTCAGTATCTCTCAGTGAGTTTCACCAAATCTCCAAACAAACCTCAAGGCAAAAATTACCTTGAACTTCTTTTCTACTACCTATGGTTGCAGCAACCCCCCAGCCCAGATTCTCCAAGACAGTCCTAATTTCCAATATTCCATTCTGTGGCTCTTGAAATATATTTGCATTTAAAATATACAGATAGGAGATAACATCCTAATAGCTGACTTGAAAAACCATCCCTTAGCGCAAGTACACAATAAACTTCTTAACTTTTAATTTGGCACATTCTGGCCAAATGGCACAACTGGCAGGAGTGCATAGGCAGGCTGAAGGAAAAAGTGGCACAACTTCAAAAAAAAAAAAAAAAAAGCAAAAAACTTTAAAGTTCTGCTTTCCCAAGACAGAAACACAAAGTACCCCTGGGCTGTAACAGTCACGCAGCGTTGGGGGCGGGGCACACACAGCTGGTGAAGGACAGATTCCCCCGCCGCTTCCCCAGGCAAGGCCACGCCTGACTTGTTCTTCACTGGGAGGCGACAAAGAAGGATTGAGGATAAAGGACCCAAGACGAAGCTGTCTAATGCAGCGCCAAGACCCACAAGCAGGAAGGGAACCTCCTTCTGCATGCATCCTTGGGGCCTAAGTCCACATGATGTGGTCTCGCTTTTGGCCTTGACCAGAGTTTAAGGAGGCCAGAGCCATGTTGGACCATTGAAGAATCTGCCACCTGCCAAGTTAGACGCATGAACACCTTCCCTCGGAGCAAACTCCACGTAGAGCTCCAGGCCCCGCCTTCCCAGAGAAGCCTGTTTAAAGTGGTCCGGGCCTGAGCTGCCCCGCCCCTGCTGTGCTTTTGCTGCTACTGTTTTGTTTTGTTTTCACTTTTTAAAATTTTTCATATGGTTTTGTTTTTTTAAAAGAATATCTGATATTCGTATCTTGATAACTCTGAGCCTGCCCTTCACCCTCCAAGATGTAAGCTTTAATCAGAATACCACATAGAGTTCACTATTACCAAGAAAAAAGAACACCCTCAATTTCTCAGCGCTTGCTGGTATGAAAGCACGGTGTGCTCCATATTTCTCACTGGAGGACCAGGCGGGTCATTCTCAACCTCAGCATGTGTGACCTTGGGTCTTTGCCAAAAGAGGCAGTCAAAACAGGAAAGCCCACCATGTCACAGGGGCATTCTGAATGAGTGCGAGCATTTATGCCACTCCAAAAAGTAGCACCCGTGAGCCATGTTCCCATCAGCCAATGTAAATTTTTAAGAACAGATAAAATCATTACGTGAGCCATGTTCACATCAGCCAATGTAAATTTTTAAGAGCAGATAAAATCATTACATTGTTCAAATGTCATCTACCTATATACAATAAGGGTGGAATATTCTAGAAAACAAATGACTAGGAAAAGAAAACTATATCCCCAATGTCATAAAACACCTAGTTTGGAATAAATTTCCTTGACAGTAGAGAAATGAATCTCCTTGCCCAAAAGCTAGAAATGTCCAAATTCCAGCTGTCAGAGGATAACAAAATCCTGGGGAGGGAGTTTATGTCTCCACAGTAGGAGATAGTGTCCCTGCCTGACTTTGTGTTCTTGCTGCTGGTGTTCTTCGTAGAACCCTAACATTGATTTTAGTGGAGTCCCACACACTGCTCACATGTAGTCCCCCAGAATGAGAATCAGGAAGGTCTCTCTGCTAAGGAATAGGAGTTACCTGGGCCACTCCTCCTTCTCCCAACTAGAGGAAGGCCACTGGAGGGGTTTTGAATAAAGAAAATACCAATCACTGGCTCTGAGCCTGGGGCAGGAGATCTGTGGAATCCCAGGCCTGGTCCTACCTCTTTGGCTGGCAGGATCTCCACATGGCCCTTGAGCCCTCTTTGGCGGTCACTAAAGTTCACCTGCTGCAACTACAGGGACCATTTTCTGCTCTGCCTCATGGTCTTGGTTGCAACACCCCATTGTTCCTGATCCCAGAGGGGAGCCTGAAGGTCACCATAGGCCTGGGCCAAAACTGCTTCCTACTCCCATCCCTGCCAGTTTGCACCACACACTCCAAAGGTCACCAGCTTGATGCCAATGCTTCCTATCCCTATGTGGGCCTTGCTGCTTCTCCAGACCTATAGCCTCTACAGGGTTCTTCTCTCTGCTGTGCCATCCCTGCTGCACGTGGGAGAGGGCCCCATCCCCAGCAATGTCAGAAATCTGAATGGGACCCTCAAGCACTGCCTTCAGATGATGTAAGTGTACTACAAGGAGCACAGTTTCTCTGTGCTTAAAACTAACCAGGTCTTCTGCAATTGCACTACTGGGTATTTACCCCAAAGATACAGATGTAGTGAAAAGAAGGGCCTATGTACCCCAATGTTCATAGCAGCAATGTCCACAATTGCTAAACTATGGAAAGAGCCCAGATGCCCTTCAACAGACGAATAGATAAAGAAGATGTGGTCTGTATATACAATGGAATATTATGCACAATCAGAAAGAATGAGTACCCAACTTTTGTATCAACATTGACAGGACTGGAGAAGACTGTGGTGAGTGAAATGAGTCAAGCAGAGATAGTCAATTATCATATGGTTTCACTTACTTATGAAACACAAGGAATAAAATGGAGAACTTTAGAAGAAGGAAAGGAAAACTGAATTGGGGTAAATCGGAGGAGGAGACAAACCACGAGAGAGTATGGATTCTGAGAAACAAACTACGGGTTATGGAGGGGAGTGGGGATGGGTGAGCCTGGTGGTGGGTATTAAGAAGGGCATGTATTGCATGGAGCACTGGGTGTGGTGCATAAACAATGAATCTTGGATCACTGAAAAAGTAAAGTAAAACAAAACAAAAGAACTAACCAGGTCTTCAGGCTGAAACCAAGGCTCTCAGGTCTCAGATGGGCCCACACTGAGAGGCAACCTTGTTCAGCACTCTCTTTTTATAAGCCTTGTTACAATCCTGCAGCTACACAGCAGTGTCAGGTGTTGAACCCCTCTGTCTCCCTGGCAGCCTGGCCTAACGTAGCCCTGAACACCCACAAACGTCCAGACTGGGTGCCCACACAAAGAATGGCTAAACTTCCCAGCTGGACTAGCCATAGAAGGCTCCACAGACAGAATTATAGTTACTGTTTGGCTCTGAGAAGTCTGACAAAGACTTTTTTCTTGCCCCAGAACCTGCCTTAGAGCCCACAGAAAAACAGAAATCAAGGACTTCTTTTACTGAAATTCTTTGTCTCAGAACACCAATCACAGGACACCACGAGGAAAAGACTCTTAGCACTTTAAGGAACGGTATATTCTCTGGCTATTTCGATCCACCCTCAGCTCAAGCATCTTAGAGCAGCACAGAAACAGAGAAAGCAGCCCCAAAAGGAGGTTAGAAGAAAGCGAGGCATTCCTTTTTTTTTTTTTTTTTTTTAAGTATATAGACACAGTCCTGATGTTTTTCCACATCGCTAGCGACTGGTTTCCGGCCTGTTCTCTTTAAGACTGAGAGTGTTCTCGTGAATGCTTGATTTTGTGACAAAATTCATCAAGGCCACTGCTTCTAATTATAAAACACATTTAAAATACAGTTTCATTATTTCACAGTTCACACAACAAGAATTCACATGGTAATGAAAGACGCATGAGAAAAGCTGTGTGCCGGTAATATGTATGATGTTACACATATGGGAATTGTCTGAAACTCGTGTCTTCCTAACTCAGCACTAATATTTAACACACAGGCTATTTCAAGTTTTCCCTTCTTTTTTTCTTTCCAGTTTATTGACCTTCATGCTCAAGTAAGTCAACAATTCTCTCCATGAAATCTTTTCAATAAAAATTGGGGTCTATTTTCCTGCCCCTACAAAGGTAGACATTATTTCAGCAAATTTGAATTCACTCTAAGTAAACACTCTAAAACTAAAAAGGCCAAGGAGTGGTCTGTGTTTGGAGTGGGAGTCGCCCTAACATGAACACTGTGGGCTGTCTCTAACAGCTTCCCCTACCTTCCCAAGTCCCCTAACCAGGAAGCCCAAACAAAGTCCAATGTCCTATCCCTCAAGAATTGTCACATGACAGCCAGGTGATGACCAGGGGGAATACTAATCTTCATGTGGACACTTGGAAAAGCCTCAGTCTGATCAGCTACTTTCTAGCACAGCGTCAAAGCCTTCTTTTTCTCCAACCTGCCACCAAATCAAACTGTAATTTGAAGACTAAATGTCACAAATGGACAAAGTCAGATGAACCTTTGGGGACCAAGAAGTTCCCCTACTTGGCTTGCCAAAGCCAGGATCAAAGGAAGCTTGAAGTGGGTGCAATATCACAGCCCTGGAACAGAGGTCAGGTATTTGGCCTTTTCCCGGCTTCCAATGATATTGAATACAACAGATAAATTAAGATCAAGGCACACGGCAGTTCTAAAAGCACCAGCCTGTCCCCAGGAGATCCCGGGGGAGAGCCATCATCCACTGCAGGCCAGATCTTCTCGTCACTTGGAGGAATGCCTGTTAACATGGAGATGGATTACATACAACGATGTCTAATCAAAAGTCCTACAACATGATCGCAGAAGGGGGCAAACTTATCAAGAGCACTCGCTTGGCCAAGGACTGGATCCTAATGCAGCCCACGACAAAGTTGACAAAACTCCCTATGCTCCAACTCCTGATTAAGCATATGTGTGCAGAGAGGTGGTTACCCAAAATAGCAAGAGAGCTCAAGTGCTTACGGGAAAACCTGACCCTTTAACTTAAGGCAAGCATGGCCTACCAGCGAATCTCAAAGACAGGAAATATTTCTGGGCTTAATAACTCAAGCTGATATTCATTTCAGGTTGGGGGTTTTCCTTAATCCAACTGCTGGTTTCCAAAGTTGATGCACATGGGCATCCCAGCTGTGAGAGCTGCATGATTTGATAGTTCCTTACTCAGTAGAGCCTTGGAGTTCTACCAGAACCTACCCCTACCACTTAGAGGGCAGAATCCCAAGCATCTCCTTGGCTGGAAGATTTATAAGATACTAAGCTTCAGGCTTCACTGGGCCCAAGAATAAGGCCCAAGAAGGGATCATAGAGAATGGAAACCATCTCTGCAGGAGCCATCTTCATGGGCAGCAGAGAAGTCACCTACATGTTTTCATCTTAGGATTTCCAGGAAGGCCTCTCTTGTTTCAAGTTTGCCTATAGTTCAATGCTGAAGATCACCTAGGTCATAGTTCTATTTTTATTTAAAAGAGACCTTTCAATATATAGGAACCCCCTTCTTTTAAAATGCCATCTGCTTTTTAAATAAGGAACAATGTGGTAAAATATATATATATATTTAGGAAAAGTGAGGTCTGAAACTGTTATAGTGATTTTGCCTCTACAAGGGAAAGTCTAGAGCCAGTCCAGGGCCACAAGGTTAAGCTAACACACACACACACACACACAAAGCTTTAAGTTTGCACAACTCAACAAATCTCATCACCGTATCTCCCATGTCACACATCCCAAAGCAGTTGAAGTTGTTTCAGAAAAACAATCAATCAATGAATAACTCCTATGCACATACAATGGGAGATGCCAATACATATAATGCAGGGCCCTGCCCCCAAGGCATTTACAACCTAGAGTGTAGACAGTATGGAGATATACAATTATTAGGCCAGAATAAAACCTTGGCATACTTTTCTGCTAGGTAATATCCTTTCTGCAAAAGTCTGGCAACATCACTCGCAAGAGCAATTTTATGAAGACTCAGATCTCCCTGCTCTAGGACAATCGGGAGTGAATAAAAGCAAAGAATGTGATAAGGTCATGCTCTCCGACTTTAACTCCATCACCCTGCTTGAGGCTCCAAGGAATGCTTCTGCATGGAAATTCAGTGAGACCCAAGACTTAGTTACAGCAACCCACTCTTCCCTATGTGCTGAGATTTATATAGCCCAGGCTTAAAAGGTCATCGATGAAACAGTTCATCTTTCTAGGCAAGGCAAATGTGCAGAGTTCATCCTAGGTCTGCAAAGACTTCCTGTCCTGATGGTTATGAGCTCTGGGGTCTTTCTGCCTTCTCCATCTTCATCCATAAGAGTTGGTACAGACTTACTGTTGGCACCCACATAATGCAGTTGCGATTTATACACTTTCGTGTGGCATTTGCCATGGTTTAATGTAGGCTCTTCTTGCCTTCCCTACTAGAATATAAACTACCTGGGAGTAGGGACCACATTTTATTCTCTAGAGAATCAACAAGGACTAAGCACAGAACCCACCATCACTAGATATACTGAGTTAACTGAGGAGTTTTAATTGCAGTTCTTAACAAACACACCCAAATAAAGCAATTACCTAAATCAAAAGGATACATCAACGTACCTGTGCAAATTATACCCAGACCTGGAATGCTAAACCAAACCAGAACAATGGAGTCAGAGAAGAAAACTAACAGATGACGCCTTTTCATTGGAAATGCTGATGACGTCACATACAGAATATAGCGTGTAGTACAATGAACGTAACAAATAACATGGAATCCAAACTCTATCTTCAGCTAGAATAACCTTTTCAAAAAAGAAAGTAGTTAATGTATTAAAATTTAATTACATTGTTCTAGGGCTGGAGCAGGAGAAGTGCAAGATAAGCCTGGAACATCATGTTGTATCAGAAAGTAAGAAAGTGCTCAAAGAAAAATAGGAACATGTCAAAGCATACAAGAGCTAATTAGAAAAGACTTCCACTGGCCAAGTCAGGAGTGATCTGAGTATCAAAATAAGTAAGAACAGGTTATAATCCTTTAAATGATATAGGAACCTATGAGTCCAAAAGTCCATTTAAATGAATAAATGCATAAATACATAAATATTTTACTTAATTCACTAATAAAAAAGAAAAGCTCTTCTTTGCACTAGAAGGCCAACTAATAAATGCAGAAAGAATGATGGAGATAAAAGTATCATCATCAATGGACTTCTGGTTTCCAGGCCAGCATGTAGGAGGCTTAGAAGTCATCACTCCATCTTAACAACTAAAAAACTAAACAAACTGTAAAGTCAACAACTCTCCTTGGATGTGTCAGAGAAATAAGGTCACAGGACAATCCATTCCCCCTCAACTCCCGGAAATGAAGAGACGCACAGGCACATACTGAGACTCATAACTTACTGAAACAGAAACCCATGAGCACAAACTCCTGCAAGAATGGTGTCAGGGTCAGAAAACCTGATTATAATTGACAAACTGCTAGAGGTTCAGCCCGGACAAGTATGAGAGTTAGAAGCTCCAGGAGGACTTGGTCCTAGGGGTCTCCCACACTTGGGTGACTTTTACCTCCAAGAGTTCTACCAGGAGCTCTTTATAGCAACTAGCAGAGAAAAATCCCCTCGTGTTTCCAGTCCAGGGAGAAAACAAGGAACCATTCTGAAATATACGATTACATTCTCTTCTCAACAAGGCCCACCCTCAGAAGAAACTATTTTCCAGAGCCTAACCTACCTGGGGAAGGGAAATACCCAATTCTGGGCCCCCTCCAGCCATCCTGTCCCAACCACAGTGAAGGGAGGAGGAACCCAAGAGGAACTGGTGAAGTTCATGGTCCAGGAGCACAGGCTCACCTGTGCCCCAATCACAGGACCCTACAGAACACTCCCCTCCCCACCCTGTGTCTGCTCGAACACCACAATGGAACTAAACTAAAAATCAATAACAGAAAGAGAGCTGGAAAATCCCCAAATCCTTGGAAAGTAAACACACTTCCAAACACATAAATCAAAGAAGAAATCGCTAGAGAATTTTTGATAATACGCTGAAGTAAATGAAAATGGAAAACAATCGTCAGTGGATGCTAAAACAAGTGGGTGAAAGTTTGATTAGGAACAAAACACACAGTCTCAAAATAACTCTCTATAAATTATTTATTAATTTCAAAGGAGAATAAACTAACTTTACAGTGGAGAGAACTGTCTGGCACTACCTTAACCAAGTGGCCAAAAGGAATATCACTAAGGTGGCACAACAAACCCTATTATGGCAATTAATCCATAATATAGTCATATATCAAACTATCACATTGTACACCTAAAATTTACACAATGTTATATGTCAGTGAAATCTCTATACAAGTGGGAGGGGGGAAAAAACGGGGAAAAAAAAGCAGCTGGGTGATGTCTTCTCAAAAAAAAAAAAAGTCAACATCACCAAAATTGGAATAAACCATTATCATGGGCTTTTGATATTTTGAACTGAGGATACATCACTCTGTGGTATTCCTGACAAAGATCCATAACCTGAATCTAAACATGAGAAAACATCAGACAAACCAAACTTAGGAACAGACTACAAAAGAACTTTGCCCTTCAAAACCTAACGAGATCAAGAAAGACAATCAAAGGCTGAGGAACTGTTCCAGATTAAAGGAAATTAAAGGCATTTGACAACCAAATGTGGTACATGATGTTGGATTAGATCTTGGATCCAGGAAAAAGGAATAGCGGTCATGAACATTAGGACAAACGGTGAAAATTGAATATGGACTGTGGGTTGTATAAACAATGAATCTTGGAACACTGAAAAAAATAAAATAAAATTAAGATTTAAAAAAACATTGTATCAATGAACAAGGTCCTTAATTTACTAACGAATGTTTCAGGAAACAATTATATATTTATATGTATGCATGAGTGTGTATGCATATGTACATGTATGTGTATGCCTGCACTTGTATGTATTATGTGTGTTCATATATAAATGCCTGTGTTCATACGTTTATGTGTGTTCATACATGTCTGTGCTCAAATGTATGTGTGTTCATACATGTATGTGCATGTATACACAAAGAGAAAGAGAAAACAAATGAGGCAAAATATAAACAATTAGTGAAACTGAGTAAAGGGTATATGGACAGTAATCACTTGTACAGTTCCTATAACATTCCTGTTTGATATTTGATATTATATCAAAATCAAAAGTTAAAAAAATATTTAATTTAGGGAAATTATCAAAAAGATTTTGGAAAAAATCACATTATCCAAGAGCTAAAAAGACACTTCTAATCTTTAAAATTAGATTAACTCTGCAGACACACCAAATTACAGAAGTTACAGTAAAAGTTTGCCTAATAAAGCTGAAGGTCCAAGAATGGGTTCTCTGGTTCCTGACTACCTTCATTAATATGAGAAATTTTTAAAATTAGATTTGACTGGGGTCCCTGGGTGGCTCAGTTGGTTAAGCCTCTGCCTTTGACTCAGGTCATGATCTTGGGGCCCTGGGATCCAGCCCTGCTCATGGGCTCCCTTCTCATTGGGGAGTCTGCTTCTCCCTCTCCCTCTGCATCCCCCCCATGCTCTGTCTCTGTCTTTCTCACAAATAAACAAATAAAATCTTTTTAAAAATTAGATTTGATTATGGAACATTCCATTTAACTAATTATTGCAGTATTGGATGAAACGCAAAGTCCTGTGGAACAATAATAGAAATAATTAAGTGTTGAAAATGCAACCCTACCCTTGACAGTAATCAAGGAAGAAAAACGAAATGAAGAATTTGGTCAGCACTGGACCAATCCAACGAGTGATCAACCTTTAGCTCAGGGTGATGTCTTGACTCAATAATGCCCCTTCCCCAGATCCAGGTGTTGGAGTTTCCCTAGAGCAGGGCCAGGACAAGGATGAGGTAAGTAAGGCAACATTGAGGGCAGCTCCAAAAACTTCAGTAATCCAAATACACAATATTTTAATGCAATATTTTTAAAAATAAAAATTAATACAAAAATCAGTGATGAACAAAATATCAAGATGTTAAAGACAATGTTATGGACTGTTTGTGTCCCCCTACAATTTGTATGCTAAAACTTTAACCCTCGATGTGATGGTATTTGGAAATGGGGACTTGATGAAATAATTAGAGCTAGAGGAGGTCATGAGGATGGGTCCCCCAAAATGGGATTAGTGCCCTTTTAGGAAGGGACACCAGAGTGCACCCTCTCACTGGTGTGCACGCTGTCTGTCTCCGTCTCTCTCCCTCTCTTTCGACCACATGCAGACACAGGGAAAGGGTGGCCATGTGCAAGCCAGGAAGAGAGCTCTCACCAGAAACTGACTCCGATGGACCTTGATCCTGGACTTCACCCTCCCGAACTGAGGGAAATAAATGTCTGTTGTTTAAGCCGCCCAGTCTGCACTTTGTCATGGCAGCCTGAGTTGACTAAGACAGACAAGATCGGTATTACTGTCACTCCGAGATTTTAATATTTAGCTCACCGTGGATTTTTTCACATAAACTTGATTAATTTAATATTGCACTAAAACATTACTTATCTTCATAGCGAGGTAAGCGTTGCCTCACCCAAGCGCTGGCCCTGCCCTGGGAAACACAGTCTAGGGCTGAACCCTGCTCCCCCCACAATATCCTCACGTATTGCCAGCAGCCCGCCCTCCCACAGCAAAGTAGCCAAATCTCCGCGGTTCCTGGCTTGTGTTCTACCAATGTCTTGCCTTGTTAGGCAATGTTGAGGTGCTCACCAACTCCCTGCCAATTCCACCTGGCCAGCCCTGCCTCGTCTGCTTTCCAATGGCCTGGTTCCAAAGAAGGAAAATATTAAACAGATGTCTCGCCCCAGGGCAGGGGTGGGGGCGGGGGCAAGATAGAGGTTGGAGCAGTGAGATGGCAAGTTGATTAAGGGGTCGGGGGAGTCAAAGACAGGGCTTAGTGTCCCGGTATTCATCATACTACTTAACAGGAAGCCTCACTCAGAGAAGAGATGTCCTACCAGTCATCAAAGAGCAGAACGTCTTCGCTCATACATATACATGTAATGGGAAAGTAAACACAGATCCTTGTAAATTCCGTGGAGGGAGAAGGTAGGAATGAAGAAGAGGGGGGAGGTGGGGCAGAGGAAGGAAGGCTCTGCACTAGGAGCAGGGCTTGGGGCTTCCCATATTTACCTCCCTGAGTCCTCCCGCGTCAGAGTGCTGGGCCGGGAAGGAATCACTCTGCCCAGCTGCCAGAAAGCTTTCAGGCACCTAAGAGCATGTATTTATAGACATCTGTGAGAGAGAGACCATCAGCTCTCCCTGCTGGAAGGCAGAAAGCTGTGGTCTGCCAGGTGCGCTCCTGCATCCGAACATGAAATGTACGAGGTGTCTCGGGCGGGTGCCTGAGAGATGATGGTCCTTGATATTTCCAGAACCTGACCTCTGTCAGCACCGCAGGGGCTCCGGTCTCTGTAGCTGGAAAACACACGCTGTCGCTGCCAAGCTGGGCTGAGCCCTCCCTGGAGTTACCGCGGCAGCCGCACCTGTTTGATTGCTCTGTGTTTTACCCATCTCCTAAAATCGCCCGCCACCCTGAGCACTAGCAAAAGGCAGAGCTATGCTCTGCAGAACTGTGCTCTGCAGAACTGTGTCAGTCTTCCGCCAGGCTCCTAATTCATCATCCTCAAATAGAGAATGAACTCAGTTCAGGGTGTGACAAGAGCTACCTCCAGCCCAAGTGAGAAAGAGATGAACTCCGACTTCAAAACCAGAATAAGCGCCTGTGTCTGCAACAAATTCAACATTTCCAAAAACACCCTGATTAAAACTTGAGTTAGGAGCCAATTTCTCCTCCTTATAGGAGAAACACCTGGAATACATCGCCTCGGGGTAGAACAGAGAGGCTTGTTTCCTGTGGCTTCCCAGAGAGGAGGGATCCGTGGAGGAGAACAGCTTTCTCTGCCTGTCTCCCACACTCCAAAAAGAGACCCAGCGACTCCAAGATCATCAAGCCAACTGCAGCCCTGCAGGCCAGCTGAGGAGTCCCTGGAGCAAAACAAAACTTGGAGAGAGAAAGAAAAACAAAGAAGAGAAAGAGGGAAGGCAGAACAAGGGAGGGGAGCGTCTGGCAAGAGCTGGTGGGTCTGAGTGAGGCGGAATGAGGGGACCCCTCCACAATTGCTGCCTCTGCTTTTGGTGGCCTCTCCGTTTTGCTGTTTATAGGCCTGACATGACTTTCCACCCAAGTACACCCTGTAGGCCTGCACTGGAAAACTTGCCACCTTCCACACAGTCTGGGTTCCATCTGATTCACACCAGGAAGCTCTGGTTTCAGCAGCCCAGGGCACTCTTGAAGCAACGATGCAAATCAGAGGCCGAGAACATCTGTAGCGGCTCACCGCACTTGCCACCAGCCAGCTCCCCCATCTAACCTTCAAGGTGACTGACTTGGGTGACCAGACTCAATGATGGAGTTCCTCCAGGCTTTGGTGTCAGCAGCTAACAGCTTCCCAAGACCCCCAAGACCCCCAAAAGAGGACGCTGGTTCCAAAAAGCACCGAAGTTTGCACAACAACACAGGGTGACCAGGAGCCCAAATTGGAGAATGAAAGGAAGGACCACAGGAACGCAGGCCAGGGCAGGAAGCACGGGGCTGTAATTTACAGGACATGACACAGTCCCCCAAGCAGGCTAGTGTGTGAGCCTGCAGTTTCCCTCAGGATCAGGCCTTCGTGTTCCAAAGCTGAGCAGGCATGAGGAAACAGGGACAAGTGGCCACTCTGACTCAATCAAATGTTTGCTACTCATCGCTTTGAAGGGGGTAGGGCCGGCTGGAACCGAGGTCTGTTCCACACAGCAGTGACTCCGAGTGCAATTTAATCATTCTGGGCTTGGTCCAACCTATCCTGTCAGTGTGAGGGAGGAACAATTTGTTACCGCTGCTGTCATGGGCACTGGGCAGCCTTAGCCAGAGACCTGCAGGCAGTGGTCCCAGCAGAGGCAAGAGCGGAAGGGGGCGGTGGCAGTGGTATGGGCTGTGGGGGTGGCGGGAGAGTGGTGTCTCCAACAAGCAAGGGAATTCACACAAGGTCCTCCTTCATCCAGGCTCTGCCTCTGGGACACCCGGAGGGAATCGAGAAACTACGAATGACCTCTCGGCTCCCTCCCAGCCCAGGCAGGGTCAGGTGCCCCTGCTCTGGGCTCCCACAGACGCTGCACACATTCCGTGGGAGTGCTCATCACCCGGGTTACATTTCTCTGTTGACGGATCTGTCTTCTTGAGAGCAGGGACTGTGTTTATCTGCCTTTCTGCCTCCTAGCACCCAGTAGCCTGTCTGCGAGGTTCATGCTTGAGGGAATAAACTACCGTTGTGACAAGAGTGTGATTCGTCCCCTCTGCTGACCCGGGAGGGAGCCTCTGGGCTGTAGCGCACTCTTGATGTTTCCACAGCACTAGTTGGGATGAGGCAGCCATCTTTGCTAGGGCAAAGGAGCATGACTCAGGGTTTGTCTGTCCCTGCTGTACAGACCGACCTGTCCTGACTCAACTCTGATCTCCCCATCCTTCTCTTTCCCCATCCCACACTTTATCATCTGATTTGCTAGTGTCACACGAATCTTCCTAAGGCATAGTCCTGATAACCTACTAACATTAACTGATCACAAACTAGGGGTGAGTTTGTGTAACTCTTAAAACCTTTACAGGTAAGGAAATTGAAGTAAGGAAAAGTCAAGCCACCTGCCCGGAGTTTTCAGAGCCAGTCAAGGACAGACACAGTCACAACCGAAACCCGGTCTAAGCCCATCAAAATTCTCAAGATCTTGTGGGAATTCCAAATACCTAGTCATTTATTCTTTGTTCCTACATTTTAAAGTCCTTAGGGCAGGGACTGTTCCTGACTCATCTGCACACTGTAAGTGTTCAATAAATACTTGTTGAATTTAGTTGAATGAACTATTTGTCTTCGGGCTCTTGTAAAAACCACCTGAAGAGCTTGTGCATGGGTCAAAGAAAGCATAGCACAGAGATCGAATAAGCACCATGCATCATGACTGTTCACAGCCATTCTTTGGGAAGAGGGGGATAGTCGTGTAGGAATCTTACCCTGGGTCCCCCTCCAGGCTTTTCCAGGAGTCCCAGTTCTTTCCTACTACAGGAAGGGATAAACACCCTTCGTATATTTCCTCTCACTCCCAACTGCAAGGAAAACAGTAACACTAATTAGTTGTAACAGGGTGTTCATTTCACACAGTTCTCAGCAGGCTGCCCTGCTGTTCTTTGAAATGGTCTGGAAACAGCCTTGATTTTAAACATCTGAAGATAATTGAACCAAAGTTGCACCCAGAAACCCTGAGTGACATGCCTTTTATTCTCTCCCTCACTAACAAGAAATGTTTGCTGCCATTTCTTATTTACTCAACACCCTGAAAGCCTCCGGCACTGACGACTTGCACCCCAGGATCCTAAAAGAATAAGTTAAAGTAATGATTGGTAGTAAATGGAGGAGCAGGGAAGCCTGAGAGATTAAACAAAACCCTATGCCTGTTTAAAGGGAAGAAGGAATTGCCCTATAGACCTATAAACTTAAGCTCCGTACCTGGAAAAAATTGGGAAGTGGGGGGGGGGAGCTGAAGAGAATTTATGACAAGATCAATTTGCAAACATTTTTCAAAGACAAAGGTATTAGTTAGTGAAGATGGAAACATTTTCTAATATTTTGTTTTCTAATATATTGTTGGCAACTGGATGGGAAAATAGGCTGTCAATACCCCATGAGTGGAAGTGTAAACTGCACCTTTTGGGGAGGGCAATTTTGGAACACCTATCAAAATGTTAAATGCTGTAACTTCAAGTATACAACTCTACTTCTAGAATTTATTGTATAAATACTATCACAAGGGTAACCCAGAATAACGATGGAGCTATATTTATAGAAGCAAATGACCGAAAACAACCTAAAAGTCCATTAACATACGTTCGATAAAACCTATGATAGAATGGAATGCTATGTGTCCTTTAAAACAGCAGAGAGGGGAATCCTAAGTATGTCCCTTTAGTGCTCGCTAGTATAACAATTCAAAACTACAGTCATAAAGACCAAAGTTATGTGCGCTATGCCACACTTAGTGTTTTCACTTTAAAGGTTTGCATATTTGCATATGTATGTACTTATATATAATGATTCATACATAGTGCTCATACAGTGACTCGTATACTTCCTGCATCTATCTGAAATGAGGCAAAAGATGTGGGTAATGATGACAGACCCTGGGATCATAAACTAGGGGAGTAGGGGTGGCAGATTACTTTTCACTTTATGCTTTTCAGTAATTGTGCTGTTAGTACTGTCTAATATAGGTACAGATTATCTGCGTGGTTTTTTTATAATTTATAAGTAAAAGAGGAGAGTAAGTAACAACTGTCACAGCCTATTAGAGAATGGAATCTTACAGGTCAGCATGATCAGACACAGATACTACTACTTTAAGGGGAAAAGAAGAATAGAACCTATCCTGTGATTTTGAGGCTTGGATTTCCGTCTTTTAGGGGAAAACCTACAAACGCATTTGCCAAGCTGACAGTGATTCAACAGGTACAGAGGTCCCTCCTTCCGTCCTTGAGCAGGGAATTAACAAATAGTGCAGAGCTGGCGCTCTTGGGCCTATTGGGCAGCAGCTGAGGAAACATAAGGTAGACATTTTGGGCCAGAGACCCCAGCTCCTCAAAAAGAGTGAAGGAAACCCTCTGCATCACTACCACCTGCCGAAGGCGCAGCCCTCAGCCAGACCCCTGCAGAACTCGAGGAAATGCCACTGCACTGAACACTCAGAGGCCCTCGCAGTGTACAAAAGTATTCTGCCTGCTTCCAGAACAACCTCTCACCTCCCACCCCACTGCCGGCATAAGGGAGGCACAGTGGACTGAGGCTAGTGGGGGACGACGTTCACGAGAAATCCACAGGCCTCTCCCGGAACTCTACTCATCCTTGGCTACGATTTGGGGCAACCTGTCTTCATCTGCTTTCCCACCCCTAAAATCAGATGACGGGTGGCTCCATTCTGTGTGGTTTTGAGAGGCTCAAAAGAGATTGACATGAATTTTCAGACGAGGACGAACAATGCTTTGAGAAAATAAACTTCTATACAAATGTAAAATATTAGCAGTATTCCACAAGTGATCTTTTTGGTGAAAAGCCAGCAATTTGACTACATGGTGCAGTCTGCAGGTTCAGTCAAAACGGTCAATCACACTCACAAAACCCAAAGATATGATTCATTCATTAACTGCCACACACATAAATTAAGGCCTTATTGCCAGGTGGGGGAGAAGGGAAGACTGGACCTACAGAGATAGAGAAGCCAGACTCCTGACTTCCGAAAAACTCCAAGTCTAGTCAAGGAAATACGTGAACAAATGACTGTACCCCCATGTCACCACTATGACATTTATTAGAGATACAAGCACAGTGCCACTGGAGAAAAACAAAAGGGTTAACCCTGTGATACAGTATCAACCTTCAAATATAGACAAAACCAAATACCAAGGTATATGGACTAATGACAATTGCTCACTAAACTGCACATGTATCTGGTAAGGAACCTGACAGAGATTAGCAATAATTTTTATAACAGAATGTTAATCAACATATTTCTTTAGTATCATTCTGATTTAGTCAAGGCTCTCATCAAATAATCACAAAACTAAAGGACCAAAAATGACCCTATCACAGGTGGTCATTCCAGATTTCATAGTCATAGGAACACTGGGTAAAAATTTTAAAAATGGGGGTACCTGGGTGGCTCGGTCTGTTAAGTGTCTGCCTGTGGCTCAGGTCATGATCTCAGGGTCCTGGGATCAAGTCCCACATCAGGCTCCCTGATCAGCGGGGAGTCTGCTTCTGTCTCTCCCTCTGCCCCTCCCCTCCTCGTGCTCATGAGCACGATCTTTCTCTCCCTCAAATAAATAAATAAAATCTCTTTTAAAAAAAATAAAGAAATGGGCGCCTGGGTGGCTCAGTGGGTTAGAGCCGCTGCCTTCGGCTCGGGTCATGATCCCAGGGTCCTGGGATCGAGGCCCACATCGGGCTCTCTGCTCGGCGGGGAGCCTGCTTCTTCCTCTCTCCTCTCTCTCTGCCTGCCTCTCTGCCTACTTGTAATTTCTCTCTGTGTGTCAAATAAATAAATAAAATCTTTAAAAAAAAAAAAAAGAAAGAAATGACCTGCAAAGAGCAGCATTACTAGGCAATATTTTAATCAAGATAACTTCAAATAATGTGTTCACCACCAAGTTCAGGTTTCATGTTCTCCATGTGCTAAAACATAGCTGTATTCCTCCCACTAATTCCGTGGATCCTATGTATCAGTTAAGAGGAGGAGACTGAGAAGTAGACGTTAAAACACACCAAGCAGTTGTCTAGAGCCAGGGCCGTGTAGACAAAAGTAAAGGTTAATCAAATGTTTCACTTTTAAACTTACGTTTTATTCAACCTGGTGTTCCATTCAGGACTAAATATCATTCTAAGAGTTGCAAATGTTGGGCCGAGCTCCCTGAATTAACCTGCATAAAATTAAATTTAATTCTAATTTAATTCCCTTCCAGAATGGTATTCTATTGCCAATATGAAAACCCTGAAGGAGTTTCATTTTCCATGACCTCTATAAAACAACAAGTTGTATTTGCCACAACCAGAAAAACATCCTGAGCCTTATTTGCCTAGGGAGCCTGTAATCAGATATTACTTACAGGCCCACATTATTTCAATAGCCACTCGTCATTCCTATTAAAACAAAAAGTAATTTTCTGATGTTGTTACAATAACAAATGTCCTCAGATATGACATTTATTCGGGTGCTAGTAGAACAATAGTCTTAAAAATACAGGTTCCGGAGAATTCTTATCACAGTCCCCTCCTGGGCATTCCCAAGGAAAACACAGTGGTAGAGAGCAGTGGTTTCCAAACCTGGTTGCCCATCAAAATCATCTGAGGTCTTCTCCAAAACACAGACTTCACTACCTCCTCCCGGCTCAGATCTCCTAAAAGAAGTCAACTGTGTTGCGGCTCCAGAATCTGTCCTAGAAACACATCCTTCAGATATACGGGGCAATCAGCCAAGTACAGACCTTTGTTTGGTGTGTGGCATTCTTTTTTTTTTTTTAAGACTTTATTTATTCATTTGAGAGACAGAGAGAGCACAAGAAGGGGGAGAGGCAGAGGGAGAGGGAGAAGCAGGCTTCCCACTGAGCAGGGAGCTGGACACAGGACTCCATCCCAGGACCCTGAAGTCATGACCTGAGCCAAAGGCAGACGCTTCATCGCTTCATCGTCTGAGCCACCCAGATGCCCCTGGCATTCTTTAAAACAACAACAACAAAAGAGGTGGGCAAAATCAGAGGAGAAAATTTGACCCTGAGAACTCAACAGGTTTTGAACAAAGCAGAAATTTGAGTGTGGGTTGAATAAGATGCCATCAAGGAATCAATATTGATCATGTGATGTGTGATAATGTCATTGTATCTAGGTCAGCAGATGACCCTCTTTGGAGGTCTACTCAAGTACTGAAATACTTAGGGGTAAAATGCTAGAAAGCCTGAGGTTTGTCTTAAAATGCTCCACCCAGGGAAATCTGGGTGACTCAGTCGGTTAAGCATCTGCCTTCAGCTCAGATCATGATCCCAGGGTCCTGGTCCTGGTCCTGCTCAGCAGGAAGCCTGCTTTTCCCTCTCCCTCTGCCCTTCCCTCTGCTTGTGCACACACGCACTAGCGCTGTCTCTCTAATAAATTAAATAAAATCTTTTTATAAATAAATAAATGAATAGATAAAATCCTCCAGCAAAAAAGAAATGAGATGGTGGGCAAGTTCAGCAAGAACAGTGATGACACTGAAGGTGAAGGGAGGGCTCAGGAGGGCTCCCAGTATTTCCATGTTGAGAAAATTTCCTAATAAAATGTTTAGCTGTCTGAAAGAGAACAAGAATAGTAGCCAGAACCTGTTTCTGCCAGACACGGCCATTTCCCAGGACCTCTGAAAGACAGCTGGGTGCCATGCCGCCTTCTCCTCCATTTGCATGGAGAAGTAAGGGTGCAGAGAGGGCAGATGCTATTTCTGGACTGCCAGTTACCTGCTACTAGGAGATGGCTGACATTTTTCCCTTGTAAGAAGACTTTCCAAATCCGAGGGTTGCTGGAGGGGAGGCGAGTGGGGAGGTGGGGTGACTGGGTGATGGTCATTAAGGAGGGTACTATGTGTTGGCTAACTGAATTTAAATTAAACAAAAAAGCCTTCCCATTCAGTATTCTATCCCCAAAATGGAACTGGGGCCCTTTCCCTAACCGTAACATAAGCAAAGTTTTTGAAGTTGACCCTTGTAAACTGTTTTGAATTTTCCTTTGAGAAATTCCCTGAAACAGGATGCTTTCATTTTTAAGCAGTAATCATGGAATCTGTGAGCTTGGCCAATGCAGGAGGTGAAACTCGAGTCATCAAATACACAAAACGGGTCCATTTTCCAGTCCCAACGAAAATACAAAATCTGCTATAGGCAGATATGACTTACTTTTAGCAAATCTGATATATGAAAACCTGGTATTACTGACGTGATAGGAATTTGCCTTCACTTTATCAATGACTTTTTTTCTCCCTGCATAGCATTTCACTCTAGAATACCTAAAAACAGTAAACAACCCTTGTATGTATAAAAGTACGTTTATCATCCAGAAATTCTATTACCCATTTGCCAAAAATCCACATACTCCAGAGTAAGGAAGAGCAGCACCTAATTATAAATCCCACTGGTGAAATTTAAGTTGAAATTTATTTACAGGGTTTACTCAGATATCAGAAGAGTTGGTGCTGATATTATTTTGCACTCATAGGTAAACTGTTTTGTTGACGCTGCTACATGAGGAAGGAAAGACCCAGAAGCTCTAAGCATGGAAACTAGTTTGAGGGGCTTGTGGCTCTGGCTTGGGCTTTTGAAAAAGGGTGTTGGTGCCACACTTCCCATCTAAAGAGAACATGTGATGTGAATGTTGGATTCAGGTGTGCAATGAACAGAGCCCCTGAGCTAGGCACAGGGAGCATCTCTGTTTGTCCAGAGCCCCCTCCAGACAAAGATACCAGGTCCCAAACTCAACCTTCAGTACCAGGCACTTCAGGATTTGGGGTGTTTTTTTTAAGGTATAAAAACAGAATTTCCCTAAGACAGAATAGCCCAGTTATCATAGCCCCTGCATCACCTACCAGGGCCTGTTAACAAGAGCTGGATTAAAGAGAGCTTTGCAAGTCATGAAAGGCAATTGGCACAATGGTCAGAGAGTCTCTTTCCCCAAAGTATCTGCACCAAGTTCTTTAGCTTCCTGGACAAAGGTGCTTACTCCCTCTCAAAGGAGATGCCTTTCCCCTCATCCTACAGTTCAAGATCCCATCAACCTCTCTTCTACCCCACATCTTTGTGAAATAGACAAGAAAGGAGCTCAATCTGTGTGATTATCACAAGGGCCACAAGGCAGTGACCTTCTGGAATACTCTCCATGGTTATTGCTCCTGACCTTCTAGACCATGAAAGACCTTAAAGAAAGCCTACTTAAGAGTCAGAATGCCACTGAGGAGGGCAGGTGGTGTGATGAGCACTGGGTGTTATATGCAACTAATGTATCATTGAACATTATATCAAAAACCAATGATGTACTATATGTTGGCTAACTGAATTTTTAAAAAAGAATCAGGATGCCAATGCACGAATAATGAAATTTGTTTTAATTCATTTGACAGAGAGAGAGACAGCAAAGCAGGGGGAGCAGCAGGCAGAGGGAAGCAGACTCCCCACTGAGCAAGAAGCAGGATGTGGGACTTGATCCCAGTACTCTAGGATCATACCCTGAGCCAAAGGCAGATGCCCAACCAACTGAGCCACCCTGGCACCCCATGAATAATGAACTTTTAAACCTCTTATGGACAATATATTCTCCACAGGATACACTACAGCACCTGAAGAGCCCTGTTGTCCTTCAGAGCTATGTCAATAGGGTCCTTCATGACCTACGACTAGATCTTAGTGTGTGGCCATGTGTTCCATCCCCAAGTTTGAGTTTCTGAAACACATTCTCTTCCTAAAGAGGATCTAGAATAAGCACTATGTTGGAACGGTGGACTCCCAGAAGACCCCAGGACATTGAACAATTCCCAGAGTCTGTTGACAATGAACATTTAGGGGCCCACAGGCTCATCTTGAAGAAGTATCCTCATGATTCAGGAACAAAGATATTCAACCAGAGAAAGACAGACTCAAATGATCCTACTTGTTTACATAAAAAGTGTAGAGAAGCTCTCTTTTCCCACAACTTGGAGCTTCAGGTCTGTTGACCTCCATGGAAGGTTTGCCTCCAGTTTGCTGTATTCAGAATATAATAATGGCTTGGAAGCCACGAGCCCTGGGAAACCCATAATGACATCGGGTTGGTCCCAGTGATTGACCATCACTGTGGGCACGGTAGCTGAGAGCCCAAACAAGACAAGTTTGGACAGTGTTTTCCTCTAAAGCAAGTTCCAGCTACTCACAGCTGTAAGGCACATCATGAGGCATAAAGGATGAAAGGAAATGGCAAACTGAGACTGCTTTTTCCCCTTGATGATCTGAGTCAGACCTGGGATAGTATTAAGGGTCTTCTACGTAACTGACAGGTCCCAAAATGTACTTGGCACTTTGTACCTCTCGGTCCCTGACTCTTCTTTATGACTGTGCTGGTTCCCAAATGCATTTTCACAGAACTCCCTTACATCCCTCAGGTCCCCGCCCTGCTCAAAACTTATCTTATGGTTCAGAGGATTTTCTCCTTTTTCCTCCTGACAATTTGCCTTTTCCCACATCTTGGGTCCGAGTCCTGAGCTGGGACCTCCTGTCAGTTCACTCACGTATTCCAACTGCTCAGGGGAAGGAACCGTCAGAAGAATTTCTGTCATTCTGCTTCAGCTCAACGGAACTCTGTGCTGCTTTCTTGGGCAAACTCATGCAATCTGTCTTTCATTTGGAGACATTTTTGCACTTCAATTTAGCACTGGGGATTTTCAGATGGCCTTTTATTCTATTTCTTTTTCTCCCATGCTGGGCAGAAAGCAGGGGCTGCCATGAACATAAGGCCTGAGAAAAACAAGGTAGGATGGGGCAGAGGTACACCCACAAAGTAACCAGGCTTCTAAATTGCTAATACCTCATCAGGAGAGAGCTTCTAAAATATGCTCCAGAAAGCATTCAGCAATTAGCTACAAAAATGTCTTGTTAATAGTGCAATTAGATAGCCTCTCCTTCTTACTAAAATCCAGTGGTCTTATCTCCATTAGAGATAGAGAGACTCCAGAATATAGAGACATCAATTGACACGTCCAAGATCACACCTACAGGCAACTGGCAGACACCTCATGCTGGGCGTCTAGGACCATTTTGAAGCCAAATCATCTGCAAAGTGGCTGTAATGGTTATAAAATCCATCACTAAAGTTTGACAACTACCGATTCCATTTTACAAATGTTCGGAGCTAACAGCGATTCAGAGATGAGTAAGACACAGTGGTCCCCAGGGCTTTCCACTCTAGTCCATTTCTAAAACAAATATGCTCTCCAAAAAGTTATCCTTCAAGGCAAAATGTGTTAAGTGTCGTAAGAAAAGTACAAAGCATTAAGTTTTATAGGCTTCTACTTTACTCCTTCTTGTGTAGTTTTAAGTGACCTGTTTTAAAATATAGAAAAGCAAAAAAGTAAAATAAAACAATGAAATGTAGAAAAGCACAATGGAAAGCACTA
This sequence comes from Ailurus styani, assembly GCA_002007465.1. Classification (NCBI taxonomy): domain Eukaryota; kingdom Metazoa; phylum Chordata; class Mammalia; order Carnivora; family Ailuridae; genus Ailurus; species Ailurus styani. The sequence continues at coordinate 120,715 of LNAC01000879.1, read as the reverse complement.
TGTGGGTGTGCATGGATGTGTGTGCGTGCGCGCATATGCGCGCCCATGTGCAAAGATAGCCACAGAACAAAGAGAGATGGCTACGCAACTGTCTCCTTGGCTATAGGCATCAGTTGCTCAAGATCGAAAAGTACATGTCCATATAGCAGGACAATAATAAGATAACAGGCATATACCCTGCCAAAGAAAGAAACACTAAAGTCAAACTACTGGCCTGTTGGTAAGTCTGCAGGCTTCCATTTTATGAAGCCAAAAGCAGGACAGAAGCCTTGCTCAGAAATGGTCTAATTCAGATTACTTGAAGACCTACTTTCTAGAGGAGCTGGCTGATGATGGTATCCAACAAAGGACCCCTGTATGTCTACCATCTTGGCTACTCCTTTGAGAGCCAAATATCATCTAGCTGAGACTCCTTTGTGACTATCAAATGACAGAAGGGCACTGGCACCATTTTGAGAGGAAACCATAAAAGGACTCCTGAAGGAGGAGCTCTCTAGAGCCAACTCCAAGGGAAACTAAAGCTGGTGGCATCCCAGAACTTCCTTCCATTAGCACAATACCCAAATCATATGTGAGGCTCTGCATGTCTGAATCTGTGCATCATGTCAATTCACATTTGTATCAAATTGCCCTTTTTCATCTGGGAAGATTTCTTCATACTAAGTGTTTAAGATGGGTCTTGAAAGCAGGATAAGCTCTCTTCAGAAGGAAATTTTAGGAGAGGAGAAGGGAGACAGTGTTCCAAACAGAAGGAGGAGCAGGAGCAACTGCATGGACGATGATTTAAGAGACTATGTACAAAGAAAATGAAAGCAGAAACTCAAAAAAGATACTGTGCCCTCCAATGTTCACTGTAGCAATTATTCACAACAGCTAAATGTTGAATGAAAACAAGTGTCCATCAATGGGTGAATAAGTAAAGAAGATGTTAGACAGATAGACAGCCAGAGAGGGCGGAAAGTTAATCAGAGTAAGAAGGAAATCCTCCCATTTGCCATAGTATGAATGGACATTGAGCGCATTATGCTGAGTGAAATAAGTCAGGGAAAGACAAATTGTGCATGATCTAACTTCTATGTGGAATCTCAAAAAACTGATCTCATAGAAATAGAGTAGAATGGTGGTTACCAGGGGCTGGAGGGGGGAGGGCAGAAGCAGGGAGATGTCAGTCAAAGAAAACAAAACTTACAATGAGAAGATAAATATTAAGATCTAATGCAAAACATTGTGATGACAGTTGACAATGCTATATTATATACTTTAAAGTTGCTAAGAGAATACATCTTAAATTTCTGTACCCCAAAAGGTGATAATCATATTGCAATATATAAATGTATCAAGTCAACACACTGTATACCTTAAACTTATACAATATGGATGTAAATTATGTGTCGACTTAAAAAATTAGTCAGCCTATGTGAAGGGTCGTGCTATGAATGGGGCAGCAGTGGAAATCAGCTAAGAAGAGTAGTTTGGGATGATCCTGTGTCTGGCACTCACCAAAAAGTTTCTCATAAGAACACTGAAGAGCTTCTGAGTTTTCTCAATTTACTAAAAGTTCAAGTATGATCAAAGGAGACAAATGCTAATACTGGGTATCGTCTATGAGCCTGGCACTGTGCCAAGTGCCTTGACTGTGCTATCTCACTGACTTCTCACAGCAACCCTGCAGCAGGCAAGAGTCCTCTCAGCGTCCGTGACTCAACTGAGCCGAGTGAAGTCACTTGCCCAAAGCCACGTGGCCAGAACCATGCATCCTGACTGCCCCACACCGCATGTTCTCGGCTCATTCTGCTGGCTCACTGGCCTCCACCTATTGTCTCAGTCTCCCACACCAGCCAGTTCCTACTGCTTCTGGGATATGAAGGACCAATCGACTGCTTTCTAAAATATTTCATAACTGATTCTCAATAGAGGTCATCTAATGCAATATAGGATTGGTACTAAGCTGACAAGATGATGCCCCCCCCAAAAAAAACCTTCAAAATTTATGAAAGATGCTGGATAAAAACCTCTCACAAGTTTACCTATACACACACCCCAAAATGGCCCTTGCAATAAAGCCAGATCTGTCATTCTCAACACTCACCAGCAATGAGCCACACAGCTGTGGAGGCCTAACAGCTTGGGCAGGAAAACAGACAGGCAAAGAAAAAGAAAAATGTAGTCAAGCCCCAAGGAAAAAATGTTAACATCCGGAACCAATTCACCCACGCAGGCTGGGGGAACCGTTTCTCCCAGCTCTCCTTGACACCCCTCGGCACCCCTGCCAGCCCTCCCCTACACACACACACCCACACACACACTCGCCAGAGCTTCCTTCACTATTCGCTCATTCCTACACCCGTCGAATTGTCCTGTGTCTGTAGGAGTGCCTCTTGTGTACCTACCACCCAGTCCAAATATCACAGAGATGCCTTAAATCTCTGTGATGTCACAGTCTAATCTGTGTAATGCACAGTTGCACCAGATGAGATCTAAAGTTCCCAGAATTAATATTGGCCATGCAGCCAGGGCTCTGAATGCTGGAGGAAAAATGAAATGGCAAAGCCTCGCTCATTTCACATCTTGCAGAATCTACCTTTCTAATCGAACAGATCTCTTGAGTGAGCTCCAGCAAACCATCCAAGATTGCAGCATTCATCTCCTCCTCTGCCACACTCTATATTTCAAGAGTCTGGCTCCACATGGGTTCCTTGGGAAAGGAAATGGGCCCAGGGATTCATATGCTTCTGTTGATGCAAGAGCATATTGAATCCCATCAATCGCTGCCTGCACAAAGTGGGGTGGGCAGTCAGAAAAAGTAAAGCTTTAAAACAGAGACGGACTTTACATCTTTCTCTTTTTAGTTTCTAAAAGCCGATTTTCTAACACCAGGCACAACAAACAGGAATTTGATAGAGCTTACAGCGACACAGCCAAAAAACACATTAATGTACAGTCCACACACTGAAATGGGGGCAGGGGTAGTTTTTCTCTAAATCCCTGCTAGAGACATCAGACTTCCTAAGAGAGGAAGGTTACTTGGAGTGGGAGGGAAAGTGGTAGAAAGACAGTGAACAGGTGGACCAGAAACTCTGAAGCCCATTACTAAGCTCCTTGAAACTCACTGCTGGGGGCACATCCACGAAGAACATGCTAAAAGAGTGAAGGAGCACAGCGTGGAAGTGTGTCTAGGGATGAGAGATCTCGGTAAATAACTGATCCCAGAGCACCAAACAAGGCTGCTCTAAATAGAGCTGTTACAAAATAAATGAATCAGAGCAGTCACTCAGAGGTTAAAGTTAAAGCCGGGACTCTGAGAGTTGGTGTACTTGCTGTGGGTCCTCAAGGCGGTTACCTAATCCTCAAGCATTAAAAAGAAGCCACTGTGGAAATCAGAATCTCTTCCTTTGTAAATTCAATCCATGGCAAAGGGATTTCAGCTGTGATTGCTGAGTTTGAAAAAATCAACAGTACTTAGAAATGCACAAATTGCTCGTCACTGCAACTGATACGTTTCTAAGCTGTTCCATTTTGAATCAATTACCAATAAGATTCCATCCAGCCCGTTGTGAATGGAGAAGGGAATGGGTAAAACAGGGCAGTTAAAGTTTCCCCTGAATTTCACTGCATGAGGGGATTTAGGTTGAGGAGGTTTCAGATCAAATTCAATATGTAGCCACCACATTTCAGACACTGAGATTTCTGTGCATGAAAGTCAAAGAAAAGCAAGTCAGCTTGGCACAGGTACATGCGCCCTATTCCAAAGACCGTGGCTCTGAAACTCCACCTTTTATCACTGTCACACAGAGACTTCCTCCAGCCTGTATGGAGAAGTCACCTTAAGACAGAGACCCCGAAACTATAAATGAGCTCTCTCTCATTTATGATTTAATAATTTCTGTTGTGGGGAATAGCACAGGCAGCAAGCATAGATTTTCCATCTACAAAAGTTCAAAGCTCTCTCTAGGGCACTGAAGAGCCATCTACAGGGGGAGGCAACATGTGCAGTGGTTGAGGATACTGGCAAGTTATTGAAACTCTTTGGTTCTCAATTTCTGCATCCATAAAATGGGGAAACAATTACCTCCCTTCCAGGACTGTTGGGTGAATGCAAGGAGACAATGCGAATGAAATCATGAGCAGAGTGCCTGGTACAGAATGTGCCCTCAATCCGTAGAAGTTCTTATTGGTCAGCACCGTGGGCACTTTGAGAGAAGAGGGTGTTTGTAAGATTGGGGAAGTAAAGAAGCAGCTGTCTTGGAGATAAAATGTGGTGCACAGATCTGTTTGGAAGACTGAAACCTGAATTCCAGCCAGGCCAGAGCAGCTCCCCCTGCCTCTGGATGGTCAGGCAGGGCCTGAGTGCTGCTGCTGAAGGGTGCTGGGCTCCACGAAGGAGGCCTTGGGACAGATCTTCTCGGTTCCTCTTCCCCTGGGAATGCACTTTCCCCCTCTGCTACCAGGAAATCAATATAAACAAAGTCTGGGGTGTAACTAGTTTTGAAAAAAAAAAAAGTAAATGATCAAATCCAGGCTTCTCTTTGCTGGAAGGAAGAAAACTGCAAAATCGTGCAGCCAGATGTAAGTTCTAACACAACGGGTGGGTCTTTTGCTGTTTTCCCTTAAAAAAGACTTCCCAGTCTCCTCTTCCTGACAGTCAACTTCATTATAGGTTTTCCTTAAACTTAGTCCCTTTACTTTTTTTTTTTTCTTAACTCAACTAAGCAACACCTACAAATCCTTTACTGGGGTTTCAATTAATGAATGCAACTGGTTCATTTTGCCCAACCTTGGGGGCCATCGGACCACAGGCTTTACAAAACGAATCTTCCTTATTGCCCCTAGGATAAAACCTGACCATTTGGGGATTTCTGGGCTCTAGGTAGAAATATCAGAAACTAACCAGAGAAACATGCTTGTGTTCTTCTACTTCCCCACATCCAGAAAGGCCCCTCTGTCCTCTGCTAGAGCTTAGTTCCTGGCGAGCTGGTAAAGCTGAGGCTCCCTGCCCCACCCTCCACCTACCCTCTTTTCTTACTGCATGCCAGACAGCTGGTCCTCACCCTTGAAGCCCTCTCTCCCTCCCTCAGATGCTTACTCGAGGCTGGCTTTCTGCCTCAGCGGAACCCTGAATAGCAACAGCCGACAAAGTCCTATTTGACTTCCTTAGCCAGCCATTCCTACTCAGATTCGCTACTCTGTTTCTAACCGTAGGCTATACACCAAGTACCAATGGGCTCCAAGTCCCAAACATCCCATTTAAAGCAAGAGACCTGGGAGACCACTGGTGCCTGCTAGATTTGCAATTTGCAACAATTTCTTATCAAGCTGGTCACCGAAGTGAATAATCACTATCAGTTCAATTAACAGGAATCACAGCCACTGCCAAATCCTTGGTTCCTCTATGGGCACTAATTTAATCCTCACAACCACTTTTTGATGAATATGTTTATTATCACAATTTCCTAGGTGCAGAAACTGGGTTTGGGAGAGATTAAGGAACTTGCCCAAGGTCTAGCAAGTGTTGGAATCAGGGCTCAGAAACAAGCAGTCTAAGCTCAAAACCTGAGCTTTTAACCACTATATTGTATCACTCATTCATTCATTGCACCAAATAGAAATGATAATAGTAAGACTATTACTGTCTCATACCAGTGCTTTGAAATGTGTGTGTGTATATTACGTATATTCTATATGCACACACATACACACACACATATACATTCCATATATATAGTTGTGTATTACTTGGAATATACATGATTATCATATACTGTGATTTGGAATACATATATTACATTATATGTTATATAATAATATAACTATACTATATGTTTTAATATGTATTACACACAACTGTATATTATATTATATCACTGTAATATATAATCACAACTTAGCACAGTGACTGGTAACAAATAACAAATGTTGCTATTTATTATCATTATATAGTAAGTGTTGCTCTGTGCCACCCACCTGTACTAGGCTCTGGAGATACAAAAGCAATGAAGACAAGATCCCTGCCTTATACCAGTTTATCCAGTTTACTTTACCAGTAAATCCATAAGGTCCCTAATGACACAAATCTACACAGGGCTGGGACTGTAGAGAATGGGGGCATCAAATACAAGTGGGGAGCTGTCACTGGCCCAGCTATGTAAGTCTATAAGGAGAGACGGTCCCACAGATAGAAACATGAGAATCCCTCCTAGGTGTGTGCTGGGCCCAGTTTTTGGTCTGACCCTGCCCTCAAGTTCAACAGCTATGAATAGAGGTCTTGAATGCTAAGCTGTCTTCTGATCTATCTTGTTGACAAGCGTTTTGCCTGTTACTAAGTCATCCTTTTAGCATTCTCACATCTCTGCCAGATCAAGACCTTGGTTTAGCAGACTAGACATGGAAAATAGTTACTAGAGCTTTCCATTAGGCTCAGAGAGTAATGAGGGGCAACTGATTTTCTTGGGGGGAAGGGAGGTCTCGTCAATTCAATTTACTAGCAAATAAGCTGTTTTTCTCAGTCTTCATTTTTCAAATGCAGTTTTTCCAGCTATTTCTGAGAATGGCACAGAAAATGTCCAAAGCATAAGTAACTTGTATTTCCTTGAAATTCACTAACGCCATAGAATTCTCCCAGCAGGAGGGTCCTGAGCAGTCACACAAGCAAAAATAGGTTACATCAAACAGAGAGGACTAGATCCAGAACTTCTAAACATGTGATATTAATCTAAAAACTTTTCAAGAGCTTTATGGAAGCTCTTAATTCTAGCAGTAAAAAATCTTTTCTTGTTTTTTTGACCTTGAATTGCTATTACTGTTACTTTCTACAATTGCAGTGAAATTTCCCTTGTTCCAACAAAGGGATAAGTCAAGTGATGGCTAAGGTACCTTAGGAGAAAATATTAATATTAAAAAAATTAACAAGATCACAGAATCCTATAGCTATAGGGGCCTCAGGTGTCATTTGAATCTCTCTCCCTCATTTCAGAAACCAGGAACTGAGGCTATGAAACAACTTTAAAACATTTTTTCAACATTCATATGTCTGTCTTTAGAACAAATATCTCTGGTTCCAAAATTAATGATAAAGCTAGTACTAGACTCTAAGTCTAGTTTAAGCTAGTCAAACCCTCTTCCTACCATAATGTAGGGATAAAATCTACACTATGAGGGCCTGTGTTGAACGCTTTGTAGTATAGTGAAGACTCATAGGTGTCCACATAAGCAATTAAGTTTCCTGAAACTTTTTTATGCGAGCTTGCTCATAGGATTAATTTTCTCATAAACTCCTTTTTCCCTAAATAGTGCATGGGTACATAACCCCTCCCCCAGCTTTGGTGCAAATAAAAAAAATAAATAAAAGTATAAGGCTACTAGATGGAGGAAGCTTTCTCAAACCCAGGGAAAGCACCACTGTGCTCACAATCACTTACTTACTGACACCAATGCCTGCTCCTCCCTACAGTGAAAATCAACTATATATTTTTCAGGAGCAAGAACACAAGCCCTGCACAACCCAAGTTCCCTAAGCCCTAGGTTACAATTCTGGGCCCTGGGGCCTGGCGTGATTGACAATTTGGAGCCTTCCAGGGAAGACTCCCTTCTCAGCTAAAGTGGAGCTGTAGCCGGGAAGCCATTCCCGCCTGTTTCTTACAGAACGTAGTGGTCAGTCAATGACTAGTAGTCATTTCTATGGGTGGTTTCTTTCTTTCTTTCTTTTCTCTCTCTCTCTCTCTCTCTCTCTCTCTCTCTCTCTCTCTCTTTCGAGAAGAAAACAGTTCATTGGTTTTCATCTCCAAGAATCGCGTGAAGGGCAATTCTGTCCTGTCCCTTAGTCTCGGTGGAGCAATGCTGGGATTCTAGAAGGCAGGGGACATCTCTACCATCACGGAGCCTCTGAGACACCCGGGGATCCTCCGCTTCTGGAAGAACGGACAAAATGACTTTCCTTTTTAACGGACTGGCTCTGATATTTACTGACCCTAGAATTACCCATTTGGAAATGGTTAGGGATTAAAAGTTCCTCAGGCCGAAGGATTCTTGGTTTCTAATTGCTAATGTTTGAAGTCAGTTTGATTCCTTGGTATTTGTTCAGCCTGATGAAAGCAAAAGCTCAGACTCCCCTCAGGGCGCGAGGTGTAAGATCCTTGGGTTCCGTTTGGGGGGTTGGAGGAGTTTTTTTGTTTGTTTCGGTTTAGTTTTGGGGGTGGTTGTTGTTGTTTGGGGTTGTTTGTCTGTTTCGGTTTTTCTTTCCTTGATTTTTTTGCGGGGAGAAGGGGGGTCTTTTACCAAGGCCTTCCCGATTACCCCCGACTGTCCGCATTGCTCCCGGCTGTAAGGAAGCTGCGAAGGGCACCGTCCACCCCTCGGGATCGCGCGCTTCCTGGTTTCCAGCGGCGGCGCGGACCCGCCGGCGGGGACCGAGGCCCGAGCGCCAGAGCAGGAGCCGGGGCCGCGCGCATCGCGGGCCGGGCCGCGGGAGCTCCTGACCGGGCCGCCGCTCGGGCCCCCGCTCCGGCCCCAAGGCGCCACCGAAGCCCCGGCGAGGGGCCGGAGCACGGCAGACGCGGCCGCGGCCCAACTCTCTAACTTGGG
>LNAC01000879.1:91113-112085 GCA_002007465.1 Ailurus styani | reverse complement strand
TTTTTTTTTTTTTTTGAGAGAGAGGAAAAATATGGGCGTTTCACCGTGCGTATAGGAAGTGGGGGGAGGGGAACAGGATGTGGGGGGAGGGGAAGGGGGAGCGTAAGGAGGGTTTACTGCTTTCCGAACCCCCGTCCGGGGCTTCGACGAGACTTTCGGGGTTGTGGGACAAGCGGAGAAGGTAGCGGGTGTTGGGAGTAAGAATTTCGGTTCACGCCGCTGAGAACTAGGCGCTCAAACTCCAAGGCTCCCAGCTAGGTACGTAATGATGACCTCTCATGATTCTTTTCAAGGGGACTCTACTGTTATCTGTAGTATTCCGGTTTTTAAAAGAAGGCTATATTAGGATATTACGTGTGCAATCCAGACCTGGGAGGGTTGTTTGTTGTTACTCTTCTAAACTGTGTGGCGATTTGGAAACAGCTCATTGAGCCTCCGCAGCTCTACTGAAGAAAATACAAGAGGACAAATAGGGAGAACATTTTTGCACATATTTTACTATGTTGTTAAATTACGATCCCCAAATCACAGTTACTTCTATTAACAGAGTTCCCTTAATGATCCCGTTAACTCTCTGCATGGAAGAATACGAAATTATACTTCAATACAAGCCAGCATTCTGCGCATCCAAAATGAAGGCAGCATTATTCACAAAATTAAATGTCAAATTTAGGTAGAAAAAAAAATCACTCTTCCTGATCTTTTAAATTGCATCTGTACAGTCTCCTTTTCTGGTGTTTTCTCTTGGACTTTGGTCAAAATCTTCAATTAATTTGACAGTTAATGAAAAATGCCAATACCTAGAAGTTTCAAATATGGAATTCTCTTCAATTGTCAAGCGATACCTAGAGATGACAAAATTTCTGACCCCCCAAATTTTCCGTGTTCCTCATTTATTAACTGGCTCCACAAATAAAGAGGGCAGTTTATTTTCTCTAATATTTTTCTGATATTTCCTGAGATAATATCTATGTCTTATTCAGAATGGTAGAGTTCACACATAAATTTGCATGTAAACACATACAGTTGATTATATACTGTTTAATACATTTTATAACACTTACATCTAAAGGGCATTGCTGAACACTGGCTGGTAAAAAGAGTATAGAATAGAGTATCAAATGCAAGGCCTATTTTCAATTCTGGTATCAAAAGCTCATCATCAGTTTGTAGTCAGCAGAATGTCCTGCCTCAAAGTGAAGCCATTAATGGCACAGCATAAATGTTGATTTGTCGTCACCAGTTGCTTAATTCCCCACCTCTTCCCGTTTCACCTCCTGTCCTCCCTACTGAGTCTCATTTTCCATCGTGACACTTAGAGCAAGGGCCTCACTTAAATTAAGTAATGATTATCCATGCCCAAAGACGTGTAAACAGGCCCTAATTTATAAATTTGCTAATTGCTGTTCCCAGTGCAGACCCCTGTATCTCAGTCATGCACATATAAAATTCAGGGCTCACTGGAAACTAGAAAAGGCAAGGCCAAAATAAACCACATGGATGAGAGAAAGAAGGGGGGAAAAATTCCACATTCTACCAGTTCCCTACTTTACCCTGTGGAAAAATATCCCAAAAGGTCAAAACTAGAAAACCACTTAAATATTCTCTCCTGCTGAACTACTTTGTCTTTATCTTTTGGGAGTAAGAAAGCAATAACCAGCTACATTCCCCCCATAATAATCACTAGGTGTGTTTCTGTCTTTCCAGAAAGAAAAGTGAAATGCCGGTCCGCTCTCTGCTCTTTATCCCTGTGGAATCTGCTCAGTTCAGTCTTGTTTTTGTTTTTGACTCTACAATCACCTAGAGAAGGAACTGACAGATTTAAGTAATCATTTTACTCCTGGGTGTGAGAAATAAACTTCTAACCGAGTCCATAATCGGGATCTCAAAAAAGTCCCCTCATGTTACTAATATTATATTTTTGGCAGTACAGAGAACAATTGTGACAGACCTGGAATACTTCACTCTTTAATAGTAAGCAGTACCCTACAGAGAACAATTGTGACAGACCTGGAATATTTCACTCTTTAACAGTAAGCAGTACCCTGGAAAAGCTTGGATGAACAAAATGTTTCTGGTCTTCTAAGCCAGAATGCGTTTGTCCCTCTCCCCTTGTGGCCCAACATGAACGATTAATGATGAGGGACTTGCTTCCATTAAACTCATGTCCGCGCACACAAAGGAAATTATACAAATAAATGGGAGAACGCAAACCATCAATACCCAATCACCTTAGGTTTGACTTCCAGGTTAAGCATTTCAAACCATTCTTCAGTTGCTCCTCGGATGCGGGGTATATTAATTAGATTTTAAACTGAGTTTCTTTAATATTAAAAAGATGGCCATGATACCATTTGAAGTAATGGGGCGGGGAGGGGGGGGAGGAAGCAGCGGGTATATGTCAATACAATTTCAATAGGAGCGCCTCTATTAAAAAGGTAATTCCCCTTTCCCCTGCATGAACGTCACACCGCGCGAACTTTTCTTTCTGGGAGTTTAATCTATAAAATCAGGAACCCGAAAGTGGCTAGCTTTGAACCCAAATAAAGTGTTCAATAAGAAATGGTGTTGGTGGGGCGTGGAAGACGCGAATTCAGAAGTTGAGTGCCTAGGCTGTGAGTTGATCCATCCAGGGAAGGCTTTTCCCGGAGCGTCGGACCAGTCTCCGAGGGGCAGAGACGACGGCGAAGCCGGGCGAGGGGCCTTGCACCGCCCAGCCGCGAAGGGAGGGACCCTTACCCCGCAGGCTCGCCTGTTACCACTGCGCCTTCTACATGCCTCACAAGGACCTGTGAAGCGCGAGGGGAGACGGGGGATGACCTGAGGAGGTGCAGAACACAGCACACTCCCCTCCCTTCCATCACAGTCCAAACTCTGGACATTAGGGTTTTCCCAATACCCTGTCTCCCCACCCCACCCCCTGCCCTCCATCAGTTTGCTCCACCTACGGGATGGGGGTGGGGGGGTCAGAATTGTTTCCTCCTTCCTGGTGGCTTCTATTGTGCCACCGCGCCAGGGTCGGTGTTTTACGAAGAACATCTTCATAACCCTGCCCGCCTCCCGGGAGCCACCGCGGTGCGCTCTCCCAGCCCCGCGCACCCAGAGGACGTCTGATTTAGCCACCGTCCGACGTGCGCGACAGAAGGGCGTTTGGCAGTCATTCCCGAGCACAACCATCCTCACCAGCCTATGACAAATTCTGATGTCGCCTACCCCTTCAGTCCCCTTCACACAGGGTCACTCACCAAAGAGGCGGCCACCGCGGAAGGCCGTTTTCACTTGGCAGGCGAGAGCGTTGCGCATGTCCAGCAGGCACCACACTTGGCTCATCCTCGGGGTCCAGGCCTGGCACCTCCCAGGCCTGCACTGGCTGTAGGGGCGCACGTACCTCTGAAGAACCGGTGTTCCTCACCCCGGGCTCTACCTCACGCATACACTTTGGCTTCTCGCCCAGCGCACCCCACACCCTGGTCGGGCAGTCCAAGCTCCGGCCTGCGCCTGGCTGGTTCTTGCCCCGTGCAAGCGCATTCTCCCCACCGGCTTCAAACCCATCGCTTTTTCTCCATTACTTAAACGTCAGTGAAGAGTCACTTCCTCCGTTTTGACCCTGTGTTTCCCTATTGGGGATTGGGGGTGGGTGGAGGGGTGATGTCAGGATTAAAATCTTGGGAGTCTTACTCTGAGCAAACAAGCCATAAACTGGCAGATTAATTCGCGCGAACTGTTGGTCTCGGTAATTCGAAAGAAGAAAGTGCCCTGGGGCACTGCACGGGCGTTTCCTGTCTCATTTCACTAGGGATCGCGCGGATAGGTGCACGGGACGCGCGAGCCTGACACACGTGCACGTGTGCGCGGAGTACAGACCTGCCCTCACGTTCTTGACTGTGCCTGCTTTGTGTGCCCACCCGCGTACGCCGCCACCTTCTTCGGCCTCTGGAGCGCCGCGGCTGCAAGGCTCAGGGCCGTAGGCCCTGGAGGGGGAAACCCTTTCGCAGAAGGTTTGAATTATTTCGCTCCGCGGGAGACCGGACCTCGGCCGCACTCGGCTGTGGATTTGGGCGGGAAAGGCTCAAGCCCCAAACTCGAGCTGGGGAAGCCGGGCGGAGCCGGGGCTGGGGTCCGAGCGCAGATGGCGCCGCCGCGTGCCTGAAATACACTTCCAAGGCCGCAGCCGGAGCAGCTGTTCCGGGCGATCCTGGCTCAAAAGTGTTCCCTGTTGCTGCTTGGTGAGAGGCGGGGGCAAGCAGGCCCGGGAGTCAGGCTCCTCGGAGACCCTCCCGAGCCCGCGGCGGCTGTGTCCTGGCGGCTACTCCAAAAGACGGGAAGTTCTAGCAATAATGAGGGCATCTCACAGGCCCTTCTCCAAGGCCCTTTGGGCCTCGGGGTTTTTCGGGACCAGCAGGCTCGGTGGAAAATTTTGAAATACATACTGTGTGTCCTCTGATGTGTGAGTTCCTACAGCGCACGGGCTGGGCTGGTCCCCCGCTGCTGCAGGTTGGCGCCCCAGGCTGCGGGCGCTCGGCGCCAACTAAAGCCAGCTCTGTCCGGACGCGGAAAGAAAAACGGGCTGTGAAAAAGCAAAAGGCCACGTCTTTGAATAAAAGTTAAACATTAAAATCTAACCCTTGGGTTGTCGCAGGATCCTGGGATTTTAAGGCACGGACAGGGAGGGCTGGAAACGGAGGTACCAGTCAGAGGGAGGGAATGGTGAAAATGATAAACACAGTTGCTTTAGGCGGGTGTCCTGAAATCTGTATGCGAGTTTGTTTAATCCTTCCCAAGCTCCGTGGCAATTTTGTTTCTGTTGTTCCCCCCCCCCATTTCTGATTTCTTATCATCGGCCTATCGCAGGCGAGCCACCCGGCGGGTCCAGCCTGCTCGCGGTCCTAATCCGGGAACAGAGTTTAAACACGTTAAGGCCAAGGACGGCAGAGACATGGCCCCAGGCACAGTGGAGTCGCCTGTGCCCCTCTCCGAACTCCACCACCATACACACACCTTTAAAGGTGATGTACGTGTGTTCGTTAGGGCGCCAAATTAGAGGAAAAAGAAAGGCCTACAAGGGACCCCAAGCCTTGGAGTTGCTTTCCGCCGCCACCATCCCGGCCCAGAGCCTGCAGCTCCGTCTCCTCCACTCTGGGGACTGCGGGGGTTCCAACTTGGCGATGCCCTCGGTGCACGACGAAGCCAGGCAGGGCTGGTAGCCCGGCCCGCAGAAGGCCCCCGAGTTCTCCTGGCTTTCAGCTTCCTCCTCCTGCCGGGCCTCAAGCCCACAAACATATTTCGTTTTCTCTAATCCAAACGCCCATCTTTTTCTTTAAAAAAAAGAAATGATGAAATGGGAACAGGCCAATTCAACTCTGTGTGACATAAAGTCCTATGTTAGGTCCTCATCCCCTGCCCCCATACTGTGGGAATGAGAGAACAGCATTCTGGACAACAGGTCTTCCCGTTTATGTCTCTGGAATGGTCTCTCCTAGCCCCAGCCATTTCTCTCCTCACTATGGCCGAGGAAAACGGCAGAAAGAGAACGCTGCAAGCTGAGTCTCTGATTATGATCGCAGGTATTGGTCCTTCTGAACAAGCAACCCTAGACCAGCTGCGGGGGACTGGACCCTTCCCTAGAGAAAAGTACCCAGGGACAGGGTGTCTGCCACGCACAGTTAAGTAACTTCTGTCTTTTCCACCATCAGGAAAGTAAAATAAACTAACCTCCCAAACCATGAGTTGTCATGAGGCCTGAAAGAACTCCCACTAAACTGTGTGAAGGCGCAAGTGAGATTCTGACAACATATAAATGCGGTGAGGAAACAGGGTCTGGCCAGAGATGGGAAACACACATTAGCCACGCGTTCCTTTCTGGATTGCCCACACAGGGGTCCGCGTGGACAGGCACCCGCATCCAAATACACAGAAAGATTTGAGCGGACGAAATAAATCTCCTTTTAATTTTCTTTTCATCGACTAATAAAAATAATTCCCCAGCACTAAACTCAAATACCGTAACGGGCCACAAGAACACGGAGAATTCATAAAACTCTGTCTCTGCAAGTCACCCGCTAATCGCGTTATTATTAGCCTCGGGAGCATGGAAATTGAACTGTCACTGCCGAAAGAGAAAATGTAAGCGACAGCTGTCCCTCCTTGGGTCGGCCAGTTTTCCAGCCCCCAAGCCCCTGGGCCCCAAGCTCTGTCCCCAAGCTCTTTGGGCCCGTGGCCGCCCCCATCCCTTTGTGGGCAGCCGCCCCCACCCTGGCTCTCAGCTTTCCGGCGCGCTGACCCAGGTTTACTCCCCAACGTTAGTTGGTCAGCAGGAGCACCTCCAGAATGGCAGCAGAAGTCCTGGCTGGAAAGTTTCTGAAACCGCTAAACCAAGCTGCGACCGTGTGTGTGTGTGTGTGTGTGCGCGCGCGCGTGTGTGTTGTGTGTGTGTACGCGCGCGCCCACGCGGGCGCGCGCGCAAGATTCTTCCGACAACAGCTGTTCCCCCGGGCTGTTTTGCACAGTTGAAATCTTGGCACTTAATACAAAATGTTAACTTGTTCCCCCCACCACCACCAGCTACCCACCCAGGTTTCTGCTAAAATACAGACACCAACATCGCTCTGTGTTTTATGTGTTTGGTGTATATAATGTGCATGGATAGATGTGAGACACAAATTAGTCGCCCCGCTTCCCCCAATACAGAGAGATGTGGGCCCTGAAGAGTGACCCAGGGCGCGAGGTAAGGGGTCTAACATACATCCTTTTTCCGTAAACGCCAATGAAGTAGAAATATAATTATGCTCCGTCGTCCCCGGAGTAGGAGAAACACAAGAACTTGAGTCCCAGAAAAGTTGGTGGGGGGAGGGCGAGGACCGACGTCGTAGGCTAAATGGGACAAACTGGGCATTTCCCGAGACTGGGTGTCGAGCCCGAGAACTCCGCACCAGTCCTCTGGAGCTCTCAGAAGCGAATCCCAGCCCCTCTCCGCTCCCGCGGTCGCCTTCGATCTGCGCCCCCCCTTAACCCCGGGGGGCCTGCGGCCGCTCCGCTGTAGACACCAGAACAGTGCGCTCCGCTCCCAGAACAGAAAGGGATGCGAGCGAGGCCTCCTTGCCTGAGGCTGGCGACGAAAATGCAAGGCTCAGTTCCCCCCAAATTGTTTGCAGCGAATTTGGGGAAGGCGCAAGACGTTTGCGCAAAGAAAAGGAAACCCGCGTTGGAGCAAGGCAGGGCGTCAGCGAGCAGGGCCTCCTTCCACACCACTCCGCCCGCAGGCTGGCCGCCCGGCGTCCCCTCTCCGCCCGCCTCCCTCCGTCTGGTCCTGCGCACTCACCCGGGTGAGGCTCCAGGCCGTGTGCGGCCGCGTCCTCCGTGTCTCCGAGTGGGCCCGCGGGGCTCAGCGCCTCCATGGACAGGTCCAACCCCTTCTCCTCCCAGTCTCGCAGTTTCCGCTTTTTATTTGAGCCGATCAAGGCTTCAACGGAGAAGGCATGTGCTCGCGAGCTCAGGGCGACTGCAGATCTTCTCCTTTCACTCATCTTAGCCGCCCGCACCCCGGCCTCCGCTCGCCCCCGCTACTGAGGGAGCAGCCGGCGCCCTCACGCTCCGAGCGCCCGCCGGGCCGGGCCCGGGAGAGGCGGCGGCGCAGCGGCCGAGACAGAGGCGGCGGCCCTGCGGGTCCTCTGCACCCTCCCCCTGCGTCCTCCCCCGCCCTCCGCCGCCGGCTGCGACCGGCACCCCTAGCTGCCCCAGCCTTTAGGAACGAGCGCCCGGAGCGCCGCCCGCTCGCTGCATGAGCGCCCGAGTCCTGCTTCCCACCCACCCGGGCAGGCGCTCACAGGCTGTGTAGACTGGACTTCATCTTTTTTTTATTCTCTCTCTCCTCCCTCTCCCTTTCTCTCCTCCCTCTCCCTCTTCCTCTCTTGGTCTTCCCGTCCTTCCTCTGATCCAAACTTCTGGGAAACTTTTTTTTTCTAAATTCCTCCCTTCCCGAGGAGCTGGGGGCAGGCGGTGCGCTCCGGTCCGTGGGGCGAGGGAGAGGGAGGGGGAGGAAGAGAAAGACTGAGGGGAAAAAAAGCCAGCCCCCGACCAATGGCGAGCAGGGAACAGGAGAAACCCTGAGAGCGCGGGCCAATGAGAGGAGGGGAGAGACTGAGGCTCGGGCCAAGGCTCCGCGCGGGTAGTCCGGGGATGCTCCTGGGCCGACTTTAACCCCTGGCTTCCCGGTCCCCCACCGGTTCCTCATGGGGGACGCAGGAGAGCCGAAAGTTGAGGTCTCATCTTCGCCTTTCTAAACTCCTGCCGGTCCCAAATCGGTACCTTTTCCTCCCAAATCTGCTAAGTCTCATAGACGTTTCACGCCCAGAGTCATTTTAATTACCGATCTGGAGTTTGGGGGCTCTCAACCTGTCCAAAAACGCCCGAAAACGACCCGGATAATCTCGCTCCAGCCCCCAGACGCTATTAGCTCTTCTGGGTCTGCCGGGATTTCGCCACACAGGTTACTTTCCTGTTGTACGATTTCTAAGCAACTCTGGCTAAGGCAAAACGAAAGAAATAAACAAAGACGCCCCGTTACTATCCAGGGTCTTGTAATTGTAAATCTAATGATCGCTTCCTCCTTCCAGTTCTACCTGGTGGAGGAGGAGACGTAGGCTCGGCTCCCTCAAAGCAAGAGGTCGGCGGTGTGGCGCCGGGCTTACAGCGCGCTCGGCGGACTTATCCCGACTGGGCCCGCACGCTGCAAATGCTCGCCTTCCCTTCGGCGTGGATGCTGATCTGCGCGTTGCCTGCCCGGGGCGCCTGTTCTGAAGGGCCCACAGAGAAGGGATGGGCAAGGGCAGCTAGTAACCTTGACAGCAAGGAGCTTTTTCAGAATTCCCTTCAAATCTGATCAACTCGGGAACCGGCTCTCCCCGCTCGCTGATCCCCCCTCCAACCCTTTAAAAAAAAAAAAACAAATACAAAACTTTCAGGACAGAGCAGTCGTCAGGGATTTCTCTGAAACTTACAATCCAGCACTCTGGCCATTCTCATTTCCCACACCCCCTCCTGGGTCAAGCTACTGGTCGCAGGCCCCTTGAGACCCGAGCCCAGTCCAACACAGAGCCAGTTCAGAGGGGCCGAGAAGTTGATCTTGCCAAGCAGAAAAAAAGGTCTCGGATTTCACGGATGGCGCCCTAACCACAGCCTGATCTTCCCATACCAGTGCCCTGGTGGACACTCTTCTATCCCGGTGCAAAGAGGCAGGAAAGAGCCAGCTCCCTGGGTGCGTGCGACAAACCAGACTGAGAAGCTCAGCAGACAAGCCTAGCCGACAGCCAGGCCCTGAACAGGGTCAGCAAGCTTAGGGCCGGCCGAGGGACCCATGGCAGTCACAGAGCCCCCAAGGACAAGCGCCCATCTGCCCTTCCACTTTGGGGTGAGAAGGGAGGGTCCTGTCCGGTCTCTGAAATGCCACGTTCACCTCCTGACTGCAGAGTAAATCTAGTCCTTGATACTATAGTTGGAACTGCTCTGGTGCTGGAGGCAAGGCTCAGTGTCATGAATCCACCTTGGGCCTCTTCGGAAGAAAGCAATAAAGAACACTTTGGGAACCCCCTCACACTGGGCGTCAGGCAGACTAGAGGAAGCCTGTGGTGCAGCAAATGCAGAAAGAATAATGGAAGCCACCGGCTGAGTGCGACTCAGCCAGGCCTGGCCTCCGGTGACTTCAAGGAGCCTCTCTCAGGCTTGGGGATCCCTGAGCAGCACTCCAAGCACCCTGGGATCTAGAAGCCCCGCACAAAATCCCTCGGCATCTCCTGCTGCGCTGCGCAGCGCAGCTCAGCGAACTCCAGAAGCCTGGGTGGCAAGACACAGGGTTTCCCACCTCAGTCACCACTCTGCGTTGCTTCCAGGAGCCGTGGCAGAAAGTGACAGCGCAATCGCCACGACGGGGCCTCAGCAGAAGAGTTGGAGACAAGGGCAGGCCAGCAGCACGCAGTTAGTTACCTTCTCCTGCGGCTCTCCTCTCTTTGGGCTCCTGATTCTGGTGTCACTGCTCCAGGCCGGGGCCTTCTGGGACCAGGCCCAGTGGGATAGTGGCGATGGGGCCAGTCTCTCTTCCATTCCAGCATTTTCCTCCTCCCCGCTGCCCGTATCGCCCATCTCCCCCTGGCAGCATCTCGCCTTGGCCTTCTCGCACAGACCTAGTTTGGATTGCGAGCTAGATGCACCATAGGACATACACCCTCCCTGGGGCTGTGAACGTTTCTCAAAAAGAGAACTTTTGGTTTACCCACATACCAAGATGAAGGTCCAGAAAGCTTGCAGTGACGATACACACGTGTCAGAGAGACATGCACAGAAAAGAGAGCCCTGCCTTCAACAGCATGCAACTGCACCTCACCCCTCCTCTCCTGTTTATTCACTCTGGAGTTCTCAGAGGCGCTCCGACACCCTTCCTTCAGGTCACATGTAAGTGGCCCCCACCTCCATTCCATGTATACACATATCTTAGAATTGTGGGTTAGGCCGTTAAAACAAATCAGAGGAACACGAAGCCAGGTTGCTTTGGATCGGTCATGAAAATAGAAGTGTTCCTCCAGGTAAATGGGAGGGGCAGGAATATTTTGTTTTTGTGACTGTTGAAGTCAACCTAAGTCTCCCCCCTCCCCCACCCCAGCCCAGGGTCCTGCATCCCTTGGTTCTTGACCCTATACTGATGGAGAGGGAGGTGTGGAGAAAGATTAAGTCGGATGGTTTAATGTCTGTGACTTAATTAAGTGTATAATTTTATGTGACTGGGAGAAGAAGAAAAAGAGCACTGGGGGATTAAATGTAGAAATCTTGGAGTGTGCTATGCAGTTTCCTTCAGTCATTGTATCAAAGGGTTTTCAAAATCTCATGACCCACTTTCTCTCTCCTTTAAGCTTTAGGAATAAAAATGGGATGCCCAATGCATGAGGCTAATTCCTGAGGCAATCACCAGATCTCCCAGCCTCCAACCTTAGATCTTGGGTGGAGTCTACAGGTCTATTTCAGGCCTGACCTTGATGGAAAAGGAACAAGCTGGAGCTCCCCTCCCCATACCCTGCAGGGTCCCAAAGAGGAAGAGGTTACTGGGCACCTGAGGAGTCAGAGGGGATCAAGGGGAAAGTGGAAGAGAGGCCCCCACTGACTACCTGTAGGGACCTATAGGAATTGGATGGTCAGTCCTAGCCGTGACAGGAGGAATGCTCAGAAGGAAGGAGCAGGCTAATGACTGCTCACTTAAAACTGACCATGTCCAGATATTTTGATTTTTCGAAGGAACAACAGGGTTCTGCAGTGTAAGAACGAAAGTCCTGGAAACACAGTCCCTACCTCCCCCACATACCAGTCCTCCTCCTGGTTCTCTACACTGAATACCACCACTGCTAATGCCTCAATACAAGGTGATCTACCAGGCGGGACTTTGCAGTTTTGAGTAATTGAAAACAAAGTTAAAAATAGTTGCCAGCAGGACGGGTTAGTCCGCCCTTAAACACGTGGGCAGGACACCCGGTGGGGGTGAGGCAATTACAATGAATTCAGCCTGTCTAGGCACTAGATATAAAACATTATGAGGCGACTATGGGGTGGGAGGTAAACCACCCCCCCACCCCCGGACTCCAAGGCAGGTGAAGCCCAGCAAACAGGTCCCCTTCAGCTCTTAACTGGGTGACCTTAGGCAAGTCAATGCATGGCCAGCGCCTCAGTCTCCCCTCCGGCAGAGTGAAGGAGCCCTAAATACTTTACAACTAGGCAAAGCAGGCAAGATGATCCGTCGGAGGCGGAACAGACCTGAGGTTTTATTGTTGCTGTGATCGAATCTTCGGGGAATATGAGGCCAACGTACCCACTTTTCACTTCTTCTTCCAAATTGGCGCCCAGTTACGGGGTGGCAAAACTGGCCTGGAGCCCTCGGGTGGGCGTGGGAGGGAGCCGATTTCTGGAAACGCCCGTCCGATGCCAGCCGGGCGGAGACTGCGCAGGCCCACTCCCGCAGCCCGCATCTCTGAGTGTCAGGGTCGGTTCAGGTTGCCGGGCGCTTCGGGACCCGCGCGCGTCGTTGACTGCTCAGCCACCCCCTCACACTTTTTAAAATAAATGTCCGTGGGGGCGAAAGGGTCTTTAATGATGTTTTTTTGTTTTCGCGAAATAAAATCTTTTGTTTTTATTTTAAACCAGCAGCGTGCCCACCTCTTGGTCCTTCCAGATGTTTGCAATAAAATCGCAGGTTTTGCCTTTGGGACTGGAAATAAAATTTAACGGCCTTCACCCTGTAATTATTCTCTTAGCTCGCCCTTCATAAATTTATCTGCTTTCTATCGGCGTTGGGGTAGGGGGCGAGCGAAAGGGGAGAAAGCCCCGATTTTATATTTGTGACTATAAAAAAGCGCCACCCGGTTTCCTCGCCTTCGGCGGCCGTGGTGTAACCGGGAGAGCCTGGCCCGGCGGGCGGCAACATTGCGCTATTGTTCGCCGCCCTCGGTCTGCGCAGAAGCTGGGCCCCTCCACAAAGGGGGCCTTGTGCGGCCAGGCCCAGAGCGGCCGCGCCCAGGAGGCGAGGAAGTCCTGTTCCCCCAGGCCCAGCGCCTCTTTCCCCTGGGCGTATGGTGCAACCCGGCGGCCGGACCTTCGCCTTCAGTTTGCGCCCGCTGTGGACGCCGCCAGCTCCTGCCCTGCCAGCCTTCGCAGGAAGCGAAAATTCGAGCCTGCGCTGAGCCCGCTGAGGGTGAGGGAGGAGCCTACCTCTCCATAGCCAGGAGCTAGGACGGGCGGGCACTCGGCGGCCCGGGAGGCTTAGGGGGCTTTCTGGAAGGCCCTCCAGCCCCGTTCCTTCGCCTTGCTTGGCCTGGGCTGGAAGGTAACATTCCGGCACCTTCCCGAGCTCAGGGTTGCTGGGCAAGCCCAGGCAACCCAAACCGAAGTCAGCAGATTTTGAGGATAGCAGCGTGCACCCACAAATAAACGTAGGTATATCCGTAACTACTATATACCTGTATAGGGAGCTTGTAAGTACAGCATTCATGCATCTATTCTGCAGGACTCTACAAAGCCATGGTTGTATCTGTCTGGCAGTATACACATACACAGTAGTATGTACACACCGAGTGCAGCTACAGGCTTGTACACACGTGCCTTTCTAGAATCAAACATGCATGTAGAAACAACCAGGGTTGGGTACAAAGCATCAGGCACTGCCATATGGGGAAACATTCTGGCCACACACTCAGCTAGCCCCAAAGTCTGCAGAAATCTACTGGAATTCCGCCTGTTGCATCTCTCCCCCAACTCCACAGGTCTCTTGGGCTCTCCCTGGCCTCCAGAAGCTTAATCCATGTGGCTGTCCCACGATCTCCTCTTTTGTCTGCCTGGATCTTCATCTGTGGGCATGGTCTCTTAGGTGACAGAAGAAGGGGAATATGAGGAGCACCAACTCTCGAGGCCTCGTCCCTTGGGAGAGCTACCCGGTGCCTGGGTGAGACCAGGGCATCCTCCAAAGCCCTGGAGACCCAGCGGGAAGTGGGACGATTGGGCAGTGAGAAATGACACTAAGCAGGAGCAGCAGGGGGTTGTCTTGTTTAGTTTTTAATCATATTCAGTCCCTTCCACCCTCCAGCCAGCCTTCCTTGGGCCAGAATGCCAAACTCCAGAAGCCAGACAGAGCGGAGCATTCTTTTGAGTTCTTTCTGACACATGGACTCCCAGCTCCTCCAGGATTGCCCCTAAATGTGACTCCATCTCTCTTTTCCTGCTGGTTTTTGCAGGTGCTTGGCTAAGCAAGGTTAAGAGTTCCCTTTGGTTTTTTCCACTGAGAGGAAGGATTATCTAAAGCTTATGGGGGCGAAGAGGGGGAGAAGTCCCAGGCCCCCCAGTCTAACACAGTGAGCCAAAGTCTTGGGACCTAAAGAGGATACTCAGGGGTTCCTGGGGCTGGGATGGGGGACTGAAGCTGGTGGTAGCGAGGCCGGGGAGAAGGGCACCTAGACCAGCAGCTAAAGGCAAATGATTTGACACATTAGGGCCTTGATGTGATGGCTTTTTTGCCAGAAGTGCTTGGATTTCACTTGTCACTAATAAAAATCGGCCACCCAGGAGCAAAATGTCCTCAGTAGAACTATAGTTGAGCTGGCTGGGCCTGAGCTGGCACTGGCAAAAGCTGACAAGTAGATATTTACAGCTTCCTTATGAATCAATCTCTCCCTCTTCAGGAGTGAAGAACGAACTGTCCATTATACAAAGAGAGTAGAAAAACAGCTCTCTGACTGCACAGCTCCAAGGAGGGGCTGGGGAATTAAATCCTCGGGTGTGCGGAGGTAGGGGTAGCTAGAGGAGCCAGACCTGAGCTTGCTTCTGCCCTCTGCCTGGGGAAGGAGGAGGTGGGAAGAGGCGTGCGAGCTAGGTCACAGGAGGCTTTTCGTCAGTGTTGGTCCATAATTCATAAGCCACTTCTTCCACCCTTCTTAAGGGAAACCAAATCAGTAGGGGTGTAAAAATACCCAGAACTCCCAGGTGATAAGCATCAAATGGCTGGTGACAAGGAAATTAGCTGGCATAGGGATATTACCAACATGGGGACCCTTGCCGCCCTGGCAAATGAGCCCTCGAAATGTTTATATATATAAAACATTATTATAAATATAAAACATACACCTATAATATAAAACCATTTACATATATATGCATATCTGTAGTTGTCTTCCAACTCCAATGGTCTTTCAGAACAAAGACACACAATGGGTGTCCGTGGAGAAGCTGACATTTTTAGAGTTACCGGGGGCCTGCCGCTGGGAATGGGAGGGGCAGTCCCACACTGGTAGGGCTCAAACAGAGGAGGGGGGGTCAGGCATTGCTCTCTAGCCCATAATCAAGTACCCCAGGAAGCCAGGGGCAAAGAAAGCTATCTATCCCTAAGCTGGAAAAGTGTTCACTTAACTTCATGCACTTTCCAGAGACCTCATAGGACAGTCAACCAGTCCAGGCAAATGAGGGGATTCCCAGGGCAGAACAATCCGTGCATCCATATTCTCCCAATCTCAGTGGTGTCTGCAGCCCCAGAGGCCCAGGATGTTTGAGAATTCTGCGGGCCGAGAGCCGGGACACCAGGGTGGGCCATTGTACCGCCAACACCTGCCCCCAGTATTGCTCTCCTTGACTGCATTCACGGGAAATGAGAACTTCTGACCCAGCTCGAAAAACAGCAGAGGCATTACCATCAAGAGGCCCCTGCTTCTAGGAAAATCGGAGAGAAAAATTAAGAAGTATGTATTTCCACAGCCGCCCTCTCATGCGGCCGAGTCTCATTCCTGACTTCCTCTCTTTCTACTCTGCACCACTTGTGAAGAGCTAATATTCATTGAGCCTTTTATTTTGTGCCAGGCCCTGTACTAAGTGCTTTACATAAACTGACTCTTTCTGCCCACTTGAAGTTCTGTGAACCAAGAGCCAGTGCTACCAGCCCCATTTTACAGAGGAGAAAATTGAGGTACAAAGGGGTTATGCAACTTGGCAGGGGTCTCACAGCTTTCAGTTCAGGTATTATAGCTCTACAGCCAGAATTCTCAATCCCTATACCCCCAGCCTCTCTGCATCCAAATGCATTAACCTGCAATTTATATACCTAGGTTGTCTCTGCCTTTAAGTGACTTCAGCAAAGGGGACGGGATGGGGGAGGAACTGATGGAATTATCACACACAGGCTGAAAAAGGCCCGCCCCATCTGAAATGCACCCCAAAGGTGTGAGGAAGGAGATAAAATGACAGGAGCTCCATCCATCTTTCCTCAGGGTGAAACCCGACAGGGGCTGAACAAAAAGATACAATGCTACCAGTCACAGGGGAAGGGAACTGGGGGTGGGATGGGGGACTGCTATCTCTGGTGGGGCTCAGTCAACTGAGATCAAGCTGCCAGGCTCTGGTTGGCTCCCTCCCATGGCTCTTCCACGGTACTGGCCTCAAGCTGGCCTCTACCCTCAGACTTGCCAGCCCCAGACCCTCCCTCCTGGCCCTGAGGTCCAGTGGGCCAGAGCTGCTTCGCTTTAAAAGCATGGGCTTTACAGGGCTTGGATCCTTTATTCATTCAAACCCTAAACCACCTATTCCCTGAAAGGGTTTTGGCCTCACATCACCCATGCCCCCACCCCAGGCACAGATCTTCCCCCAAAACACTTGCAGGCTGGTAACTGAGCAATTAGGAGGCAACTGAGCCTCACCCCACCCCAGCTCAGTTCAAAGCACCTGTCGGTCCCCAGTGGCATTTGTCCATCCCGTGGTGGATGGTAGTCAGGGCCATGCAGAGCACCACTTCTGCCCTCAGACTGGGAGTTTCCTAAGAACAGAGTGTGTTAATCTGGGATAGGCACCATAATTCCAAGGTCACTAGGGAGATGCTGTTCTCTGTGTTGGACCCTCATATGTTTTCAGAGTGAGTTCTCCTCCCGCCTCCTTTTTCCTCCCACCTCCTTCCCCCTCCCTCCTGTACACATATTCACAGGGCTCAACTTTGAGGTCCATAGAATACTTTAGTCCTCATTTCTCCAGCACAGATCTGTTTGAAATGCAAATAAGGAACAGGTCTTGTGGCCCTAGCGCTGACTGGTATCAGCAATTTATTCCTCAAGATAGCTGAGGCCCCAGATATCAGATTTGTCACATAAAAGGGAACAGAGAGGGAAAACTCCTAGGGCCTTGGGGCCCAGCATAAGGGAGGACTTTGGAGTTTGGAAGAAATACCTTGGCTTGGGAGAAATAGGTTTTTGGTTTAATTTGGTGGGAAAGGAGAGAAAAGCAGAGGTCCCTGGTGCCCAAGGAGGGCTCAGTGTGGAGTCACAGACCAGCCAGGCTTGGGCAAAAGACAGACTCATTACTGGAGTCCTCACCCCTGAAAGGGTGCTCCTCAGCAGGGATGACCCTTGGTCCCAGGAAACCTTCAGGCTCTGTGGGACTCAAACAGAGTCCAGTCATGTTTCCGTGCGGTGTGTGTGGGTGGGGGGGGCGGATTGCAACCTCCTCCCTTCACCCAAGTCTCAGGCCTAGCACTTTCCTCCTACAACCAGTGAAGGCAGGCAGGCCCGAGGGTTGGGGCTGTGGGTGTGAAGGGAGCTTTTTTAAATGGAGAACGGACCTGGGATGGCCCCAAGCACTGGCCCCAGACAGCCCCTTCCTGAAGGATCCAGGAAGAGGGAAGAGGGTGAAACTCAAGCAGACCATCCCTCCTCCTTTTTCCCTTTTCCCGATTTTGGTTTCTTGGTGGAATGTTGGCAGCCTCTCTTCCTGGGCTATTTTTTCTCTCCCCCTGATGGCAAATCCAGTCTCCCTGGCCGGCTTGCTCTGAGCAAACACCGCATGAAAACTCCTGTCGAGGCAATGTAGTGATGTGCCCGAGTCCTTGGTATGGCTGTTTCCCTAGGCAGGGAGTTCCATGCTGCTCTCCAGCCTCCCCTGTGCCCTCACTGGTAACAGCCGCCCCAGCTCTCTGGACGGCCAGGAGTTTCCCTCAGGGCCACAGATGCATTATGCCACCCAACCAGCTGGTCCAGTTCACTTTTCTACCTGCCCAGGACTCCCACTTGTCCCCTTTGCATCTATTTTTCCTGAATTTTTACACCATAACTAGAAGCAGAGCTCATACGTGTCCGTGTCCTGTGGGGTGGAGAGGGAGGTGAGTGAGTGGGGGTGTTAGGGCAAAGAAGAGGAAAAGAATGTGCAGGGGGAGCCAGTCCCTGCTGCGGGCTTTCACCTCAGGCCCTGGGAGGCCCTTACCACTCTAAGATGGTCAGCTTCTGTTTTGCTCCTGGTTCCCCTGGCATCCAGCAGGCTCTATCCCAGATCTAGCAGTGCTGGTGGGCAATTTGACAGTGGCCTCCTCGGAGCCTGAGAAACAGGATTGGGACTTTTAGGACTGAGAGGCTACAGAAAATAAAAGCCAGAGAAACATAAGAGGGAAAGGAAGGATAGAAGGACAAGACAAAACTTAAGGAAGAAAGAAAGAGAAGAAAGGGAAAATAACAAAAGGAAAGAAGAGGGAAAAAAGAAAAAGGGAAAATTGAAGGAAAGAGGACAGGACTGTCTCACCTCCTAAAATCCTAACCCGGCCTTGGGCATAAAATCAGGGTCCCCTACTCTGATCCATCTTCCCAAAGTAGGATTTAGGGTGAGTCAGGACAGAGAATTAGAGAGGGGGCCTGGAATGGGTCTTCCTCCAGCAGAGCAGAGCCCCTGTAGCCAACTGCCTAGCTTAGGGTTCTTAGTACAAATCAGACTCCGGGGGCACCTGGGTGGCTCAGTGGGTTAAAAAGCCTCTGTCTTTGGCTCGGGTCATGATCCCAGAGTCCTGGGATCGAGCCCCTGGACGGGCTCTCTGCTAAGCGGGGAGCCTGCTTCTTCCTCTCTCTCAGCCAGCCTCTCTGCCTACTTGTGCTCTCCCTCTCTGTCAAACAAACAAACAAATAAATAAATAAATAAATAAATAAATAAATCTTAAAAAAAAAAATCAGATTCCTACAGAGACTCCAGTGGCTTAGTAAGACCCGCCTGCGGACTGCAGATGGGTGAGCCTTCAGCAAGTCTCTTCCTCAATCTGTGGCTTGCTGGATACACAGTCCCTAGGTATCAGAGAGAGGAAAGAGAAGACAATTGAATCAGAGAATGGAAAGTAATGGGGCGAAAGGGCTGGCGGGCGAGGACCCCAGGGAATTCGAGACTCCAAGCAGGCCCTAGAACGGTGGGAGCTGCGCCTGACCGGCCTCCGCAGAAAAGGGAGGACCTCTCTGCTGGGTGCGCAGGTGGGAGGAGTCGGCGTTTGACTGGCGCTGTGCGGAGTTCAGTATTCTCAAGAATCTAATCCAATTTGAGGTGATTAGGCAAAGTGCCAGAAAAGGTTGCACGTCGGTTTTATTTCAGTAAATCCCTGTGGCGGGAAAGACCGATAGAACGGGCTGGTACTGGCCCTCCACCCACCGAGTCTGCAGCTGCCCCTTTCCCGGCGGGAAATACGCTGGCGGGTACTGAGTTCTTCGTAGGAAGGCGGGAGGTGTTTTTACTCTCTGAGCTCCTCCTCCCCTCTCTTGCAATTCAATTCACAGAACGTGGAGCCTGAGTCAGAGCCATTCCTACTGCATCTCCCCCGCCCCCGCCCTGGCCAACCTCTCCACACCTCTCCTAGCATCTCTAGGTCAAAGACAAATAAAGCCCAGTTTCCTGCCTGGGGTTAATCACGCGGACCAGTCCGCCGGGAGAGAGGAAGAAAAAACCCTGGCGGAGAGGAATGCGCGGCAAACCGGACGGGAACAGATGTGCCTGGCATCCCGGGCCCAGCCCTGGCCCGGCCCAGAAAGCCGCTCATCAGCCCCGCGCCCGTGGAATTGCATTATGTTCTCCCCGGTCCAATCATCTTTGTACAGAAATTAAAAATATATATATATAAACTACTGCGTTGCAAGATCAAAGTGCCGCTTTCTGGTGCGTCTGGCTGAGCCGGGAGATGAGGGAGATGGGGGAAGGAGTGGGGCAGAGTGGTGCAGTCCTAGTTACCCAACTTCAAAGTGTCCTTAATAATGAATTTTGCCAGTGTATTTTAAATTTTCTTCCTCCTCCAACTTCGCCGGGTGCGCAGCGGGGAAGCGCGTAACTGCGCTCCTCCTGGGCGCGTGGAGGAACTTTGCCTTCACCAATTCCACTCGTACTGGCTTCAGAGGCTAGTCTCCAGCCGAAACACGGACTCGGGGACTGCGCAGGGGCGTGGTGAGCGGGAGGGCGAGGGCGGCTAATCACCGACCACGGGGTCACCAAACACCCAAATAAACCGCGGAGACGCTACCAAATCGCCAAGCTCCTACCAGGTAGCTGGCAGGGGCTCCTTCCTTGTCAGCCTCTGCGCTCCGGCTGGCAAGTCACTTCTGCTCTGCCGGAAGAACTGGGGAGGTCTAGGTTAGGATTCGAATTATTCGGGAGGACGCCGGCCAGTCCCAGGTTTTACAGACAAGGTAGCCGAGATCTCGACTGTGGACGTATTTCTACATGACAGGTCCACTGGGCGACTATTCAGGCCTGCTCAATTAGGCCAGAGCTCCCCAGAGCCCCCTCGCGCTTTCCTTAAGTGAAGCGCGGGGCTTGGCATCCGCCACGCCAAAATCTCCCAAGGGTGGTCGGGGTGCCAGCGGCGGAAGCCACGAGAGGTGAGCGGCGAATTTGCAGGGCTTGGAAACTTTTGCGGCCAAAGGGGCTGAATCCAGGCTGGGTTGAATCCCGGGGAGGGGCCGGCCCCCTCTTGGCGTTCGCTGCCAGGTTATCGCGGAGCCAGGCGGCAGAGATGAGGGATTTTTCTCGCGCGTCTGCTGAACCCACCTCCCGAGCAAGGCGCGTAGGAGGACCGACCGCCACGTCCCCACTGGGCTCCCCGCGCCCTTCGGGGCCCGCCCGGGGGCAAGCCGGAAGACTCGGCTGCTCCCAGATCGCGGCCGTCTTTCCTTTCCTGGAAAGACCAAGTGCGCGGTGTCACCTCGATTGTACTTGACCTGCGTCATCCCTGCGTGGCCCTTTCTGATGTTTTAAATTTCAGATATTCCTGCCAGGGCAGGATGGGTTAAAACCACGGAGAGCGCGCCTGCTCTTTTCCTGCCCTGGGTTCCGCTTCTCCCCAGCCGCCTTGGGGACCGCATCTCCTACCGGAGAGCTGTCACTCCCCTGGGGCGTGGGGACAACATGATGTTATTCTCAATTCCAGGCAAGAAAACCAAGGTCCCTAAAACTTCGTTGACTGGTCCTAAGTTACTGTGAGGCAAAATTACGCAGGACCTTTTACGCAGGGCGCCTAAACATTCATATTCTTCCCACTCCCTGAGGGGTGATCCCCCCGCCTCCCGCCTCGCACTCCCTTCTCCCGCCCGTCACTCGAGGACGTCGCCGCGGCCGCTCCGGCAGCTGGGCGCCGGCCTGCGCGCACCGCCCTCAACGCGCGCGCCGGGCATCTCACCTCAGCC
>LNAC01000879.1:4448-90911 GCA_002007465.1 Ailurus styani | reverse complement strand
TCTTTCCGCTGCCCGGGGGCTGAGGGGGCAGGGCGGGGGTTGGGGGGGGGGAACAGGGCTGGGGAAACCGCCGTCAGCGGGTCCCGGCCCCGCCTCCCGAACACAACATCCAGGAAACCTCGGAACTTTCCATTGTTTTAGGAGCTTCGCTAAATAAATTGTCTCTGTAACTCTGGAGCTACTGAGAAGAGCGGCTGACTGAGACATCGAGTTGAAAAGCGGGCCTGGGCAGGCCCCGGAGGAGCCCAGTGCCCGGAGCCTGCCCGCTGGGGAGTGTGACCACCGGAAGCCCTCGCCCGCCCCGGGCACCGCGAGGAGCGAGGAGCGCAGCGCCCGTGCTGCCCGGCGCCTCAGTCTGGGAGCTGCGCCGCCGGCGTCGAGGCCCCAGGAGGAGGGGGTGTCCAGGCCCGGACTTCTGGGTTCTGGGTGGGCAAGGGGCTGGCTCCTGGGAGAGTGCTTATTCCTCGGAAGACCTGGTGCCTGACTACCGAGCCCAAGCGCCAGGCTTCCCGGATATTGAATTTGTAGCGATGCCCACCCTAGATGGCGGTGCGTGGGGAAGCTTCCCCTTCCTCGTCTGCACAGAAGTTACACCCCTGCACCCCCAGATACTTGCTTTCCTGTCTCTGCAAGCCTCGAACGTCCCACTTTTCTAGCCTTCCGGCTACGGGCACTACCCTTAACCCCACCCCGCCCACAGAGGTGGATTCCCAGGAGGCCCAGGGACCCTCTGAACGCGAATCTCCGGTTCTTCTCACTGCACTGGGTTAAAAAACGGGCTGCTTTTTCTTGGGAAGCAGATGCGTGTGGGCGTGGACCCGACTCACTGGGCCACCGAGTCGCGAGCTAACTTCACACGAGTCTCTTGATCACCAAGTTCACATACATTTGTAAAATCAGGGCGATGAGAGCAGCCGAAACGGGCTTTACGGTTCCTGGGGACCGTCGACTGTGGCGCGGATTTCAAGCACATCGCACACGTGTGCACAACTGCATTGGAATCCCTCCACCTGAGACCGTCAAACACCAGCGCACAGACCTACACTGTCTTTCTGTCCCTCTAGCCACTTTTCCTGCTTGCTGGGCTGGTTTCTGCTGGGTGATTAACGACCCCAGATAGTGTAAGGAATTCGGCTTCTCAAGCTCAGCATTTTCAATTCTTTAATTTGTCCCTAGGTGACCATTAGCGATCGCGGCCGTAGATCACATGGGGGGGGTCAGGTAGAGTGAGCAGCTGATTCAACACTGTTGAGTTGGGTTTGATTTCGTTTTTTAAAGGCGACTCAGAAAGCAGCCCCCGGAGAACTTCAAGAAGGCAGCAGGCGGCAGGCTGCCCAGGTCCCTGAGCTAGACTAGCCTTTGGGTTGTCACCGCTCTCATTCTTTATAAACTGTAAAGCGCTAGCAAATCGCAAAAGCCCCTCTGGGCCTTAGCCTCTGATGTGGCTGGGGCAGACAGATGAGGAAACAGAGGATCACAAGTGTCCTGACCCAAACCAAAGCCTCACTGGGAGAACTATGCTCTGGGTCAGGCCTGTTCCTGGAACCTGTTCACCACGGGGCACATCCAGAGGCAACCGCAGTTTGACATTTTTCTAGCTGTTCCGGTTAGAAACAAGTTGGACTCCCCTCCACCTCCACAGTCTGTTTGCAGGGCCCCTTTCCCCCAATGCCTGAGTCCTGATCACTGTTCATCTCGTTTAAAGAGGAGATATCCTTCCCGTGGGACTGGCGGTGTGGTCTGAAACATTCTAGATTGTCCTCCAAAGAGCAGGCACTAGTTTTGTTTGTTTGTTTGTTTTTTGTGGGGTTTTTGTTTTGTTTTTGTTTTTTTTCAGTTTGGCTTTAGTGGAGTTTTAAAATACTCCTTTCTTGCCCCTGCCCCCACTCTCCTTCCTGATAAAGGCGGCAGCAGCCCTGGGGGCAAACCCTTTAGAGACAGCCCCACTCCTGGACCTCTTGGACTTCCAAATGCTAGGGGGACTGTGAGGGAAGAGATGAGAGATGAGGAAGAGGAGAACAGAGGGGAAAGGGAAGAGTCTTTTTCCTTGTTTTCCTGGGTTTCTCAGCCTCAGACAGACTCTGTTCCAGAGAGAACAGAAGTTAGCAGGGCTCTTGCCCTGTAGTGACTAGGGCACTGGTTTGGCGGCTCCTTCCAGTCCTCTTCAGAAAGGGCCTGGGGGAAACGGGAGGAAGGAAGTATCCTTATCCTCTAGGTGGCAGCAGGCTGGCTGGGGCACAGAAGAGGGTCCTCCAGCTCCCACAGAGGGATGATGACTTGGGGTCTACTGGAGAGCAGTAGTGAGACCCACTGAGCTCAGAGGTCCTGACACTGGACTCTCTTCTCTGAGGCACCAGGTTTGTAATTTCTAAGTCACACAGAATTGAGATTGCATACACATCTTGTAATACAAACCTAGAACATGAGACTAGTCTCAGCTGGATTGGAAACGGTGGCTTCCGTCCTTCCCGGAACTGGCAATCCTTTCCCATATTAAGACCCAAAGCTTTCCTGGGAACTTTGGCCACTCTATGAAAATGCTGATTGAGTCTGGGTCTGTTAACAGAGGCAACCTGCCTGTTTCCAGGCCTGTGAAACCCAAGCACTATACCACCTATAGAGAGTATAAAGGAATGTGGGGGTATGCAGGATGAAATCAGCCGAAGAACCTTTATAGAAACATGAGTGTGATCTGTGAGGGAAGTAAGGACGTGACCAAAGCAATGCATTTGCTTTTACTGGCTGACTGACAGGCTTTGGTGGGGGACGGATAAGTTTACCAACTAGTTGCAGAGACCTGTGCCTCAGGCAGGGATCTGGGGGAGGGGGTTGCTCGGGAAAACTGGAAAGCAAAAAGGGACAGACACAAAAATTCCCCTATATTCTGGGCACACAATTCTTTGTTATATATATGTTACATATGCATATACAAGTTTATTTAGTTTAAAAATTGCCTTGGAAAGAATAAATAAACATGAGTTCATTCATTCACTCAACAAATAATCATTGAATGTCTAGCACGTGTAGGGCATTTTACTAAGCTCTCCTTTGTAAGTGTGTGTGTGTGTGCGCGTGTATGTCTGAGTACAAATTCATCCAGCAAACTCTAATTTGGCTTCACGGCAGGTTTGTGAGACTTTCAGCTCTGAACAGTCAGAGCAATGGAGCTCAGACTTCAAGATACACACACAGTTTGGGTCATTGCCAGAGGTGGTAACGAGTCTGCTGGCGCCCTAGGAGTTCACACTTTTCCTCCTGTGCCGCTGTGGAAGTGGGGGAGGGACAGCCTTGAGCTCCAACTTCCAGTCCTACTACCTTTGGGGGAAATGCTGAGAAGCAGAGTATGCTAAATCCCTTTTAAATAATGCTTTCCATTCCTAAAGCCTGTTTGCCTTCCAGGAGCAGTCTAAGGAGGTTGGGAATCATAAAGCCTGCAACGAAAGAATTTCTTTTCAGTGCATATGCCAGAGAGAAGGAGAGACTGGTTTAGGGCAATTTCCATAGGTGCACACTTCAATATCACCCTCTCACACACAGACACATGTGCACACAAATACACACACTGTAACAATACTACACAATGTCATTTGAACAGTGTAATCGGACCTACAGAAAAAGCGGAAGAGTTTTTCCTACTTTCCAAATTCAGAAATTCTGCAAGTAAGCTCAAAATACCACTTAGGATTTTTTGCAATCATTTTCACGCATCTTTACAAACTTATCTGCTTTATCAGTGTGTAACCTATCCTGGACGTGAAACAGCAAATGAGCCAGTGGCCTGTGGCTTCCTGCCATAGTCGGTTAAAATCCGATCTGCACTCCCTGGTATTGAATGCTCAGACCCTCTGAAACTTATCAGAGCTAGTGAACATGGCTCAGCAGGCTTGCCGAACGCATTTGCATGTACTAGCATATTCCTGGGTAGTGACTTCGAATTCTACAATGTAGGCCAAGCAAAGAGGTACTAACACGGGTATTCAGTCTGGAAGTAACCCCCCTCCTTTGTTTTTGGTCAACTAGGGTAGAGCGTGACAAAAGAGTAGGGAGGAAGGTAAAACGTTCCCAAAGATAGAAAAACCGACCACAAAATGCCACTGATAATAATGCCGCTGGGTGGACGGGGGGCGGGCAAAGGCAGGGGTGGGGGGGCGCTGAAAGTCACCCGAACTCGTCCAGATGTGGCTGTGTTCAAGCACACCCTACGCCAACGGCCGAGGCGGGTACAATTCTCTCAGCGTGAAGGCAGTGACCAGAGGACACTGCGAACGCGAGCCTTGTACAGATTCAGAGGAAGTGTAAACTGCACGCGACCCCCCTCATTGTCCATCCGCCTTAGCTCTATCTAGTGAATCAGAAAACAGAGAAAATCATCCAGCTATATCAAGCTGCAAACATTTTCACTTTCACCTTAAAAAAGTGAAGCAAACGGCTTTTCCTTTTCTGAACATCGCTCTTACTTCTGCAACGAGTTTTTGGAAATGTAGCCTCGGACTTAAACGCGCGCGATCACTTTCACTGCACCTGTACAGGTGAGAGACGCTCACACCCTGCGGCTTTGGATCGCCAAATTACGAAGCCAGGCGGCTACCGCCCAGGGGTGGCCGCGAGCTTCCCTGCCCCGCCCGGGTTGAGTAGCAGCGCCCAAAGTAGTGCGGGCCAGCGGGAGAGGCGGCGAGGCTGCTTGAGGACCCCAGCCGCCCACCGGCGCTGCAGCTGGGCTGGAAAAGGGAGGCCGGCCGCGGGCCGCTCCAGCGCAGGAAGCGGGCGGTGCCAAATGCACCCTTCGCAGCTCTGCGCTTTCCACTCGTCGCCGAAGAGAGTAGAGGCTTCTAGGTCCGGCTCGGTCCCCACCCTGAGAAGCGCAGGAGCTCCTCGGGCGACTCGGGCACGTCCGCGATATTCAGATGGAGCCCAGGCTTCTACGCCTGCCTTTGTCCAAGGCGGGAAGCGCCGTGCGCAACTCGGGTGGGGCTGCAAGAGGCAAAAAAGGAAAAAGTTGGGGGAGCCGGGAGCAGCGCGGCCGAGCGCCCGGCCAGGGCCCTCTAGGAAGCCAGCTCTGAGCCCAGATACGCCTCTCGGGCTGAGGCTTCCGCGGGTTTCACACCCGCAGGGACACCTAGGAAGTCGACGCGGGCTTCCAGGCGCCCCGAATCCCCTCGCTAGGTTTCCGAGCCGGGGCTCATTCCCACGCAACCCACCGCGCCAATTCCCACGTGGGCGGACCGCGAGGGCGACTACGGCAGCCGGCGAGGGGGCAAAAAGGTGCCCTCGCCTTATTTCTAGGGGCTCGAGATGAAGGACTGAGGCGCCTTATTCACCCTGACCCAGATATGCCTCTTCCACGTCTTCTGGAGGAGGGGAAAAAAGCTGTCTCGAGTTTTCACCTTTTTTTGTTTTTTTTTGTTTTTTTGTTTTTTTAAGACTTCGAAAAGCTACGGCCTCGCCCTCCTTTCCACGAAGGGCCTGCCCCTCCGGGCACAACTTGCAGAGAAATGGGTCCGCGCCGCGAGTTCCGTGGAGCCCGCGGGCGGTGGCCCGGGGCTCGGATCGCCCCCCTCGCGCCGCGCAAACCGGCGTGTGGTCCTGGGCCCGAGGAGGCCTCCGGAGCCGGCTCCAGGTTAAAGCCGAGGCCAAGTCCTCCGGGAAGCTTCCCCTGTGCCTGACTTTTGCGGGTGCCCCCTTCTTCTGCCTGCACGCTGGGCCTGTGGGGGGAGGTAAAGCCTTGAGGAAGTCCTCCCTCATAAACCCAGACTCCCCGCCGCTGTTTTGTGGAGCGCGGGTCTGGCTTTGTTTCGGGCTCGGGGCTCTTAGGTTTGGCTCCACACTCTCACGGCTCACACGCCCGGCTGCACTGGCGCTCAGCCGCTGCCCGGGCTGCATCCACACGTGCGCGCCGAGCGACAGAACCGTCTAGGCCCCGGGCTCCCGCTGGCCGCCCGGCGCAGGCTGCGGTCCGCTTCCCTGACCCGACCCTAGCCTCCAGCGCAGGGAGGTCTTAGGACTCTTAATGCTAAGACACGATCCCCGTCGGAAACAGCGCGCGGGACTCGGACAGTCTCGAGCCCCGACCGCCAAGGGTGCGGCCAGCGAGCATCGATCCCGCCGCGCTGCAACTCGTGTCCCCGGCCGGCCGTGGGGGGAGGAGGGCGGCCCGGGCCAGCTCTGTGCCCTGGGGGTGGGCTCTGGACGCCCGGGCTCGGGCTGGGAAGCCCTCCGGAGCGGACCAAGGAGCGCACCAGCTTGTGAACTAGGGCTTGTAACGCTTGGGGCTGCAGCTGGATAGGGGCCGGCCTGGCTGCCGCCGCCGCCGGAGTGTCCACGTTGGTCAGTGAGCGCCCGGCGGGGTCCACGCCCCCCGCCTTCCTTTGCTAACTAGTCCCCGCGCCGTCGTGGGCTGGAGCCAGGGCGTCTCGGAACCCGCGGGGCAGGCCCCGCGCGGTGGGGTAGGGAGGCGGGGACGTGTGAGTGTGTGTGTGTGTGTGTTAGCGCGCGTGCCCGGGTCGGGGTTGGGGGGGCTCCGTAAATTCCCGGAATCTCGGGAATCCCGGGCCTCTGGCTCATGCCATCCGTACCGAGGTCGTTAGTATCCCAG
The DNA here is from genome assembly GCA_002007465.1 of Ailurus styani. Taxonomy (NCBI): domain Eukaryota; kingdom Metazoa; phylum Chordata; class Mammalia; order Carnivora; family Ailuridae; genus Ailurus; species Ailurus styani. Next base: position 84,319 of record LNAC01000879.1, on the reverse strand, counting down.
GACCCGCTGTCTGCGGCCCCTACCCCGCCGCCTCCTGGGCTTCCGAGGCTTTCCATTGCGAAGACCCAAAGGAAAAACCTTTGTGACTGTTCATAACCTCCTGCACAGACTCGTGCTGTCGCCTGCCGCCTGATCGAGGAGGGCGTGAGGCTTAGTTCCTGACCGTCCTTCCCCTTTGCCCTTTTTTTTCCTCACTCCTCAACCTCAGATAAAGAAACTGAGCCCATCGAGAAAAAAACCAAGTAGTGAAATCTCTGCGAGAACGAGGCCGAGGAAACTTAACAGTCACAAGACTGCCCCCAGGCGATGGTTCACAGCAATAACTTTTCTGGGTAACTTCAGGTCGCTTTATCTCTCTTTTGAGCTAATGTCATCTGTGGTAGAAAAGTTATTGAATCCAAACGTTTACGTTAATCCCCCAAGAAAAGGAGAAATGGCCCTGAGAAACCTTCTTTCCACAGACGCTGAGAAATTGTTCAATTTGTCTTTCTAGCCTCACTACATGAACATTTGATAACTGCACCTTCAAAATCAAACTCTCTCCTTCCCAAAGGGCAGACCTGCTCCCACCCATCCCCTTCCCTCCCTCCCCTTCTTCGTTGTTTCCTCCTTCTGAAACAATAGCACGGGCTGCTGGAGTCAGTCTGATGATATAATCCTTAAGGCATTCACGGGCAGACCAAGGGCCAAACTATCAAAGGGTTCAGCTTCTTCTTTTTTTAAGCTGTTTACTATTCAGGAAATTTGGTAATTATTTTTTTTCTCCCATGTAGTGGTATTACCGTCTTCCTTTTGATATTAGATCCTCTATGGGCCTCTAGCTTCATGCTGTAGAGAGAGGAGAAAGATGAAGGGGCTGAATTCTGCATCAGAATGTAATTTTCCTTTATGTCATCATTGCTGCTAGAGACCAGCTGAGGGCTTCCAAAAGAACAGGAACCCCCAGAGCAGGCAGAGTCCTCATGTTTCTAAGAGCTGAAGGGAGTGCCAATTTCATTTATTCTTTTATACTGCAAACCGGTTTTTTTTGTACTTCGCTCCACCAAAGTATTTTCAGTACTTTTATAGTGGGACTGAAAGGGCACATCAGGAGGGGCAAGGGAAGATAATAACCAAATTGTATTTATTTACCTTTTTAAAGATTTTTTATTTATTTATGAGAGAGAGAACATGCATGCTAGAGACAGCACAAGCAGGGGGAGCTGCAGAGGTAGAGGGAGAAGCAGACTCTCTGCTGAGCAGGGAGCCAGGAAGCAGGGGCTCCATCCCTGGACCTACCCCCACCACAACCTTAGCCAAGGGCAGACGCTTAACCAACTGAGCCACCCAAGCACCCCAGTAACCACAAAACAAAAGATCATTTGTTTGGAATGCTTCACAATCAATCACTTTTAGGGATTTTATTCATCAGTATTAATATCCTTGATATGTTACCATGTTTACCAAGGTTTTCTCTGTGCCCAGCCTAGTGCCTTGCTCATAGTAGGAGGCACTCAATAAATCTTTGTTGAATGAGTGGACAAATTGAGAAGTATGAAACAAAGGTACACAAAAGGGATGAGGTATTTGACTACATTCAGTTAAAAAACTCCTCCAAGACACATTGAGAGCGAGTTTGTCATGCGAAGCAAAACTAGATTGTGAGGGACTATGTTTAATGGGTTTACTTTTTTTTTTTTTTTTGGTCTGCCAATCTGTAACATACTGAGATGAGAGACTCAAAGTTAATACTTTGGTTATATACAACATCTTACATCTTGCTGGGTGGATTGATCAATTAGAGTAAGGTGAAAGAGGAAGACTCAATTATTTAAGATGGAAAGTGCTAAGAGAAATGTAATGTTTAGACATCCGTTTGGGCAGTGCCGGGTATCCTGAGGGACAGTATCTTAATATAGAGTAGTCCAGGGTATTGAAGTTTCTGTTTGGATTTCTCTTTCAATCAGGTCAGATCTCCTCCTGCCCGAATTCTCTCCAGAACCAGCCTCCTCTCTTCCCTTATCTTCCCACATTAGGCGATGAAACATAGAGAAGGGGATAAGCTAAGCTGAAGATAACTCGTCCGTGTTATTTCCCCCACTGCCCCAGCCATAGGGGTTTTTTTTAGCTGCTCCATTGTAAGCTGTGATGACTGGTTAACTCTGTCGGTTCGTGTAGGTACTGATGATGTCGTCCTAAAGGTTCCCTCCATTTAGGCATTATTCGATTTGGTCCTATTCCAAGTACGTCCTTGATAACCTTTTCTGTAAATGTGTGCTGTTTGGCAAAAGGGAACTGGGAAACAGCCAGGCTTAATATATCCTATTCTATTTTTGGAAAAGTGCCAATCAATTGGATTTTCCCAGGGGAGCCAACTCATCACATAGGCTTATGTGCTGTGTCAGACTGTGTAATAAAAAAAGACCTAAAACGCACTTTCAGTGGAGCTTTCTGTTTTCCACCCCTTTTTGTATTTTTCATTTAATATTTCTCCACGGGCGACGCCTGGATGCCTCAGTAGGTTAAGCGTCCGCCTTCAGCTCAGATTGTGATCCCGCAGTCCTGGGATCAAGTTCCGCACAGCGCTCCTTGCTCTACAGGGAGCCTACTTCTCCCTCTGCGTGCCATTCCCCCTGCTTGTGCTCTCTCTCTCTCTCTCTCTCTCTCTCTCTCTCTCTCTGTCAAATAAATAAATAAAATCTTTAAAAAAAATAAAATTTCCCCATGGCAAACATGAACACTCAAGGTCAAGTTGTTGGTCATTCCTTGTGGCTTTCCAAACAGAAAGACTTTCTGCTTTCTTAAGGAGCCATCTCATTAATACTCTGTACCTAGATGTAAAGCATAAGGCACAGACATTTAAATGCTGGCCTTCCTAATAAGGAATAGCTCCTTCTTTGACTCCTCACTGTTTCTGCCTTAGCATGTTCAAAAGTCTCAAATACTTGAATTGGATGTCAACTAAATTAGAAAGTGAACAGTGTTGAGTTTGATCCTCACTCCACCAAATCAGAAATCTCAGCCACACATCCTGCCTGTTACAATGGTGAATAGCAACTGTCACTAAGGCAGGGTTCTTTCCTTTGATCAGTTCAATTTTTTTTTTTAAAAGGGATTGAAGGATGGAAAGCTGACTAGAAAGCAATGGGCCTGATATATACATTTTTAAACACCGGAATTTACTTACTCAAATTGGAGTTGTCTTTCAAAGAAGATATCCTGGGATTCTCTATCTTATTCAAATGATTGTTCAAAACATCTTTGGAATGCCTCTTTTGGAAAGGTCTTTAAGAATAGCTTACCGGCCACATGAAAGACAGCATCATCATTCCTTCCAGTACTCTTTTCCTCTTAGCCAGCTGATATGGGTACACTTCTAGAAAGCAAAGCTGCTCATGCCGATGAAGTAACTCTAAAAACTAGAAGGGTCCGGTGCAAAGCAACATCTTTGCCCAGAGAAAGTATGTCACCTCGATGGTGTCCCTGTGATGGAACCAACACAGTGCCCCAGAGCGACCGTGGCTCAGAACAAAGGGGCTCCAGAACAAAGCAGCCCCAGGAAATCAGAGCAGAGTCCCAGGGAGGGTGTGCCTGCCTGGGGAGTCCCAGATATTTAGCTGCCAGGCCTCTCACCTTCCCAACCCCTCTAAACAAAATAAACAAAACAACAAAAACAAGTGCTTTGGACTAAGAATCAGACTAGCAGGGCTGAACAGTGAAATTATAAAAGTTTGCCAATGGGTTAACCAGTGATGGATCATCTATAGGTTAAGGAATAACAACGCAGTGGCCAGCCACATGTTTCTCAATGCCCTCCCCACCCTGTAATCTTCCAAAGGGCAGACCAAGGGAAAACCACCTTGCTCACTCTCCATGGTCAGTACCCAGCCCAAGTCTGCTACCAGGGGGTGCTGGAAATGTGGGGGATCTTGTGCTCCAGCCTATACATAAGACTGGCAGCTAGGGATGGAGGACATGTCCCCTTTGCTCCTCATTGTCATTTCCAGATTATTATCCCCCATTCCTCCCTAAAACTCCTGACGTGGGAACCTGGGCCATCAGCCTACAGCCTCCCAAGACCACTCCCCTTCATTTCTTGAAGATTTTATTCCTAGCCCTCTCTCACTGTCTCCAGTGCCTCTCTGGGCAACATCTTTGTGGTTTTGCACAAAGTAAATGATCTTTACAATCCCTTAGCTTCTCTGACCTTCCCTTCTCCTGAGATCATATTTTCCACCCCATATATACAATCATTCCTCAGGCCATCCCTCACTCCTTATTATCAGTACCAAAAATTACCTGCCCGTGAGCTTGAATTCTCAGTCTGACATCTCCTTCAATTCTTGGACACCCCTGGAACCTTCATTCAACTGATCTTGCTATCTTTTTACTGTTTACCCCCACACACACACACAGCCTCACTTCCCCCCTCCTGGTTTGGATGCCATGGCCCATTGTTAAACTCACTTAGATCCTTTACCACTTTGATCTTTTGTTGCAGTTACCTAGCAAAGCTCAGGTCTAGGTTAAATCCGACTATTAACTATAGGGAACAAACTGAGGGTTGCTGGAAGGGAAGTATGTGGGGAGATAGGGGACAGACATTAAGAAGGGCACTTAAAGTGATGAACGTTGAGTGTTGTATGCAACTGATGAATCACTGAATTCTACCTCTGAAACTAATAATACAGTATATTAATTAAATTGCATTTAAATAAACATTTTTAAAAAGAAAATCCAACTTTTCCTGCACATTGCCTACACACATACAGTGCAATGTGGCCAGAACAAAATAATCGGCTGCCTTGATTGCCGTCATAAATTCATGTTCCCTAGCCTCAGTGCTGTCTGCTGCTTCCATTTCATTTCCCTCGTACATTCCCTTTCCTTTTCCCCACAACTGTCCCCTCCTCCTCAAACCTCCAACGTGTCCTTCCTTGCCTTAATTCTCTGCCATGGACCTTGATTCCTATTTCATTAAGAAAATTGAGGCAACAAAGAGACTTTCGACCACTTGTTTTACTACCACATGTAAAAATGCATCTGCATCTCTGTCCCTCGATTCTTCCTCCTCTTCTGTGCTCTCCCATCTAACTCCAGCCTGTTCACAGGTGCTGTGGATCCCATCCCTTCTCACTCGAGGACATTCCTTCAGCAATCGTTCTCTCTCTCTCCTGCATCACACATTTTCTTTCTCTACAAGATGATTCTCTTCCCGCATTCAAACATGCAATTATCTGCCTCACCCCATTGATTCCATACCACTTTCCTCCTGCCCCATTTCATGGCTTCTCTTTCCAGCATTACCCCTGCGAGGGCTGTCAAAGTCACTGTCTCTCATTTCCCTTTTCCCATTTCCTCTTAAACATATTCAACTTTTGACCCCTCCATCCACACAAACTGCTTTGATCAAGGTCACCCCCATGTTGCTAAATCCGATGGTCCTTTTCAGCCTTCACTTTACTTGACATAGATTAGTCCTTTTCTGAAAAGCAGCTTTTTCATTTATCTTCTAGGGTAATGCTCTCTTCTGGTTTTTCTTCTGTCATATTGGCCTTTCTTTCTCAGGCTCCTTGCTGCATATTTTCTCATTTCCTTCTACCTTGAAATAGGATCAGTCTTTGGACCTCCTCTTTTCTCTGTCCACACTCATACACACAGAGATTTCTTCAAGACTCCTGGCTTTAACTGCTGTCTCTATCTCAATGACTCCCAAATTAATATCTCTAGCCTGGACCTCTCCCTGACCTCTAATTTTAAATATCCAACTGCCCGCTAAACATCTCCACATGTCAAAACCAAATTCCTGATCTTTCCAAATTTACCTCCCCTACGGTCTTTCCCATTTCAGTAAACAGCTACTCCATGTTTCTAACTTCTCAGGTCAGAAACCTTGAAGATATCCTTGACTTCTTTTTTTTCTCTCAAATATCACAACCAATCTATCAGCAAACCCCATTAACTCTCCTTTCACAAATGTATCCCAAATTTGACTACGTCTTACCACTTCCATCACTATGATCCTACTCCAAGGCTTCCCTCTTATATGGATGATTAAAATAATCCCTTAACTCGTCTTCCCACATCCACATCTGACCCCTATAATTTATTTTCCAACATAATGGCCAGCATGAACTGTTTCTACCTTAAGCCTACAATGGCCTTCCAGTTCCACTGCCCTAAAGTAAAAGCCAAAATCCTACAATGGCCTGGAAGGCCGTGGCTGCACCAGAGTTCCAGCCTTATCTACCAGTCCCCTTTTCTTTTTTCTTTTTTTTTTTTTAATATTTTATTTATTGACAGAGAGACAGAGATCACAAGTAGGCAGAGAGGCAGGCAGAGATAGAGGAGGAAGCAGGCTCCCTGCTGAGCAGAGACCCCGATGTGGGGCTCGATCCCAGGACCCTGAGATCATGACCTGAGCCGAAGGCAGAGGCTTAACCCACTGAGCCACCCAGGTGCCCCGTACCAGTCCCCTTTTCATTCGCCCGTCTCTACCTACAATGGTTTCCTTGCTACTCTTTCAACAAGTCAAGCACACTCCTGCTTTTGCGTCTGATGCCCTCTCTGGACTGGTCTCACCCCAGATGTTACCTTACTGTCTTCCTTACCTCATTCAGTTTTCCGCTTACATTTAACCTCAGCAAAACCATCCTTTATAAGCCTATTGAAGACAAGCACTCTGTATGAGTTGGGTAGGGCTGTCATAACAAGATGCCAGCAACTCTTGAACAGCAAAACGTGTGGAAGGTCCTAGATCAAGATGTCAGCCTGTTCGGTTTCTTCTGAGGCCTCTCTCCTTGGCCTGCAGATGGCCACCTTTTTGTTATGTCCTCGCATGGTCCTTTCTCTGTGTAAGAGCACCTCTGATGTCGTTCTGGGTGTCTTCATCTCTTTTTATCAAGACAGCAGTCAGATTACACTGGGGCCCACTCTAGCAGCCCCCTTTAATTGCCCTTTTAAAGGCCCGGTCTCCCAATAAAGGCACATTCCCAGGGTGCTGGGGGTTAGGGCATCAATATATGCATTTTCTGGGGGTGGGTGGGAGTCACAATTCATTTCCACAGCACACTCTATTCCCATTTTCTTTATATTTCTACATCACTCATCACCTTATGCCTAACCATTTACATTCCTTGCTCATTTATTGTCTGTCTCTCTCCACTACATTATCAGTTGAAAGAGGGCGGGGATTTTTGTCTGTTTTGTTCACCAATGTATCCTTGGTGTCTAGAGCAGTGTCTGTCACATAATTAAGCACTGAATAAATATTTGTGAAGTTATTTAATGAATTCACATAGTTATCTGTCTTGTGAAGCCATTCGAACCTGCAGTGCCCTCAAAGGCACTTACAAACAAGTATACATACAATAAATGAATAGTAATTTATGGTGCAAAGTTCAAGTGCAATAAATGGGTTAATTAGTGCCAAAGTACACAGGGGATACTTAAGTGGAAAATGGGGATAACAGTTCCTATGCATTGAGGGGTTCGTGAAGATGTAACATGGTTGTAATTTGTCAAATATTTCTCCATGTCTTAAATTAGGAAAAGATTAGAAAGTCACAAGAAGAAAGACAGAGACTTCTGGGGGCCCCATGAGCTCTCTTATGGAAGGTTCTTGAGGATTGACAGGAGTTAACCTGCCTGCAACACCCAGGGGCCTGTTAGGCCTGGTCAGCCAACATAAGCAGATCACAGTGATGTAATTCTTGTAACATGAATCCTTGCTGGGGTGCAATGGTGGGGCGTGCTACAGCCTCACAGAGGGGTCCCTCTCTAGCCTGCCCACATAGTTCAATTTACTCCCAATAAAAATGCAATAAAAAGCTCACTTGCCTCCAGACTATTGAATGCTTTTGATTCCAAATTATTTGGAATAGAAATCCTGACTGACGGTATTTTGGGGAAGAAGATGGATGAAACATCCTTAAAGGGAAAAGGAGAGAAAGAAGGAAATAAATTGGTTGTGTCTTACCAAGCTGGATGGTAGTTTCAAGACCCTGCAAGATTTTAAAAACACGGAAGCCAGGAGTAAAGTGATTTCTAGCAGCAAATGACTTTGCTCCTAACAGTGGGTGGGGGAAATTAAACACTTTCTTCTTCTTCTTCTTTTTTTAAAGATTCTTTTTATTTATTTATTTGACAGAGAGAGAGAGAGATTACAAGTAGGCAGAGAGGCAGGCAGGGGGAGAGGGGGAAGCAGGCTCCCTGCTAAGCAGAGAGCCCGATGTGGGCCTCGATCCCAGGACCCTGAGATCATGACCTGAGCCGAAGGCAGAGGCTTTAACCCACTGAGCCACCCAGGCGCCCTAAACGCTATCTTCTAAAGACTCGAGCTTTCAGCAACACTAACTGCTACCTCTTCATTATCACAAAGAGTCTAGCATTCCTAAGTTTGGCAGTTTGGGGATGTATTAACATTTATTTTAATTTTTTTAAAAAGATTTAATTTATTTGAGATAGAGAGAGCACGAGTGAAAGGCAGAGGGAGAGAGAGAAGCAGACTCTAAGCTGAGTAGGGAGCCGATGCCAGGCTCAATCCCAGGACTCTGGGATCATGACCTGAGCTGAAGGTAGACACTTAACTGACTGAGGCACCCAGGTACCCCTAACATTTATTTTATATGTTAGTACTATCTAAAGTGTTTAGGGGCACCTGGCTATCTCAGTTGTTAAACGTCTGCCTTCTGCTCAGGTCATGATCCCAGAGTCCTGGGATAGAGACCCGAATCCCTGATCAGCAGGAAGCCTGCTTCTCCCTCTCCCACTCCCCCTGCTTGTGTTCCCTCTCTCGCTGTCTCTCTCTGTCAAATAAATAAATAAAATCTTAAAAAAATAAGATAAAATAATTGATTTTACAATGATTTTACAATATCATTGTAAATAAATAAATGATTTATTAAAATAAATGATTTTACAATGCATGCATTGTCTCCTTTATTTCTTCTACCGTTATCACCCATTAAATCTGAAGGATGTACAGGTTTTATACAAAACACACTAAGTCCAAGAGTTTATTCGTGGGCAGTCTCCTTTCTAGCCCAATGCCAATGCCACATTGGTCTAGTCCTGTCTAGCCCAGAATTCTGAACACTGAAGATCATAAAGAAAAGTGTGGCGACAGCAAAGACAGTCCTTACCTTTTATGATACTGATGTCAGATACTTTCAGAATAATTGCAACGTTCCTAACTTGTGCCTACTGTAATTTTATGCCTTTCTCACCCTGACTTTAATCCATGCTCAACTGTTTTTATTTCGAGACCATATAATCCTTTATAGGGTAATAAGTACTGTACTTTTACTACCCACAGTATAAAATAACTCCCTCTGCTTATTTGTCTTTCTTGGCTTCAGGAGATCCTCATCAATTCTAATCCTGATGATCAAATCTCTGTTTACCTTATTACAAATGTAGCTTTAGTTATTTTCCCCCTTTAAGATTTGTGTCGACCCACACGACCTAAAGTTTTAGGCTGTCTATAAACAATCACATTTGTACACAAAAACAATCTAAGCTAAATTATTTTGAGTTAATCTGATGAATAAAGAGGAGCAGACAGGAAAACAGCAGACCGTCAATGCAATAATTATGTTTTTATGGCTGATTATCTATTTGCACCTTTTTATCTTAAATGTCAATTCCTTGACAGAGGCCAGTTTTTAATCCTTTTTTGTCCCTCAGTCCGGTGGTTCTCAAGCATTAACAGGCACACCGGAGCGGCTTGTTAAATCCAACTGCGGAGCCCCACCCCAGAGCTCCTGCTCGGTTAGTCTGGGGTAGAGTTTGTGGATTTGCATATCTAACAAGTCCCCAGGTGAGGGCGGTGCCCCTCGTCTGGGAAACTCTGGGAACCTTACTTCGAAAACCACTCTCTCACCACACAGAAGGTTCTCACAAAACGTTGGTTGGATTGAATTGAAATAACTCAACTGGAAGGAAGACATCAAAGAGTCTAGTAAGATTAGTGTATTGGTTCGGATAAAAGCTAAGGTACTCTAACAAAGAGAACTCAACATAAAGTGGCTTAAATACAATAAAAGTTTATTTTTCACATAACAATCCAGAGTTAGGTAGGGCAATCCAAGGCAAAAGGTCAGCCTGCTTATTGAGTCCAGGGACCCAGGCTGAGAGGTTGATTCCCCCCAACTTTTCTCTTGTGGCTTCCGTCCATGGGCCTGACGGGCTGTTCCAGTAAAGGTGTGTGCGTGTGGAAGCAACTTCCTTTAAAAGAGATGTGTCTTGGAAATTGCACATATCACTTTTGCCCCTATTGCAATGGCTAGAACAAATTCACAGAATCACTGCTTGCTGAAGGGTAGGCTGGCAAATGTGGTCCCTACTTGGCACTTCCGTTCTCTGCTAAAACTAAGCGAGAGGATTCCATCACTAAAAAGGAAGGAGAGACGAGATATTGGAGCATGGTGAGGAGTCTCCGCCACAACAATCTGATGGCAAATCCACATATCAGGTGACGAAAATCTGAACCACATGTACAGTAAGGGTTCTTCATGTATCTATACATATTGTTTTCTGGGGGTAGGAGATGGGAGGTGGGGAAACATTTAGGCTTAATACAGAGGTTGTTACTTTGGGACTCAGATGGACCAAAAGGCAAAAACTCTTTTTTTACCTTGACATGTCAGGGTAAATGCCAGGACATCAAAGGGGCATCAGAATGTGCTTTCCTCAAAAGAACATGAAGCTATAGAAGGTGTGAGAATGGCATGAAAGTCATGATAGTGGCTGATGCAGGAAGGACAATGCGGGAACCAGCAACTTCAGAAAGTCCATTGTTCATTCATTCCCAGGAGGGGAATCCATCATAAAACAATTCTGTGGCTTTGAATTCCCATGAGGCTTCATCTCCCCTTCTTGTGTAAGAACTTTTTTCTGAAATTCTGCTGAGGACTAATGCCCTTCTTGCTCACCAAATGTTTGGCTGTAGGTGGGAATACCTCTCCCCAAGTCTGGTTCCCGTGGTCATGTCTGGACTAAACACACAATGTTTGTTTGTTTGTTTGTTTGTTTAAATTGTTATAGGAGGGATGCCTGGGTGGCTCAGTCGGTGAAGCATCTTCCTTTGGTTCAGGTCATGATCCCAGGGTCCTAGGATCAAGCCCCACATCGGGCTCCCTGCTTGGTGGGGAGTCTACTTCTCCCTCTGCCTCTCCCCCTGACCTGGGCTGTGCTTTCTGTCGCTCACTCTTTCTCTCTCATATGAATAAATAAAATCTTTAAAAATTATTTTAGGAGTTACTTTTGGGGGGTGGGGAAGGCTGCTACGAACTGAGGGAACTCTCTGGATAATCTGTTTATTTGAACTGACAGTTGCTCCCAATGGACAGGCCAGTGTGGGGTGATCTGGTGGTAAATGCCAGGCACACGTACTTCTTCATCCTGCATTCACAGATAAAAGATGGGACATGGCTTCCTTCCTAGGAAGCCTGTATCATAAGATGTTATTTGAAAAAGGGATTAAGGTGGCTATGATAAGACAGTGACTATGTAAAATCCCATCAGTTTATTCTAAATAGAGTCATTTAGAGTCACATTAGGTGCTTTCCAGAAACTTTAGGAAATGATGACTGTCATCCTGGTTTATCATGTGTGTTGTGGGGGGTAGGGATGGGGAGGGAGCTTAAAGAATAAAAAAAGTTTGCATGCCATAGAGCCAACATGGTTATACCAAATACTAAAGATTCTTTTCCTTTCAGAGCCACTAATTTTCAGAAGCCATATTTCAAATAATCAAGAGCTAATGCCATAGTCAAAGTCATGTATCTAGGAGAGATACAAGACCCAGAAGACTTTGGCTCTAGTTCCTCTTCTACCTCTTACTGGCTTTCCATGTTCATCTCCAAGAGACACCTCTTGAGACTGTCCAATTAGACATCTAAGTCTTGATGCTTTGATGATACTTGTAAGACAGGTCCTGGATAAAGGCTTGTTCGTTGGCTGGATCAAGTTGATCCACACTGAACTACCAGGTTTTTGGCAACCCCCCTCCCCAAAAATAACCCACAATCAAATATGGACAATTTCATATGGTTCAACCAAGTATTTCCATTCTCATTTTGCCACATACTGTGTGGATTTGCTTTTCCCTAAATGCCTTCATGTCCGTGTGTCCTAGTTTTTGACTGGAAAGCCCTTTCTCCTATATCTATTTTATTCATTCCCTAAACGTCTTGGATGCTTTTTCATTGTCATGCTCATTCAGCATTTTACTGCAAGTACCATTGTGTGTCCTCCTCTAACGCATTGACATATCATTTTTCCCCTGTGCCTTTCACAAAGGAGGCCCTACACAGACATTTGTCACAATGCTGAATTACATATCTGAGCATAAGTCACCAGCCCTCTGAAACTGTTTCCTTCCCGGAGAAAGAACAGAACCCCTGCCTAGCCACTGGAACAGAATTATTCGAAGTGAACATATGAGAACTTAAAATGGTTACATCTTCCAGGTCATTCTTCCTATGGGGGTACTTGGAAAAATGACATGAGAGTGATAAGCATTCTGTTTTCAGCTCAATTTCAGGGAGGAATGGTCTCTTTCCAGCCAAAGAAATTTCAAAAGATCCCCTCTGGGCTGACAGTGAAAAGGGAATGTTGATCACACAGGGAGAACACAGAATCAATGAGAACAGAGTTGTCTTTTTTTTTTTTTTTTTAAAGATTTTCTTTATTTGTCAGTGAGAGAGAGCATAAGCAGGGGGCGTGGCAGGCAGGGAGAGGGGCAGGCAGGGAGAGGGGCAGGCAGAGGGAGAAGCAGGCTCCTGCTGAGCAGAGAGTCCAATGCCAGGAACCTGGCATCATGACCTGAGCCAAAGACATACACTTAACCGACTAAGCCACCCAGGCGTCCCCAGAGCTGTCATGTTAAAGAGAAAGAGACCAAGAGCCACATAGCACAGTCGCCCCCTTTCACTAGTAACACAGGCACACAGCACTTGACCGTGTAAACTGGAGGAAAATACGGGTTGCAGGAAAAAGCAAACTAGACTGTGCCATGTGAGCAAACGAAGAACTTTGGGAGAAAAATGGCTGGAGCATGGAAGCAAGAAGCACAGGTAGGAAGAAGGGAGGCAGGGAGGGAGAAGTGAGGGCCAAGGTCATGGGACACACAGGAGAGGCTCACAATCTAGACTGGTCAAGAAGGGGCAGACCATTCCCTTGGGCACAATAGTTAAGGCATATCGATGGGTTCCTAACTTGGAGATAATAGAGAGTAATAATCAATGTGTGACTTTATGCAAGTGGCTGAATCTTTACTTCCTTGAAAGAGCAGCACTAATCTTTCTATCTTACAGCCTGATAGAAATATGAAATGAGCGATTGCATAGAAACATACAAAGTACCCCACCTAGAGCAAGTGCATAGTACATGCTAGTTCTTATTACTCAAGTATTGTTTGGGGAACTGTATGGTCTGTCATTCTCAACTAATTCTTTCACTATCTTCATGAACTCTCCAGCTGAGAGTTCTCTCCCTGAAGAGTTCTGACCTGTATGTGTTTGACCTACTACAAGCAAAATCAGCAAGCTGAATGCCTTCACACGGCAGTGTCCAACGGACATTTCTGTGATGATGGAAATACTCTCTAGCCACAATGTCCAACATGCTAGTCATTTGTCCCTGAAGCTAGTGAGCACGTACGGAGCACTCCCACGCCTCCGTCTCCTTCTTAGCAATATGAGACTGATACCAGGATTGGGTTTTGAGAATTAAATGAGAGAATACATTTAAAGCAGTGGCCCTCAAAGTTTATTCTGATCAGAATCACCTGGAAGGTTGTTAAAACCCAGATTGCTGGGTTCATCCCCCACATTTCTGGTTCAGTAGGTCTGGGGGAGAGCTGGGGAATTCGTTCGGTGGTGCTCACGGCGCAGGGCAGGGAACCACACGTGGGAAACACCGTTCTAAGACATTTGGTAGGGTGCCTGATTCATGTGACAACTCAACAGTGTTATTTAGTGTTTGGGGATCAGCGTCTTTAAGATTTCTGCAAAACAAGCAACCCATACTTTAATAGAAACCTCTAGCCCATTTTTGGACACTAGTTTGAGACATGTTTATGAGGTGCCTACATAGGACAAGACATTCCCGTGTGTTCCAAGTGATGGTCTGTCAGAGTGGGTTTGAAATGGGGTTTGTCCCCCCATAGGGCTACAGAACACCGAGTTACCTGGCCATTGTTACTGTCGTGTGAAATATCTTTCATCATTTCAACTCCACAAAACATATGGAAAATGACAATTAAAATCACCTTTTGAGGTGGGCCACAAGTTAGATGTCTCTCTGATTCTTCCTCTCAATGAAAAGATTGTGCTGAGGCCTGTAAACAGCAAGTGGAAAGGAGGGAAGAGAGTCTAGGTTCTCGTCTTGGCTCATGTACCAATCTCCTGAGATCACTGGCACGAATCTCAGTCATGGCCGTGGATTTCGGACCTGATCACCTGCAAAGATAACCCCGAGGTCACTTGCAAAGATAACCAGAGCAGGATGGTCACAAGCCCACCCTCACCCGTGAGGGCTTTGCTCCTTGGAAGTCATCACAAGTCCCCTAGTTTTTCTCCTCAGAGATTCTTTCTGTGGCAACTTTAGTTCTGTGGATGTAAGATGTGGCAAGCAGATTAAAAAAAAACACAGACACAAACAATTGGTTTGACAGATCCATCTTTAATTTTGTCATTTTCCAGTATTCAGACTTGGGTTTCTTTTAAAGGGGGAAACAAACAAATGAACAAAAAAGAGCCCTGGAGGAACTATGCCCAAAGAGGCTCTAGGACTATGTACCACATTCCAAGAAAAGATCCCCCAAAAAAGATTTGGACCTGGGTGGATTCCGGGAGGCAGTGTTTTGTGTACTTATATCTGTTCTGATAAAAGGACTACTCTACTTCTTTCCCTTAATAAAATGAACAAAAGTTCTTTGTGGGGCGCCTGGGTGACTCAGACAGTTAAGCTTTGGACCCTTGATTTCAGCTCAGGTCATAATCTCAGGGTCATGGAATTGAGCCCTGCGTCAGGCTTCGTACTTAGAAGGGAGCCTGCTTGATATTCTCTCCTTCTCCCTCTGACCCTCCCCCTGCTCTCTCTATCTCTCTTTAAAATCAATCAATCAATCAATCAATCAATCAATCAATCTTTAAAGAAATTCTTTGCCCAACATTCTAGTCCCTTACGTATAAAAGGTGATCACGGTACCCACAGACAAAAAACTTTTGCAATTTCCCTTACAAAATCAAGCTTGCTAACAGGTCCTGGTGTGGTAAGTCAGGATTGTCATTTCCATATTCAGAAAGTGCAGAGAAGCTAGGTTTTAGAGTAACTTGTTATTACTCAGAGAGGCTGAGGTGGAGGGGAGGTGAGGAGCTTCCACTCATCGGGACAATCTAACCTGTCAGGCCTCACTACGACAGTGGTCTGGCAGGATATACTTTGAAGCGTATCAGGAAAAAATGAAACAAGATGGGATCAGGAGGGAGACAAACCGTAAGAGACTCTTAATCTCACAAAACAAACTGAGGGTTATGGGGGGTGGGAGGGTAGGGATAGGGTGGATGGGTTGTGGACATTGGGGAGGGTTTGTGCTATGGTGAATGCTGTGAAAGGTGTAAGCCTGATGATTCACAGACCTGTACCCCTGACGCAAATAATACATTATATGTTAATTTAAAAAATAAATAAATAAATAAAGAATAAGAGACAGAACTTGGAACCTGCCTTGGGGATTCTAAGAAGCAAATATGACCACGATCGGCTGAATCCAGATTTAAAGCAGGCAGCTATTGGTTGAATTACTGATATAAACAGTGTCCATAGTTCAGGTCTTGTATTTTGAGTATTCACCTTCAAAATAAGAATGTTTGGGGTCCCATAGGTCCTGCCCCATATGATTTTGTGCTGATGGGAAAAACACGACTCTTTAAAGAGTGAAGGGTTTTGTTGTTTGTTTGTGTTTTTTTTAAGAATTTATTTATTTATTTGACAGAGAGAATCACAGTGAGAGAAGGAACACAAGCCAAGGGAGTGGGAGAGGGAGAAGCAGGCTCTCCGCCAAGCAGGGAGCCGGATGCGGGGCTCGATCCCAGGACCCCAGGATCATGACCTGAGTTAAAAAAAGATGCTTAACGACTGAGCCACCCAGGCACCCCCAGAGTGAAGGTTTTAATCTTGGACTTGCTTCTCACTGAGTGATACTGCACAAGCCTCACTTTCCTCAGGGGTAAAATGGCAAGCCCCCTGGTATATTTCCCAGGGGACTGGTGATGTTGAACTAGAAGTGAAGGCAAAGAAGTACTTAACTACAAACAGAATCCAGGAACCTGGGTTCTTGTAAATCAGTCAAGCTGAAATCATGCAACCTTCTCAGAAGATTGTATCATGTATTTCTGAATTAAACAAAACAAAACTATACTTCCTGGGAGAGTCAGTGTGATTTCATCAGGCACAAGTTAAGTAACTTAAATACATTTAGGCAGGTACTATCTCAGTGACAAATGAACTATAATAATCAATTTATTTTTATAAGGTCTCAACACAAACTGATCTAAATGGCATCCTAAGGATTATAAGTCTAAGATTCTATGTACTACGTTTTAAAAGGGTTCGGACAGAGAGGCACCTGGCTGGCTCAGTCAGTGGGGCATGCGACTCTTATCTCCAGGTGGTGAGTTTGAACCCCGCGACGGGTTAGAGATTATTTCAGAACAAAACAAAAACGTTTAAAAGGACTGGGACACATAAAGTGAGCACCCCTAATAGTAGGTACTCCAGAGAGAGAGACAAATGATACCCTCATCTGCCAAATTACTGCTCACCTCAATCACATTCGTTTACCTAAATTCAGGGTAAGGCGTGTGCCTCAAATAATTCAGGATTCAGAGAGTTAGGCCTTCTTTCTTTCTTTCTTTCTTGGCCACAGCATTTTGCTGACGGGACTTGGAACACTGCTCTATTCGAAAGTTACAAATTCTTATTTATCAAAGGAAGCCAGTAATCCTATGTACCAAAACAAAACGTCCCCAAGCCATCATCTTTGATTTGGGAGGAAAGCTGCCTTTATTAACCAGGAGTGCGCAGGCCACAAGACATAACAGCCTTTCTGCTACGCGGGGAAGCTTCCTATAGAAACCCCACCAATTTCTTCACCTCCTGGCACACGGGATGGGCTAATTCTTTGGCTCTGGCCGACCCCACCTGCAAGACCTTCTCTAAGTGGCCCCGGTCCGTCTTCAGTCTCTCGATCTCCCTCTTTATGGGAGCAAACCTCTGAATCACGGCGTCGGCCACCAGCAGCTTGTAGCGAGCCGTGTCGAGGCCCGCGGCGCGCTGCAGCGCTTCCTCCACGGGGAGCCCGGCCACCGCCGCGTGAATGGCTACCAGGTTCGAGACCCCGGCTCGGCGGGCTGGCTCGTAGGTCACCTCCGACGTGAAGTCCGTTACGGCCTTGCGGAATTTCTGCACGATCTCCTCGGGGCTGTCTGTTATCCTGACCGTGGCCAGTTTATCAGGGTCCGATTTGGACATTTTGGCAGAAGGATCACGGAGGGATTTTACCTTCTTCATGGGTGCTAGGGAACAACGCCAACAGACGCACACCGAAACCAAAACCGAAGGCAAGAACAGGATCAGAAAACATCGCACCAGGAATGTCAGTGTCTAGACCTTAAAAAATGCCAAGGGGGCCAAATGGCTTTATTATTATTATTATTATTAACGAGTATGGCTGATACGCCATGTTACTCCAATGTCAGTGTACAACACGGTGATTTGACAAGTTTATACATTGTGTTCACCACACCTGTAGCTACAGTCTGTCACCTACGATGCTATTACCCTATCTGACTATGTTCCTTACGCTGGGCCTTTTATTCCCGTGACTTATTCATTCCTAACTGGAAGCCTGTACTTTCCTCTCCCCTTCACCCATTTTGTCTATCCCCTCCCTCCTTCCCCTATGGCAACTATCAGTTTGCTCTCTGTATTTATAGGTCTGATTCTGCTTTTTGTTTGTCTATTCTTTTTTTTTTAAGATTTTATTTATTTATTTGACTGAGAGATAGAGAGCACAAGTAGGCAGAGAAGCAGGCAGGAGAGGGAGAAGCCAGGGAAGGAGCAGGGAGTCCGATGTGGGACTCGATCTCAGGACCCTGGGATCATGACCTGAGCCGAAGGCCGCTTAACCGACTGAGCCACCCAGGTGCCCCCACCCCCTTTTCTAAGATTCCACTCATGAATGAGATATATTTGTCTTTCTCAGTCTGACTCACCTCCCTTAGCACGATACCCTCTAGGTCCACCCATGTTGCCTCACATGGCACAATCTCATCCTTTTTTATGGTTGAGCATATACGATTGTGCATGCGTATAAATACCACATTTCCCTTATCCATCCCCTAATGATGGACACTTACGTTGCTTCCATATCTTGGCTATTGTAAATCATGCTGTAATAAACATAGGGGTGCGTATATCTTTTTGAGTTACTGTTTTCATTTTCTTCGGGTAAATACCCAGTAGTGGAATTACTGGATCATATGGTATTTCTATTTTTAATTTTTTGAGGACCCTTCATACCGTTTTCCACAGCGGCTGCACCAGTCTGCATCCCCACCAACAGTGCACGAGTGTTCCCTTTTCTCCACATCCCCACCAATACTTGTTATTTCCTGCCATATGACCTTATTATTTTTATCTGATTATAAAAATAGCAAGTACCCATTGTGAAAAATTCAAGCCACTTATATAAGCATGAAAATAAGGATCACCTGAAACATGTAATAAAACTGTTAACATTTGGTTGATCATATTTTCATGCACCTTCTAGTATATACATACATATACAATGTATAATCTTAGACAAAGGAAATTGTATCAATCATACTGTTTTAGCCATGCATACCTTCCTAAAAAGTTTGGTCTATTTCTTTCCTCTCCTTCTCTCTTTTCCTCTCTGCTCATCCCTGTTAGCTAATCACCCTCTGCCCGTAACCACTGCCCTTCCTGCCCCCAACAGATTTTAACAATCTATGGCAACCCTTTCATTTCTTTACCACAGTTATATAATATATACCAAAACATGCGTGCACGTGTGCGCGCGCGCGCACGCGCGCGCGCACACACACACACACACACACACACACACAGAAGTGACTTGGTTATTGCCCTGATAGAATCAAGATGTTAACCTGTGCTTTATAAGCTAGTGTTATTAATAATTGTCTATCTTATGGCTATTGCAGAAACACATCAAATAGAAATAGGTAAAATAATAGACAAAAACATTAAAATATTAGTTATTGCTAAAAGAAGCTTGATTTCAATGCATGGTAGGCCCATTTTTTGTTTGTGTGAATTACTGGAATAGCTTAGAAATTTATACCTGCCTTACACTTCTGAACTCATATACTGGGTCCATGTTTTTTAAATTAATTAATTAATTAATTAATTAATTAATTATTTGCCCCAGGGGTACAGGTCTGTGAATCATCAGGTTTATACATTTCACAGCACTCACCATAGCACCAACCCTCCCCAATGTCCATAACCCAGCCACCCTATCCCTACCCTCCCACTCCCCAGTAACCCTCAGTTTGTTTTGTGAGATGAAGAGTCTCTTATGGTTGTCTCCTTCCTGATCCCATCTTGTTTCATTTTTCCCCTCCCTAACCTCCACGCCCCCCCCCCTCAAATTCCTCACATCAGGGAGATCATATGATAATTGTCTTTCTCTGATTGACTTATTTCATTTAGCATAATAATGGGTCCATGTTATACTCCTATAAAATGCTGTCAGTTTAATACAGATGGGCAGAACTTAGGCTCAGTGATTTCTGCCCCTGCCACAAATCTATATCCCTACCAAAATGTTGATAGAGAGGCACAGCTTCTTTCCTCAAGAAGATTCCAAACTAGCATAGCCTCACAGGTGCTGGTGAGGTTTCAGATCCAGTGGGGGGATTATACGTTCCATCACTGCCATGCATTTAAGAAAGGAGAGTGTGAGAATGATCAGTTCCCTCTTGTTTTATAGAGCTGATGATTCAGCAGCTCTCCTTCTTATGGCTTTGTTTTCTTGTGAAGGGGGAAGCCAAGGTCCAATGGCTTTGGAATCAGAAGATCTTTGCCACTAACTTGACATATGCCTTGGATGCAAAATAAGCCTTGCTGAGCCTTGGATAAAATAGGGAAGGATATATGTATATATTATATATAATTCATTATAAAGTATTAACTGTTACTATATTAATATATATTAATATATATTCAATTTAACATAATTTACTAAAGATATATAATTGGTAAATTAGATAATGCTTTATAATGAAAATGATTATTTTTCAGTTTTAGTCTTTCCCATAATACTTTTCAATATAAAGTATTATATAATTTACCAAATATATATATATATATATTCACATACACACATATATATTGGTATTATATAATTTAATGAATTTGATTATTTTTCTTTTTTGGTCTCTCCCATACTTTTCAAACTTTTTTGGCTATTTTATTCAATAATGTAATGAGGTCTGCCTGTCCCACAGGACAGAGAAAGATGGGGATTCTAGTTCTAAATCATGAAGCCTGTCCACAAGAAAGCCAAGGAAAATTCCAAGCCCCAGTCCATTATCCAACCCCATCTTGGAACCCCGGCCTGATTTAACAGTCCTGTGTTGTGACTTACTTAGAATGGACCTGGGCACAGGGAAGAACTCGCCATACTTCTTGTTAAACTCTCGTGCTAGATCCTGCACGAGCTCCATGTGCTGGACTTGATCCTCCCCGACAGGAACGTGCGTGGACCTTTAATAAAAGACAGAAAAACTCAGCAAGGCTCCTGCTTATACTGAAATGATATTGCAAGCAGCTGCATTTCCTGTGCCTATTTTGCTGTTGGTGTTCAACAAATGTTCACCAACGACAGAGGGAATGTTGAGACCCAAGTCTTTATCTATGTATCAGACAAATGCCAAAGAGACATTTGTCTACTCTAGTTCTTTTTCTTCCATAGCAGAAGAATACAGCCATCAACACCAGTGTGACAGGATCTTGCTGGGAGGGAGGAATGGTATCTTAAAGAGCATATGCTCGAAGCATAATTGTATTTTAAAACCACTCCTCGTTCCCTCACCCAGTCAGCACACATTATCCTAGCCTTGACCAGATGCTTTTTACTTCAGCGCTTGTACTCACACTTGAAAGCCACTCCACCCCACCCTGCAAATCAAAGATGGCAGAAAGCTCTTCAGGCAAGAGTTTTTCCTTCCTGTCATACAGGGAGTAAGAAGATCTTTCTGGAATAGGCTCCTTCATTTTCCAGTAAATTGCAATCATAGCACAATTAATATGCAGCAGGGAACTTAAATGAACAAATCTATCAGTACAATGTAGACAGATCTCAAAAACAATGTTGAATGAAAAAAATCAAGTTGTAGGAGACATGTAGAGTACACTGACACATAAATCTTAAAAGTACATAGGAAAATATATTGTTTACAGCTGCATATCTAAGTATAATAACATTCTGGAACTCCTCCACAAATCCATGATTGTAGCCGCCTCCAGAGAAGGAGGCAGGGGAATGAGTCTGGGAAAAAGAACAAAGGAGACCTGAATTTTATTCCGTAATATTTTATTAAAAAATAAAGATGCAAGACAAAAATATCAGAATATAGGAGCTTCGTTTATAGTTATTTTAATCCCACATATAAAATTTGTGGTGTTGGATCACAATGAGGTACATCAAACAAAGGAAGAATTAACCATTACAGAGAAGTTTTGATGGGGGAAAACTTTCTCCTGAAGTATTACTGGGAAAAGAGACAGGAGATTTTAAGTCTTTAAGGCTTGGCTGGGGAGTTTACACTTGATACTACAGAGAATAAATCGCTATCATTTCTTGATCAAAAGACTTTAATGTTCCTCCTGTGAAAGCAGCTGCCTGAAAGTCAACTTGATATTTACATGATAACCATACATTTTGAGTGGGAAAATAACAGCTTTTCAAAACAACTTCAGAAAAAGAAAATTATTCTCCATTGTTACGGAGAGGAAAACCTCTTATTCCTGTGGTTAAGGAGTGGTTCTCAAAAACCCGGCAGAGATCTTATTTCCCTTGTGAATTATTGTCCACAGGCTACTGGTCCACTTAATAAAGCTGTCCAGCATCCAGACTAATTACTTTAATACAGTGACACGCTGGAGAACATTTTGAAAAAATCGGAAAGATCCCTCATTATTTTGCAATTATTTTTCTTTTTGCAAATTACTTTCCAGTCTTCGTTCTTATCTATGTGGATGCATATTTTTACATAACTGCAGTATAATATGCATACCATCTTTTATGTTAACCTAATAGATATTTCCCATGTATCTATGTGGTCTTCATTAATAGAATTTTTTAATAGCTGCTTAAGAACATTCCTGTATTATAGTTACAGAACCATAAGGAATTTATATGATTTTGTAGCAGGTTCTTTTGAATATTCACATAGGGGAAAATTTTGATTCAAGTGAAAAAAATTATCTTTTACAATAACCCAGAAGTCCTGTAGAGACAAATCTGGTGAATGCATATCTAGTACTTTCTGGTCAAGAGCAAGTTATGATTGTTAGTTAATGAAACTAATATTTATTTCTGTCATAAAATAGTTCTGTGGGCGCCTGGGTGGCTCAGTGGGTTAAAGCCTCTGCTTTTGGCTCAGGTCATGATCTCAGCGTCCTGGGATCGAGGCCCGCATCGGGCTCTCTGCTCAGCAGGGAGCCTGCTTCCTCCTCTCCCTGTCTCTCTGCCTGCCTCTCTGCCTACTTGTAATCTCTCTGTGTGTCAAATAAATAAATAAAATCTTTAAAAAAAAAGTTCTGTGTATATTTCCTAAGAAATGCTGATAAATGTTTTGAAGTTTAGAATAAGCAATAGGTTTGAAAGCAACTCTTTGACACTTCTTTTGTATGGAAGTAATACATTTTATTCATTAAAAAAAAACCTCTGCACATTACTTATGTTTTCATATAGCCCCTCAAGTATTCATGTAGTTGGGCTGTGTGTGTGTGTATGTGTGTGTGTGAGAGAGAGAGAGAGAGAGAGAGAAAGAGAGAGAGAGAGAGAGAGAGAGAGAGAAAGAGATTCAGTATCGCATTCATTTAAGAGCGCAGGCTTTGGGGATAGGCCAGTTTCAAACCCTAACTCTGACACTCTCATTTTGTGTGACTTTGGGTAAGTCATAGAATTTCTATCATAGGAAACTTTCTTACTGTAAAATGGGAATATTAATTTTACCCCATCCTGTTGTTTGTGGAGATGAACTGAGACAATGCAGGTGCAGTGTTTAGCACAGTGTCTAAAATCTCGTAAGCCTTCAAGTCACGGTAGCTAGGTAGGGAACAGAATTCTAAAATGGTATATTGTATTTCAGAAAGGTGTTCAAGGGGCGCCTGGGTAGCTCAGTCAGTTAAGCACACACCCCCCTTTTTTAAGATTTATTTATTTGAGAGAGAGAGGGCACGAGCATGGGGGTTGGGCACAAGGAGAGAATCTTCAAGCAGACTCCTTGCTGAGCGCAGAGCCCAAGGCTGGGTTTGATCTCACAACCCAACCCATGAGATCACAACCTGAGCTAAAACCAAGAGTGGAGGCCTAACTGACAGCCACCTACGTGCCCCAGGCATCCAACTTTTGATCTCAGCTCAGATCTTGATCTCAGGTTCGTGAGTTCTGGCCCCATGCTGGACTCAAGAAACATGCTCAAGATACGTTGTCTCTGCAGCTAGAGGTTCATTTCTTTACGAGACACTGATTCCTGTGGCCCAGAAAGGCTTAGACTCTGTTAATGAGTGCCAACTCCCTGACTCTGTCCTTGCTTCCTCCAACTCAGGACCAACCAGGGAAAGTCAAATATACTCCCAAATCTAATCACATAAGAGGCCCCCCTCTAGTTGGCCAGCCTCCAGCCACCCTGTGGCAACAACCTCAAATTGGAGCATACCCGAATCTCCCTTTTTGCCACCACAAAGCCTTTCCGCTTCCCTGCCTGCCTTCAAATCTCTGCGAAACACGAAACACGAAACATGAAATCCAAGGGATGGTGGAGGTTTCCCCTGCAAGCTCTGAATAAATAGTCTTTATTTGTTCTCAATGGGTGGTCTTTGTTTAGAGATGATCACTACTGGAATTAAACACAGAAATCACAACTTCTGAATCATTGGAATAGGTAAAAGGAAAGAACGCTGTCTATATAGCATGAGACAGACAACAAGGAATCAAGAAAAACTGTCAATATTTAATGATGTGGAAAAATGCAAGACAAAAACAGCAAGATATAAATTTGGGGGGAAATACATATAACCTGGACTCACGCCAAGGAGAAGCCACAGTGGTTAAAGTGGGGACTCCCGTTGGGCAGTTCTGGGGTCAGATTCCTGCTCTGCCACTGACCAGCTGCATGTGCCTGGACGAGTTACTTGAACTTCACACTTGTTTTCTCATTTTATTTTATTTTATTTTTTTATTTTTAAAAGATTTTATTTATTTATTTTACAGAGAGAGAGAGATTTCAAGTAGGCAGAGAGGCAGGCAGAGAAAGAGGAGGAAGCAGGCTCCCCACCGAGCAGGGAGCCCGATGTGGGCCTCCATCCCAGGACCCTGAGATCATGACCTGAGCCGAAGGCAGAGGCTTTAACCCACTGAGCCACCCAGGCACCCTTGTTTCCTCATTTTAAAACAACTGGCTACTCCTGGAGTTGTGTGAAGAGATAATGTAATAATGCACGCAAAACGTGTAGCCTAGAGTCTTGTACGTGGAAGGCAAATAACAGGTATTAGCTTAAAAAATTGATTTGAAGGAAATGCACTAAGATGTTAATAAGATCAGAAATCGTAGCAGCGATTTTTAATTTTTGTCCTGTTGAACATAAGAAAGAACATCTAGGGGCGCCTGGGTGGCTCAGTGGGTTAAGCCTCTGCCTTCAGCTCAGGTCATGATCTCAGGGTCCTGGGATCGAGGCCCGCATCGGGCTCCCTGCTCAGCGGGGAGCCTGCTTCCCCCTCTCTCTCTCTGCCTGCCTCTCTGCCTCCTTGTGATCTCTCTCTCTCTGTGTCAAATAAATAAAATCTTAAAAAAAAAAAGAACATCTAAACTACATTAGAACATTGAAATGAGCCAGTGAGAGACTGTTGACTCTCCACGGCAAAACTATAAAGACAGTGAAATCATGTATCCTGGATAGCTTACAGGTCAAACATATGAAGCACGGAGCTGGGTCTGTTGGAGACACCATTCCTCTAGTCTACTAGAATGTTCCTTCCATAGCTCCTGTACCCTGGCTCCTTTATTTCTGGCCTAAGATTAAATATCACCTCCTCAGAGAAGCCTTCCTTAAGCATACTCTCCAAAATTGGTTTCTCCCTCTTATTCTTCTCCCCCCATTT
Source organism: Ailurus styani (assembly GCA_002007465.1). Taxonomy (NCBI): domain Eukaryota; kingdom Metazoa; phylum Chordata; class Mammalia; order Carnivora; family Ailuridae; genus Ailurus; species Ailurus styani. Next base: position 58,893 of record LNAC01000879.1, on the reverse strand, counting down.
TTTTTGAACTTTTTTTTTTCCCTTAAGAAATCTCTACCCCCAGGGTGCCTGGGTGGCTCAGTGGGTTAAGCCTCTGCCTTCGGCTCAGGTCATGATCTCAAGGTCCCGGGATCGAGTCCCACATTGGGCTCTCTGCTCAGCAGGGAGCCTGCTTCCTCCTCTCTCTCTGCCTGCCTCTCTGCCTACTTGTAATCTCTCCGTGTCAAATAAATAAATAAATAATCTTTTTTTGAAAAAAAAAAAGGGCGCCTGGGTGGCTCAGTGGGTTAATGCCTCTGCTTTCGGCTCAGGTCATGATCTCAGGGTCCTGGGATCGAGGCCCGCATCGGGCTCCCTGCTCAGCGGGGAGCCTGCTTCCCCCTCTCTCTCTCTGCCTGCCTCTCTGCCTCCTTGTGATCTCTCTCCCTCTGTGAAATAAATAAATAAAATCTTAAAAAAAAAAAAAAAGAAATCTCTACCCCCAATGTGGGGCTTGAACTCATAACCCCAAGATCAAGAGTTGTATGCTTTTCTGATGGAGACAGCCAGGCACCCCTCCTTTTTACTCTTTTCCACATATCCTATTTCTTTTCTTTCTACTATTATTCCTAATATAATTATTTTATTTCATTTGTTTATTTAATTGTATGTTGTTTTCTCTCCTGCTAAAAAATAAGTTTTTTGAGAGCTTGTCTGTTTTGTTCTTCAGTCTATTTCTAATCCCCACTAGAGTTGCCTGGCATGTGTGAGGAGCTCAAGAAATATTCATTGAATAAGTAATTGTTTCTTGACCTTTTGGCTAAGATCAAGTGTAAATATTTATTGAGTAAGGGAATGATCTCAAGAAGAGGGCACTATGACCGAGACAGTTTGACAGCAGGAGAAAAATCATAATGAAATCAGTTTGTCATCAGTATAGAGGATCGGAGCCCAGACTCAGGAGTCAGACTACCTGAGTTCATATCACAGCTGCACCAGCTAGGGGGCGAGTCACCATAGCCCAGCTTCCTACTTTTCTGAGCCTCTGTCTGAAATTGGGGGTCATAATGATGCTTACTTCATAGGACTGTTTCAAGGATTAAATGAGATAATCAAGCACAATACTTGACAGCAGAGCTCAATAAACACTAGCTATTGATAGAATATATTACATGCATTAATATCTGACCCGATGAAGGACAAAATGGTGAAAAACTGATTCTATCAGGGACCTAGGTATGAGGCGCATTGTGACTTTTTTTTCAAACCAGGATCACTTTCCTTTTTTGATCGGTGATTAATACCACAAACATAAATACTAACATACAATCTCAGGGACAGTCACAGATCTGGGCACCATCCTGATATGGATAGAAAATATATTTGACCTATCTGATTAGGCAAGCCCCAAATATAAACAGCATGTTATAGGGATTCTGAGAACCCCTTTAATTTAAGGAAAACAGAGACAGAATAATGAATGGAAAGGCAAAGCACAGGGGTGCCTGGGTGGCTCAGTCGGTTAAGTGTCTGCCTTAGGCTCAGGTCATGATCTCAGGGTCCTGGGATGGAGCCCTGCATCAGGCTCCCCGCTCAGCCGGGAGTCTGATTGTTCCTCTCTCCCTCTGTCCCTCCCCCTGCTTGCACTCGTTCTTTCTCTCTCTCAAATAAATAAATAAATAAAATCTTAAAAAAAAAAAAAAGAAAGAAAGAAAGGCAAAGCATAGGGACTATGACAATAGATCAGGAAGTGGTTTCTCTTCTTCTAAGGTCATAGGTGAATTTAGGAAATTCAACATAATGATCGTTAGGGCCTTGTTCTTTGCTCTCTTCCACACAGCCTGGGTCAGAAGAGAGTCCCGGGCTTCGTAAGTGGGAAAACCAAAACCAAAAATGTTCCTTTTCATGTTTCCCTCAGTGCCCACAAGCCGGCACACGCTCTTCTCTGAGGTACAGGCGCGCAAACCCACCTTCCTAAGTCTCCCTCCTTTGACTGGACTCTGCTGCTCCTGCCTTGTGATTCTAGTGAGGCTGACGTGCAGAGGTCACTTTGACTCCCCCAAACCAAATTAGCCAACAGGGCAGGTTAAAAAGCAATTACAGTAGCCCATAGGAAATCACAATGGACTGCAGCTAACACAGAAAAAACAATTACCATAATCAATACACTTTAGGCACATCAAAATGAATATTTCCACATGTCAAAATGGTTCCAGATCCACAAAGCAACCAAACTAAACAGAAAACACATTTAGTTTTCATAATGACTCTGCATGCGTCTTTGCTTTCTGTGAGACCCTTGCCTCTTTTCTTACAATTCTGTGGTTTTGCCTTTTTTTAAAAAAAAGGGATAAAAAATTTTTAATTTTTTTCACCTGGTCCTATTGCTCCACTTGGCTTTTTCATCTGATTTTAGTTTGTTTGTTTCTAGTCTTTCCTCCCTCTGCTCCTGCTGCTCTTTTCACCTCCTATAATTTATCTTGGCCCCTACTTCTCATCCATTGAGTTTACACTTTACATGAATTCAGCCTGTCTTTGATTCTGCTCACTTATGGGGCTTATTCTCTTCACATTTTCAACCTCTCTCCTCATCGTCTTCCTTTCACTTCAAATAATTTAGAGCTGCTTTTTTAAAATTTATACCCTACATAATGATATCCATATTAATGCCTTCTCTTTTTCCCCATTTTTTCCTTTTTTTCTTTCCTTGTCATTTTTCTCTTCTTTTTCTTTCTTTTCCTTCCTTCTTTCTTCTTTTTCTTACCTTTTTTTCTTTCTTTTTTTTTCTTATCCTGACTGTGCTTCTTCCTTAAACCCAACATAAAACAAAAGCCTTTCATAATTTTGATTGTTATAACTTCTGTCACATAATAATGTGTCTGATCTTCTTCTTTGGTGACTAACTCCTTTTCTTCTTCTGCTCGTTTCCTTGTTGTATTCACGTTGACTTGGGACCCATCCCTCCCTCTGGCAGAATTCGTGTCCGGATGAATCATCACTGCCCACATATATCTGCTCACGCAGAGTGGGTCTCTTGTTACTGTTTTTTTTCCCTACTTTGGCTGTGTTGGTGAGCTTTTAGTGCTGCTGCCTATAACCAGGGTGCGTCGGGTGGAGTTTGGTGCTGTTTTTCCTTTCGTGAAGGATGAACTCACCATTACTGGCTGCCTATTGGATACACCGTAACGACTCTCTAATTCAGGAATTATTTCCTGAACACCTACAATGTGCATGGCCTGTGCTGGGTCCTGTGAGAGATACAGTGAAGGTTTTTACCCTCATGGGACTTACAGACTCCAGGAGGAGAGAAAACACCACACGAAGCTGTACATTCTTCTGGCTAGTCCTCTTTCAGTGTTCCCGATCTCCACGAATGGCAACAGCATCAATCCAACTGCACAAGTCAGAAATGTGGGGTCACCTGAGACCTCCTTCTCATACTCATCCAATCCATTATGAAACTCTACCCATTCTACCTCCTCCATTAGCCTACTGCCGTCATCTCCACTGATACCGTCACGGTCCAAGCAGACTAGGGAAAGGGCCTCTGGGTAGACGTCCCAGGTGCTCTTGTCCCCCTGCAAGTCATTCTCTGTATTTTAATCAGTTCAGTCTTACACATAGAAGTCAGATCACCTCACTCTGTCCCGAAAAACACAAAGCGCTTCCCACTGCTTTCAGGATTGGATTATCCGTGGACATCTCAACACCACCCTCTCCCTTCTGTGGTATTTGCCGATTTCCAGGGGCTAGCGGCCTGGAAACTACATTTCCATAGGCTTCCGGTTTCCAGTTTTCTGTAGGTTCTTGCCTCAGAGCCGGAAAGTGAAGGAGAAAGAGAGGACACTCCTGCTTGGCAGTTGTGGGTGAGTATGTGGACGGCGGCAGACGGCTGGCATGAGGTTTGGCCAGCAGCTTTCAGGATCTCACAAAAATCTGGGGACAGACCGGCCTTACAGAGAAAGGATGTAATTCAAGAACCAGAAGTCTCCCAAGCAGTTTTAGGAACAGATTATGTCAACTGTCCTCAATGGCATCCTCAGACACTATGGTTGACTCATCTCTTCTCTGGAATTACCAAGTGTGAAGCTTGCAAACCAATCATCATCTTCTCTATGCTCTGTTTTTGGTTGGCTTTGGTTCTGCTTACTCACAGCTCCTGAGTCCTCTATTTGCTCATTTTCCTACGTCATATCAGCTTTTACTTTCACTATCTTCTTATGCCTTTCCCATGGTTCTCGGTTTGTGTTCTCGAAAAAGAGACACTGGTTAGCCCAGGCAATCGGTCTCATGTCTGTTTGAGCAGACTTAGTAGTACCTCTCTAAAACCTCATTTCTTTATCTGTAAAATGGGGATGATATCACTTACCTGTCTTGCAGAGCTGCTCTGAGAATCTGAATAGATAACGTGTGTGTAGCACCTGACAACTATGCCCACCTATGTTAACTCCTTCCTTCCCTTTGCTCAAGTCCAGGCAGAGAGCCTTTCTCTGATTAGCAGCACTGCAGGTACTTAACATGTATTTGCTGCATGTTAATAAAAACTCTGTGTGTGTGTGTGTGTGGGTGTGGGTGTGGGTGTGTAGAGAGAGAGAGAGAGAGAGGGGACAGGAGAGAAAAGCATTTACTTAATATATAGACAGTTATTTGAAACTGCATATTCAGAAAAAAGAATGCAGATGCAAAATAAAAATTTGGAGCAAATGCCATTGTTGAGTATCTTGTCTCTCTTGAAATATCTGCTATTTTATTATACTCTCAAGCTTAAGATGGTCTCAGCTTTCCATTCCTGGGTTTCATACCAAGTTCTACCAAAACAATGGAATAAATCTTTCATACCCTTATCTGGAAGGCTCTTCTTTCATTGCCTTCCCTCATGTTTCTTCTATGGCCCACCTTGTCCCACTTACTCCAATGCTGATATTGACAAAAGCAAATGAGAAATCTACACACACTTTGCATCAATGGTGAAGAGGCCACATAGAGATTTGCTGGAGGGAGAAAATACAAATGTTTTTTGAATCCATCTAACTTGCTTGTTTGTCTCTATCTATATTTACAATGTAAATATTCATAGACATTCTGGCTATGACCTGTTTCAAAATCCAGAACTATCTGAAACAAAACCAAACAAAAAATACCCCAAGTGCTTGAGCTGTGTGGTAGGGAAAACAACAGCACAGGCTAAAACTCAGACCTGGGTTTGAGTCCTGCCTCTGCTACTTATTATGAAGCAGTTAGGCATTTCTAAGCCTGGGTGGGGTGGCGAAGCATAATCAAACAGATGAGAAATGTAATTAGCAGCATAAATGCTGCAGTAAACCAGAACTGATTTTACTGTACTTGTCTGCATACTTTGGAGGGGTCCAAAGGTCACACGTGCCCAAGAAATGTGGGATACGTGTGTGTGGCAACGGCCCCCAGGAGGACAGTCTGAAGGAGGAGGGCAGGAGAAAGGAGCCCAAAGGACCAGAGCCTGCGAGCCGGAGAATGCGCAGCCAGCGGCACGAGGTCCGGTCCGAGACCAGACAGGAGGCAAATGTAGGGCTGTTTCTCTTAAGAAAAAGAGCCTGCCGTTGTCTGTTCCATGCCCAGGATCTAATTATGGCATTGCAGTTGCTAAGCTAAAGTAGGAGGCAGTCGTCTTGAACGTAGGTAATTACCTGGTTTTAATACTTTAAATACTTTAAATAAGTTTCTCTGCTTAACAAATTATATGTAAAGTATCAGAAACCTGATGGGGATACATAACAATCTGCTATCATAGCCTCCTTTCAGAAAATAGGAAAGGTATTTCATGGCATTCTTAGTGTATATGCTAACCACCAAATGGATCAGTAAGAGTTAAAGAAGAAATATGTATAGTATGGGAATTTCTTTGCTTCCCGGGAGTTGGCTGGGGGTAACTGAGGCTGGAAGTTACCTGGGGGGTAACTTATCCTTGGAAGCATTAACTAACTGTGAGAACCTGCTGATGTCAGGGCAGAATGAGGCAGGAAGCCACTGAAAGCTTGAGTTTACCAGCCTCATCCGAAATAATTACTGCTTTCTGTAAGGGAAGAAGACATTCGCAACCTCGGCTCGGGCTTGAAAATAGGATCGGGAGCTACTTTTGCCAGTTGTTAGCCTTTTAAAATGCTGCTTGTACTCTTGAAACGTTTGTACTGAGCATATGCTAGGTGACACCAGTTCATACATCATTTGTTTAATAACTCTTTGAGCCGTGTCCCATGAGCTCCTACTTTATAGACGAAAGAAACGGTAGGATTTTATCATTCTTCTAATTGTATTTTGGGTAGTAGGCAAAAAATAAACTCATCATCACTTGAGTATATATGATCTTGTATTGTTCTGGTTGCTTATGTGATGATCTTGCCCCCAAATATAACTACTGGCTCCTTAGGGAAGGTCGGCACAGGCCTCAGGAGACCATGACCAGGCCTGGATACTCCACTGTCCACTGACTGGCTGTGCAGCTTTGGGTAAATTGCTTACCTTCACTGGGCTGTGTTTGTAAAGCTAGGGAATTGCATGAGAGCCCCGGCAAAGTTCCTCCCTGCTCTGCACTCCATGTCTCCATGGACAATCACTCTTGCTCAAGTTTATTCTCTTTCACAGCCCTGAGCTTAGAGGACTCTTGCATGATAGCTCTTGAACCGTTAAGGAAATCAGCTGTGCTCATGGTCTTCTGTCTCCTGGTGCTGACAAACCTCAGCCTTTGCTGAAGTCCCCCAGGGCACCTGGGTCGCTCAGTCAGTTAAGCATCTGACTCTTGATTTTGGTTCAGGTCATGATCTCAGGGTTATGAGATCGAGCCCCGCTTCAGGTTCCACACTGGGTGTGAAGCCTACTTAAGATTCATTCTCTTCCTCTCCCACTTCCTCTGCCTCTGCCCCACCCCTTCTTTTTCTCAAGAAAAAGAAGTCCCCCTTGAAAGTGAAATTTGAAATAAGACCATGATCATTGGAGACAATCATCATCACCAGGCACGACCAAGTGAAAGTTCCCAGTCACAGCATTGCCTGGCCCATATTTCGTTTTAATCTTTGATTAATCCTGTGCAGGGATAATTAGTATTCCCATTTTACAGGTGAGAAAACACACTACTTTGCTGGGAAATGTATTAGACCTTTATTAGACTTTCATTTGCTACTCCTGGAGAAAAAGATTTCCCTAGATTTATTCTAGATAAATCCTAGATTTCCCAGGAAGTCAAAAGTTACTTACTAGAAGTAATAAATGCTGTTAGGAATCCACCATTCAAAGTAATACAACAAACAACACACAATCCTTATGTATACGTTTTAATCAGAGTTAAAGATAGCCTGCGTGTATTAAAGGACGTTCCTGATTTGTGAAGCTACGCAGCTGTTCTTCTGGTTGTTTCCCTCTTAATGGCACAAGGGCTCTGGGGTCATACTACGAGGTATATATACGGTCATCTCTATGCTATTATCATATTTACCTGCAAAGGATTCTAGTTTTCCTATGGAAGAATCACTTTTGCAGGGTCAAGGCTTCAGGGAAAAGCAGATTGACAAGAGTTTCTCCTTTCCCTCAGAAGCAAGGCTTGGCTATGTGCGCATGCTAGTGGGAAGCTTTATCTCTAGAAGGCCAGCTGGGGGGCCAGGGAGGTGATGTGGGGATGGCAGGGAAGGACTGGGAAAGGGACGGGGTCACAAGTACAGAGAGGGCAGGCCTCAGCATCCTCTGGTTGTAGGCTTTGAGACCTGTAAAGGATAGCATTGGCTGACGAGAGGGATTACGTCTCCAGGAAAAGCAGGGCACCCTAGTGTGTTGAAAAACTTGCTCTCAGCTGCTGATCCAATAGAGTAGCCACCAGGCACAGGTGGCTATTTCCATTTAAATTATTAAAATTAAGTAAAATTTAAAATTCAGTTCTGTCAACATGTCCTATGGCTAACAGCTAAGGTCTTGGAAAGCACGGATTCATTTCAATAATTGCAGGCAAGTTCTAATACCCAGCATTGCTTTAGAATCTAGATTGTATAAGAAATCAATACTTAAAACTCTTGAAGCTTAATTATTACCAGGAAGTCTATATTACATAGTGGTTAAGAGTGCCACAACCCTCCACCCAAACTTTCTACGCTCAAATCCTGGGACCAAGTTCTGCTAGCTACATGACTTTGGGTGAGTGACTACCCACTCCATGCCTTAATTTCCTCATCTGTAAAATGGGGATGATAGTCATGCAACTTTCACAAGGTGGTTGTGAGGATTAACTGGGTGAATGCCTGCCAGGCATTTGTAACAGTTTCCAACACATAGTAAGTGCTATGTAAGTGTTAGCCCTTCATGTTAACTAGTTTCGCAGTAAAACATACTTCTGTAATTTTGTACCTATTACTGGGTAATAGACACAAACTGATTCACACGAGCCTTTCTATAGTGCCCTTCCCCGTGAGCCAAATCTTTTTGGGATAGGCTCGAACACTCTCTCGTCAGAACGCATAAGACCCAAGGGCGCACTCTGCTCCTTACTTGTACAACAGGATGTCAGCTGCCTGGAGCACTGGGTACGTGAGCAGGCCCATGGTCCCGCCATGTTTCTGTGTGGCAACCTTCGCCTGGGTGGTGAAGAGAGGAAGGAAAGAAATCAGCCGTGAACCTAATGATACGGCTAACTTAAGCAATCTGTAAAGCAAGTCGAGGGTAGCCTAAAGCGACTGTACTACCATTATATCTCAGTTCCTTCTAGCAACACTGAAAGCCATGTGGCTGCCTTGGCTTCCTGCTGCAGGCTGAGGCAGGAATAAGGGAAATCCACTTCACCACTAGCCCCGTAGTGGGTCCCACATTGCCACTATTTCTGGTGCATTTAATTAAAGCCAGGAGAGAAAAGTCTCTAGGTTCCAAATCAGATAAACTCCATTATTAATTTGACAAGTTAACATCGAAAGCCATATTGTTATATCCGTGGGAACCTCCCAGGAAACCCCCCACTGTGCTACTGACAAAATGTCACAGTGCCCCAAAATCACACCTAACAAACTAACACACCAACAGTCACAGCATTTAAAAAAATGAAATGAAGAGAAATTTTAATCGAACCAATTCTGAATCTGTCTTGACCTGCAGGTGCTGACAACAGAGGGGGAAAAAGTGGTTCCAATGAACAGGACAAGTCGTAGNACTGAGCCACCCAGGCTCCCCTAAATAAATAATTCTTAAAAAAAAAAAAAATCACAGGCTGGCGGGAAGGCTTCCCGAGAATATAGGTTTCCTCTTCTACCTGAAACTTCTCATTATGATACTTTGCTTTTCCAAAAGACCTACATTAGTGTCTGCTTTTGGTAACTGAAAGAAAGTGGAAGAGGATTTTGGCCTTTATGAAACAGTACCTGCTTCTTGGCTCTATTCCATTTCGGCTTACAAAAGGTTTCATAGGGATGCACTAGTTTTGGACAGTGGGGGGAACTTGAGTTCATGCATTCTCTAGTCACGTGTTATCAGTAGGTCCTTAGACATGATTTTAAAGTGAGAGCACTTCCCATGAAACTAGTATTCAATTCTTCTGAAAAGGATTTCAGTATTCAGCTTAGAGTATTTTGATAAAATGAGAAAATCTTGGCAGAAACCAAAATATAGTAGAGAACATCACAGTATTTTGTTGGTAATGACTCTGCAGCTTTATCCCTTAACCTCTTATTTTGGCATGGTCACCTTAAAAGCTCTGTTTCTCTCTTTCTCTTCGTCTCTCTCTCAAATCAGCTTTTGAAGAAACCAAACGCTGGAAAGAAGCTTGAAACTGAAATTCAGTGTTGACGCACTTGGGGGCTACCTACCCTCAGGTTATCCAATTGCAAAAATAAATGGAAATGAAGTACTATGAATTATCCAATTTATCTTTCTCAGTCGAACTTCCTAGAAAAAGTACAGCCTGAATTTTTCTGTGGGTTTGAACTGTCGCCTGGACTCAACTTGTTTAAATGTTAAATAAAATATGTTGTTCCTTCTCCCTGCAGTGAAAACATTTGAGCCTTACTGCCGGCTAATTACATGGTGATGGGAGGCAGCTTTGGGGTCCAGTAATCCAGAAATTGTGATTGTTTGTTAATTAAAATGTGGTAGGTCCAAAGTCATTACCAAAGCTATCCAAGGTCACTCTGATTCGACCTACACAGATAAAATCAAACAGTTAGTAATATGGATATTTTTACCCCATTTTTAAATCGGAATCCCGGAGAACTCTCTTACTTTGCATTTAACACCCTGAAGCACAGAAATTAAGATGCTGTTCGGGGCACTGATGAGTGACAGAGCAGGGAGGCCAGTAAACTCAGGAATCCCAGAGCAGAACACAAAAATAAACAGGAGAAGGAAAAAACAACAACAACAAACCAGTCATAATGGCGACACTGAATTCCTTTTTTGTTTATTAATCAGATCACTGGCCTTTACCTTCCACTGGTGTAAATGCTGTAACCGGGGTAATCTGACCATGCAGGTAAGGATCCAACTTAACTGTGTGTGTTCAGACACCTAAAGAAATAAAACAGGACATTAGCGAAGGCGGTCAATGGTTTCTTGCACGTAAGGCAAGACTCAACAGGCAACAGGTATTACCTCAAGTGGTTGGAAATACCCCAAATCAAGGTAATTTAAAAAATGACAGGCAAAGGGGACTGATTCATAAGGCATGGGATTTAGGATGCAGAAGAAAAATTTAAAACTAACCAATATAATTATTATTCTAGTACTTAAATCTTCTTCCCAACATCCCTAGCAAGTGGCTGACCAGACTCTCTTCAATCTCCTCAGGGAAAGGGTCTCATTGTGTCCTGAGGCATCTATTCCAGCTTTAAAAAGTCAAGGTAGGGGCGCCTGGGTGGCTCAGTCAGTTAAGTGTCTGCCTTCAGTTCAGGTCATGATCCCAGGGTCCTGGGATCGAGCCCCACATCGGGCTCCCTGGTCCAGCGGGAAGCCTGCTTCTCCCGCTCCCCCTGCTTGTGTTCCCTCTCTTGCTGTGTCTCTCTCTGTCAAATAAATAAAAATCTTAAAAAAAAAAAAGTGAAAAAAAAAAAGCCAAGGTAATTAACACATACACGCAATCCTCTCTAAACAACTTCTAAATATATGAAAGCCACTCTAATGCCTCCCATGTAAATAGTAAAGTACTGGCCTTCAAATTAATGATCAAATCTTTTACACCTGCAGTAATTTTCAATTTAGGAATCACTATCATCCCAAAGGGTGATTTTTTTTTTCAGTTTCTATTTCTTTTCTTCCTTCTTTTTTCTTTTTTTCTTTCTTCCCTATCCCCCCCCCTTCCTCCTTTAATTCCTCCTCCTTCTTCCTCTTCTTTTTAAAAGGAGGTCTAGTCAACAAGGAAATATAACCTTTTCTCAATTTGTTTTAACCAAATTTAATCGAGTAACCAAATCTGGCAACAGATAGGATGATTCTTGGGTCCAGGCCAGGTTCGAACTGATGACCTAGAACTTAAGGCCTGTGTATCTCGTTTCTGGACTCTGGGGATCCCGAGCCCTTCATCCATTGTGGCTTTTTTGTGTGCGTCCATATGATTTCCTTAAAACGCAGAGACTGTTGCCAACTCTGAAAAGTGGCCCCAAATGTGTTCTTTGTGGGTTTTGCTAAAGGAACATAAAGGAATGGAGCCGAGTCAGCCCAGGCCTATTTTACTAGCAAGGAATCACCATCTGGTGTAAGATAGTTTCTCATTTTTTTCCTCGAGTCGTGGAGAGGGAAGAGTTGTTTTTCACATGTTTGACAAGGAACTGCTTTTAAAGTTTTGCAAGTCGCTGGGCTGAATCCGTCATCTTTCTTCCAAGAGGCATTTGGGTTTCATTGAGAGCAGCGCTGTCCATACAAATTGCTAACTGCTGCTGTAAACAAACAGCTCTCAGACAAAAACAGTGACCTTGGATGGAAGCAAGAGGATTATAGTTGCTTCCAATCATCAAGCAAAACACATTCCCACTAGAACTAATAAAACAAGAGTTGTTTTTTTGGCATGAAGAAGCAGGAGAAAAAATTTTCTTTACTGAATTAGGGAAAGGAATGAAAATACAGAAAAGAACCACGCATATGAAGAAAGGGACAAGATGACTCCTTCCCCTCAACTCAGGCTTAAGGACTCAGTTTTGGTAATACGCATGTCTTCATGAAATCGAGTATTTTCCTTGGAGTAGCTTTTTATCTGAACATAGAGAATGAAATTTATTTAATATTCTGCAGAGATCTTCCTGGTATTTGCAAATAAGGGGGCATAAAATTAATCCAAATTATTCTTATGCAGAAAAAGGTAAGTAAGAAGGCAAAGGTAATTTTCATAATTTAATCATTAATAATTATATAAGAAGGGGTAGTATACTTCAGGATTTGGCTCTCTTAATTTATCCATACTCATGACAACTGCTTGGAAAGTTCAGAGTTCTATCTGGGGAAAAGTGAAAATGGTACCTAAATATAGTAATTCTGAGTAAATGTTGCAAAACAAACAAAATAACCATAGGATCTGTTTTAGCCACGGCGGGGGTGGGGGGGGAACAAAAAAAGCATGGAACACAGAAGGTGGCTTGTTGACCACCCACAAACAAGTCAGCAGTGACCGAAGATTCTGACTCCCTAAGTGTCCCAAGTGAAGACATACACATCCTTCAGTTTCAGGCAGCTTTGCCTGGTTGGTTCACTGCCGTAAAGCAGTCTGGCACACCGAGCTCAATAAATATTTGCTGAGTGTATGAACAATATCAAAGGCTGCAGGAAGAAAAGTAAGGAGCAAAAAGAATCCATTTGATTTAGCAACAGACATTTTAAAAAAAGATTTTATTTATTTATTTGAGAGAGAGAGAGCTTGAATGGGGTGGTGGGTGGCGGGGAGTGGCAGAAGCAGGCTCCCAGCTGAGCAGGGTGCTCGATGTGGGGCTCGATCCCAGGACCCCAGGATCACCACCTGAGATGAAGGCAGATGCTTAACTGACTGAGCCACCCAGATGACCTAGCAACAGACTTGTTGGTGATCCAGGCAAAGCAGTTTCAGGGGATTGACTGGGAGAAAAGCTAAATTATAGAGGGGTGTGCTGAAGTGTGACAGGATACAAAGACAGATACACAAGAAGTACAGCAGAGCGTTTCAGAGCTCTGCCTTTGGAATGAGGCTGTCTGGATCTGAATGTTAATCTGCCATCTATGAGCTGGGTAACCCTGTGTAAGTAACTTTGTGCTGTGCTCCAGTTTTCTCAATTATAAAATGAAGTTAACAATAGTATCCACCTGGCAGTGCTTAGCACGGTACCTAGCCCACAGCAAGCAATCAATAAATAGTGGTTATTATTGTAGATAACTTTTAGAAAGACTTCTGTTTTAACTTTCTATTTTGAGATAATTGTAGATTCATGTATAGGTGTAAGAAATAATACAGTGCAACCCAATATACTTTCACCCAATTTCCCCCAATGGCAACATCTTGCATAAAAACTATACTACAATATCACAACCAGGAAATTGAATTGGATACAATCCATCTGCCCTAGTTAGATTTCACCAGTGTTACATGCACTCATTGTGTGGATATGTTTAGTTCCATGCAATTTTATCACGTACATAAGATATTTCTTTTATTCAGGAAGGAGAGAGATGGGAATAACTAGTAGGGGTTAGAGAATAAAAAAATTTATTTTGTTTTTTAAGGTGGGATAGACCTACTTTCTATAAAATGTCTTCCACTGAAGCAGGGGGAGGTGATATAAATACAGACAAGGATCTATCTTCTGAGACAGGAGTGGAGAGCATAAAGTTTGAGAACTTCGTATCTAACAGGCTGTTATCACTGAAAATAGGGCAGATACTTGAGTAGGAACAAATGGGATGAGAAATATACTCAATGGAATTGCTGGGTTTGATAGGACAGACCAAAAAATCTTCTGGAATAGAGTTATGTAAGGGTTGATGTTTGGTGGATGCTTTTGTGAATGAAAGAGGACACAACATAATAAAAAAAGATAGAGTTTAAGACTTAAAAAAAGGGTGCCTGGGTGGCTCAGTGGGTTAAAGCCTCTGCCTTCAGCTCAGGTCATGATCTCAGCGTCCTGGGATCGAGGCCCACATCGGGCTCTCTGCTCAGTGGGGAGCCTGCTTCCTCCTCTCCCTGTCTCTCTGCCTGCCTCTCTGCCTACTTGTAATCTCTCTCTCTGTGTCAAATAAATAAATAAAATCTTAAAAAAAAAGACTTAAAAAAAGGACAGTTATTAAAAAAATACACTCTTGGGAAAGCATTGCTGTTGTTCTTCAAGGGAGACTAAAATGTTCCACATAAATTGTAAGTTTTTAAAAAAACTTTGCAGGAAAAAAATTAAATCAGTTGATTGCATTTGACTTCCTTGAGTCAGTACAAAGTCTTAATGGGATCCAAAAAGTACTAAACATAAAGCAAAAAATATTGATAAATAAAATTACCTCGAATTTATTAACTTCTCTTTATCAAACACCATCTTTAAAGAGGAAAAAGGCAAGTCACAGAGTAGAAGGAGATATTGTAAACCTATACAGAATATATTGGTATACAGAATACATAAAGAATTCCTACAAACTGGGGCACCTGGATGGCTCAGTCAGTTAAGGGTCTGACTTTAGCTCAGGTCATGATCTCAGGATCCTGGGACAGAGCCAGGCATTGAGCCCCACGTGGAGCCCCCCACCAGGCTCCATGCTCAGAGGGGAGTCTGCTTTTCCCTCTCTCTCTCCCCCTCCTCCCAGCTCATGCTCTCTCTCTCTCTCTCTCTCTCTCTCATAAATAAAATCTTTAAGAAAAAAAAGAATTCTTACAAATTTATTAGGAAAAATCAGATAACACTATGAAAATGGGCCAAATGCATTAAGTTCAAATTAAAGTCATAAAGTAATACCACACATACTTGGCAGAATGATTAAAATGAAAAATAATACCAAGTATGGCAAGGATATTGAGTAAATATAATACTTATACACTACTTTGAGAATGTAAATTGGTATACCAACGTTGAAAACTGTATCCACAAACATTTAACATTTGTGTAACAAATAACCCAGGTGTTCCATTTCTCGGTATATATCTAACAAAAACATAGCACATATACACAAAGATATATGTGCAAGAATGCATTGTGACAACTCCAAATTGTAAGTGATCCAAATGTCCACCCAAGTAGAAGAGATAAATTGTGACACAGTCATACAATGGAAGACTAGAGCAATGAGGATGAACGAACAATTGCATTCGACAACATGAACGAATTTCATAAACATAATGTTGAGTGAAAGAAGCGAGACACCAAAAAGTGTATACTAAATAATTCAAACTAGACCAAGTTTAAAAACAGGTTATCTTGGGAGAGGGATAGTGACTAGAAAGGGGCATGAAGAACATTCTGGGTACAAGTTCATGGTGTGTTCAATTTGTGAAAATAGATAAAAGGCTAGCAAATCTCACTACATTTGGTCTCGAATAAGATAAAATTAAAATTTTTTGGTGTTTAAAACAAGTTGGAGGGCCTTCTGGAATGGCAGAGTAACAAGCTCTGAAAATCGGCTCCTCCGTAAAAGCAAAGAGAACACTAGCAAAACTTATCAAAGGCAATTTTCACAGAACTCTGGAAAATTAACCAAAGGCCTGCAATAATGTGAAGAGTACTTCTTTAAGAAAAATATCTGAATCTCAGGAGCAACAGCCTTTTGTGGCATTTTAACTCACCCTATTCCTGTCATCCTTGCTCCATGTCTGTGGTAGCTATGAAACCAGCGGCCGAGCTGCCCTTGGGAGGGGAAGACTGGGTTTGGAGCTTCACAAAAAGACCATTCTCATCCGCAGAGAACTGTCACTACTCGAGCTGACAGCTCTGTGGAAAAACCCCATTGCAGAGAGTGTTGTTATCTGACCTCACTTAAAGCTCACTCGGTGGGAAAAACCCTATCCATAGGACATTTTCCAGAAATAATCAGCAGCAGTGATTTAATATTGCAGCTGCCTGAGGTGTTGATACCAGGAGGGGAAGGTCGGGGGCTAGCCAAAAACTTAAAGGAAAAAATTGGGAAATGATATGCCCATCGAGTGCTTTGGAAAAAACAGACACATTCGTGGGCCATCTAAGAGGACACATATATGTTCAGGGCTATGCACACGGTCAGGAGAGACCTGAGAAGATCCTAATCTTTCAACTCTAGTTCACCTTGAGGGCCTATATAAACCCCTCAGCAAAGGGTCAAAAATATAGGATCAGTCGGTTAAGAGTCTGCCTTCGGCTCAGGTCATGATCCCAAAGTCCTGGGCTCTCTGCTCAGCGGGGAGCCTGCTTCTCCCTCTCCTTCTGTCCCTACTCCCTGTTTGTGATTTGTCTCTCAAATAAATAAATAAAATCTAAAATTAAAAAAAATATATAGGTTCGAGGCATTTAGAAATGTCTGTTCAGTTGTTACCTGAACACTAAGCTAACCCAACAGACTGCAGTGGCCAGACACAACAGTGAAGACACTTCTGAAAAGTCACTAACCAATCAGTAAGGACAAAAATGAACCGTAAGTGTGTGGAGGGTTTCACTAGTGCTTCCACCGACTTCTCATACAATCTATTCTCAACCTAGCAGCTCAAGCGATCCTCTAAAAACGTAGATCACGTGACTTCTCTGGTCAAAACCCTGCACTTCTCACCTCTTCCGAGTAAAAGCCAAAGTCCTTACAACGGCCTGTCTGAACAGGCAAGATCATCTCCTCTCATTCAACCTTGTAATGGCGGTGGTGCCAATCCTCCACGCCTCCCCCTTTGCTCCTTCTCCTCCAGCCATGCTGGCCTCCTTGTGTGCTCTAAACACCAGACATGTTCCCACCTTAGGGCCTTTGCACTGGCTCTTTTCTGTGATCGAGATTCTCCTCCCCCAGATATCTACATGGCTAACCCCTTCACCTAATCTTTGCTCAAATACCATCTTATTAAGGGGCTTTACCCAGACCACACTGTTTAAACTAATAATCTGTTTCCCTCAATGGCACTCCTAATATCCCTTAATTTTTTTTCTGTATAACCTATCACCCTATGTTTGGTTAATTTATTATAGTTATTATTTATACTGTGTCACCCCAACAGAATGTAAGTACCATGGTGGCAAAGATTTTTTCTGTTTTCTTCACTAATATAACATGAGTACCTAGCAGGATATCCAAGACACAGTAAATGCTCAATAAAATTTGTTAAATGAATGCATGAATGAAATTAAGGATTTATTAATAGGGAAATGTCTAAATAAAGTGGGGCATATTTATAGCATACTATACAACACATAAAAAAGTGAATTAGATTTATATGTATAAACACGAGACCACAAAAACACACTGTTGTATGAGAAAAGAAAATTGATAAAAGGTACTCCAATATGCCATCACTTATATAATTTTTTTAAAACCACACAAATGAAAATATTTTATTTTTTATTTTTTTAAAGATTTTTTATTTATTTATTTGACACAGAGAGAGAGATTACAAGTAGGCAGAGAGGCAGGCAGAGAAACAGGGAGAGGAGGAAGCAGGCTCCCTGCTGAGCAGAGAGCCCTATGCAGGCCTCGATCCCAGGACGCTGAGATCATGACCTGAGCCGAAAGCAGAGGCTTTAACCCACTGAGCCACCCAGGCGCCCCTGAAAATATTTTATATTGTTCATGAAATTATACATGAAAAAAGGAATCACAAATTGGCTAGACAGATACACACCAAATCCACAATTTTGTTTGCCTGGGGAGAGAGAAAAGAGACACAGGGAGTAGGCAAGGGGAAGGATTAAAGGGGACGTTAGCTTCATAATTATTTTTTATTATAATTATTTTAATATAAGAAAGTCAAGCAAATATGACAGAATGCTAACAATATTCACCCTTGCTGTTGGAAACATGAATGTTTATTATATTATTCTCTATATTTTGCAGCATTTAAAAATTTTTTCAAAAATATCTAATTAACAAAAAGAGTATGGAATACCATGATTCCCAAAGCTATAGCTGCTAGATATCAATCAAACTCACTCAAGCACTTAGCTGGTTCAGTAAATACTGGATCGAATGTCTAAGATACCTTCAGTGTCCCTTACAATTTCACTACTTCCCATAAAAACATTATCTCCCCAGGAATCAGGTCCTATAAATTTTGGTTAGAACACTTGGGAGACTATGCAGACTCACAAATTTCCATTTATCATATCCTCTCGAAACGAGCAATTTCATGCTGAGTTATTTTTATTGGACTCTTATCATCCCCGTGACAAATCCCCTTAACAGAACTTTGTTTGGGGATCTGATCTTAATTAAAAGAATTATGTTATCAATAATAAACTCTCTTCCACTATCAGTATTTATGCTTGGAATGAACATCTCTGTGTACACATTTGGATTTTTCTATACTTTTTCTTAGTCCAATACTTCCAAAGCTAAATAAATAGCATTTATCAGCCTGCTGTTGAGTTAAAAATCACCCCCATCGAAAGTCTATTGCTTATTGTGTATACATGTGTATGTGTACATAAGTTTTAAAAAATCTATTGCATTATATTAGTCAGCTATTTCTAAGCTATGCTAAGTAACAAATAACCCCAAATATAAACGGCTTACAGTAATGGTTTCTTTCTCATACACATTACATATTGGTAGCTGTAGGCTGGCTATACCTCTGCTTTATACACCTTTATACACCTTCTCATTCCAAAACCCAAACTGAAGGAGTCCTCCCTACATGGAACATGCCACTTTTGATCTAGAGGAAAAGCGCAACAGAGACAGAACAAACAAGGAATTACTTTTAAACATTCTGCTTACAAAATGCCCTCTCACTTTCCACTGGCTAAATCAAGTCATAGGGATGAGCCCAACATCAGTGGAGTATGGAGACATGCTTCTCCTATAGGATGCCCTCAGACTCACATGACAATGGATGAAGACACATAATCCTCATACAAGGGGGTTAGCAAACTACTACCTACAGACCAAATCTGGCCTGTGGATTGTTTTCATTCAGCCCATGTTTTTTACATTTTTTTGTTATTTTATTTTATTTACTTATTAACATATAATGCATTATTTGTTTCTGTTTTTTACATTTTTAAAGGGTAGTCAAATAAAAGAGAGAGAGAGAGAAGGAGAAGGCAAAAGAGGAGGTGTTAGAGGAGAAGAGGTGGTGGAGAAGGAGACTGCATATGGCTTGCAAAGCTTAAAACATTTACTATCTATGCCTTTCCACAAAAGGTTGGCTGATCCCTGTTCTTACAGGAAATGAACACAGGTAATTAAAATAATCACAATCTACTACAAGCAACTCCCAAAACTAGCTACCTTGAGGAAGGATACGAGAACTACCATGTACAGATTTTGATGGCAGACAGTTTTTTGTTTTTTTGGTAAAATCTATTTCTGTAGTAAGCTTCCATTTTAAATTTCTATGTGGGTATATCTGATAGCCCTGGGAATTTTGGTCCAACAAAATAATGGAGGATTTTTGGACTACATCAAGATTACAAACTTTTTTTCATCAAGAACACAATCAAAGTGTAAAAGCAACCTACAAAATGGAAGAAAATAACTCTTACACCTCAACAAACAGACAATCTGATTTAAAAAATGGGCAAAGGATTTGAATAGACATTTCTCCAATGAAGATATTCAAATGACCAACAAACATATTAAAAGATGCTCAACAACACTAATGATTACAGAAAGGCAAATTAAAACCACAATGAAATAATCACCTCATATCCATTAGGATTGATCCTATCAGAAACAAACCAAAAAAACCCCACAGAAAATAACAAGTGTTGGTGAGATAGAGAAACTGGAACCCTTGTACACTGTTGGTGGGAATGCAAAATGGTCCAACTGCTATGAAAAACAGTAAGATGGAAGTGACCCAAATGTCTTTCGACAAATAAATGGGTAAACAAACTGTGGTATATACATATAATGGAATATTATTCAGCCTTAAAAACAAGAGCAGTTCTGACACATGCTACAACATACATGAACCTTGAGGACATTATGTTAAGTGAAATAAGCCAGTCCCAAAAGACAATTAATATATGATTTTACTTATATGAATTATCTGGAGTAGTCAAACTTAAAGAAAAAAAGAGTGGAAAGGTGATGGCCAAGGTCTGGGGGACGAGGGGAGTGGAAAGTTGTTTAATGGGTATACAGCTTTAGTTTTCTAATTTTTTTTTATTTTTAATTAACACATAATGTATTATTGTTTCAGGGATACAGGTCTGTGATCATCAGTCTTACACAACACCCAGCACTCACCACAACACATACCCTCCCCAATGTCTATTACGCAGTCACTCGATCCCTCCCAACTCCCCTCCAGCAACCCTCAAGTTTGTTTCCTAAGATTAAGAGCCTCTTATGGTTTGTCTCCCTCTCTGGTTTCATCTTGTTCCTTTTTTTCCTCACTAGAGGGTATTATGCTAAGCGAAATAAGTCAATCAGAGAAAGACAATTATCACATGGTCTCACCGATAAGCAGAATTTAAGAAACAAGGCAGAGGATCTCAGGGGAAGAGAGCTTTAGTTTTCTAAGATGAAAAGTTCTGGAGATTGGTTGCATGACAACGGAAATATATTTAGCACTTTTGAATGGTACACTTAAAAATGGTTAAGATGGAAAATTTTACGTGATGTGTATTTTACTGGAATTTTTTAAAAAGGCTATAAAGAAAAAAATATAGATCAAACCTATTTTTCAAGGTAGGAAAAAATGGCTAATTTTATGTTATGTGAATCTCACCTCAAATTATTTTTAAAAAATCAGGTGGAGGAGCTGGTTGGAGGTAAAAAGGAAAGCTCTGGCTTCAGATATGTTGAAGTTGAAGGTTGGAAAAGATATCCAGATAGAGATGACTAGAAGGTAGCTAGAAGTGCAAGTCTAGAATTAAGGAGACAGTTCTAGTGACAAAGGTCAGGAGAGAAAATGGCTGAAAGTTATGGAAGAAGGTAAGACTTCAGGAAGGTAGAATACATACATATAGAGAGATTTTTTTTAATCTTAGGACAGTAATTCTGGGGAACTAAAGAAGAGGAGTCCATAAAGGAAACAAATGAACTCTCAGAGCAGTAGAAGAAAAATATGTTACTACCATATCATTGGAGTCAAGAGAAAATTCTAAAAGGAAGAGGTGGGCAATGTATCAATGCATCAGAGAAATACAGAAGTTTATGAATTAAGAAAAGAGGGGCGCCTGGGTGGCTCAGTGGGTAAAAGCCTCTGCCTTCGGCTCAGGTCATGATCTCAGAGTCCTGGGATGGAGCCCCGCATGGCATCCGGATCCCTGCTCAGCAGGGAGCCTGCTTCCTCCTCTCTCTGCCTGCTTCTCTCTCTGTCAAAGAAATAAATAATATCTTAAAAAAAAAAAAGAATTAAGAAAAGACTAAGCCCAGGTAAGAGGTCACATGGCCCTTCCTTAAAAACACAAACACTTAGTTGTGTTCTTAATCCTGTGATATAACACAAAGAAGTAGAAAATACATTTGTAGGGGCGCCTGGCTGGCTCAGTCCTTGGAACTTGCACCTCTTGATCTCGAGGTTGTTAAGTTCAAGTCACACATTGGGTGTACAAATTACTTAAAAAGAAAAAAAGAAAATACGTTTATAAAAGATGGCTCTCCCTAGGTATTTTTTTTGTTTGTTTTGATTTGGATAAATAATGTTTAGACAAGGAAAGACATCAATTTCAAAACAAAAATAATGAAAATCTTACATTATAAGATGGTTTTCATATTCTTATTTAAGCTCTTTTTAGTTCTTGACTAAAATTTCTTGATATTCTTGGCAGTTAAAGTCCCTTCAATCTAATTCAAAGCACTCTCCTAAGCAAACTGCTCTCTTTCATATTTTCCTTGGAGTGAGGTCAACAGTTGCAATACTTTGGTTTCACAGTGCTTCTGGCTGGTTTAAAATCTGTAATATTTGGGGGCACCTGGGTGGCTCTGTCAGTTAACTGTCTACCTTCGGTTCAGGTCATCATTTCAGGGTCCTGAGATCGAGTCCCACATTGGGCTCCCTGCTCAGCAGGGAGTCTGCTTCTCCCTCTGCCCTTCCTTGTGCTCTCTCTCTCTGCCTCAAATAAATAAATCTTTAAAAAAAATGGAAACTTCTTTTAAAAAAATAAGTAAAATCTATAACGTTTGAAGAAGCATAAGGGACATGTTACACCAACAAATCAAATAATTAGTTTACTTACTAACTTTGTGAGCAGTTTGCTTCTTGGTTTTACTGTGAACGGATGACTCAAAGATCAGATGAAATTTTCATGCCAAATCTATTTTGCCTGTATAATTTTAAGTGTCTAAAAGACAGCTATATTGAAATAGCCGTAGTGTTCCTATACAATTCCATGGGCTTCTCTCTTTTTTTTTTTTCTACTTGAAAATAACAACATCCTAAGTGGTTACTTATTTAAAAAAATTTTTAAATATTAAATCAACTTTGATGAGGCATAATTTACACACAGTAAGATGGACCTATTTTAGCTGTTCAGTCCAAAGAGTTTTGACAAATCTACACACATGTGTAACCACCACACCAAACAAGACACAGAACATTTCAGTGGCCCACAAAAGTTCCCTCATTCCCCTTTGCAGTCAATCCCTCCCCCTGCTCCTGGAGACCACTGATCTGTTTTCTGTTATTATGGATTTGTTCTGTCTGTTCTAGAATATCATATAAATGGAATTATATAATATGAACTCTTCTGTGCTTGGCTTCTATCAACATAATACTTCTGAGGCTCCTCTGTGTTGTTACGAACTCCTTTTTCATTGTTGAATAGTATTCCAGTGACTGAATATTCTATAATTGTCTATCTATTCACCAGTTGATGGATGTTTGGGGTTCTTTGGGCTATTATAACTAAAATACTATGAACATTTGTGTACAAGTCATTTTGCAGACAATGTCTTAATTTCTCATGGGTAAATACCTAGGAGTGGAATTACTGGGTCACATGGTAAGTATATGTTTAATTTTGTAAGAACCTGGCATTTTAAACTCTTGCCAGCAATGTATGAGAGTTTGAGTTGCTTCATATCCTTACCAAAATTTAGTATTGCCAGTATTTTTAATTATAGTCATTCCTGTGGGTGAAATGGCTTATTCCTATGGTTTTATTTTGTATTTCTCTGATGACCATGATGTTGAACTTTTCATGTGCTTACTTCTTCATTTGTGAAATGTCTGTTCAAATATAGTGACCAATTACAAAATCAGGCTATCTTATTATTGAGATAAGAGTTCTATATATATTATAGTTATATTATATATATATAAATATATATATTCTATATATAAAGCTTTGTGAGATGTATATGTTACACATATTTTCTCTTTATGGCTCAGCTTTTCATTTTACTAATGGGGTCTTTTAAAAAAATAGAAGTTTTATCTTTTCATGAAGTCAAATGTATCATTTTCTTTTAAGTTAAATGCTTTTTGTGTACTTTCTAAGAAAATCTTTGTTTACCCTCAAGGTCTGGAAGATTTCCCCCCATGAGTTTCTCTAGAAGTTTTATAGTTTTCACTTTTATATTTAGATCTATTGTAGTTTTCATTTGATTTGTTGTGAATGGTGTGAGGTAAGAGCCAAGGTCCATTCCCTCCCCCCATATAGATATCCAGTTGGATACCTAACATGATTGGCTGAAAGACTATCCTTTCCCCCACTGAAATGGTTTGACTCGTCTGTTGAAAACATTTGGCTTCTGGATGTGGGCATACTTCTGGATTCCCTGATCCTTCCCATTGATCTATTCTTGTATCAACACCATGCTCACTTGATTACCATAGCTTGACGGTAAGTCATGAAGAAAGGTGGTCTAAGTCTTCCAACTGTGTGTTCTTTTTCAGTATTGTTTTGGGGACTGTGTTTTCTTTTTCAAAATTCTTTTCGGTATTCTATGTACTCTCTGTATTGCCATATGCATTTCAGATTCAATTTGTCAGTGTCTACAACATTGTAATTGGGATTGTAACGAATCTATGGATCAAATTGGAGAGAATTGACATGTTAACAATGTTGAATCTCCTATCCAAGAACAAGCCTTTCACCTATGGTAATGGCTGAATAGCTCTGTATTAATCTGCTAGGGCGATCATAATGAGATACCACAGACCGGGTGGTTTAAACAACAGAAATTTATCGTCTCACAATTTTGGAAGCTGGAAATCCAAACTCAGGGTGCCAGGGCCATCAGGTTCTGGTGAGAACTCTTTCCCTTGTGTGCAGACAGCTGCCTTTCCACTGTGTGCTCACATGGTAGACAGGGAGTAATCTCTCCCTTCCTCTTCTGTTGGTGGGAATGTACATAGAATACCAATTTGGAAAGCAATCTGGCAATATCCAGTAAGGCTGAAGATGTAGATGTCACAAATCCTTATGACTCCATTTCAGGTATATATAACCAGAAAAGCCTTCACATGTCCACAAAAAGCATACACAAGTATGCTCACTACAGTATTGTTTACAGTAACCAAAAATTGGAGAAAAAAAATCTAAATATTCTTTGCAGGGAAAATGGATAAAGTGTGATAGAGCCAGACAATGGAATACTGTAGAGCAGTCAAAATGAACAAATTTCAGCAAAGTAATGCTGAACACAAAAATACAGATGCAGGAAGCTATGTGTATGATACCACTTACATAAAGTTTTAAAACATGCAAAATTAATAATACAGATTATTATAGCCAGATCCTATGCAATAAAAATATAAACACACACATTGGAGAGGCACCTGGGTGGCTTAGTTGGTTAAGTGTCAGACTTCAGCTCAGGTCATGATCTCAGGGTCCTGGGATCAAGCCCCACATTGGACTCTGTGCTCAGCGGGGAGTCAGCTAGTCCCTCTGCTGCTCCACCCCCAGCTCGTGCCACGTCTCTCTCTCTCTCTCACACACAAAGAAATAAACAAAATCTTTAAAAAAAAATAAACACATACATTGGAATGATGAGTATCAAATTCGATACAGTGGTTACCTCTGGGGAGGCAGCAAGTGGAATGGGATTAGAGAGAGCCAAACAGAAATTTCCACTATACTTGCAATGTTTATTTTTTTAATTAATATATAATGTATTATTTGTTTCAAGGGTACAAGTCTGTGAACCAAAACTAATAAACAAGTATGAAGCAAATATGCCCAAAGGTTAGTATTTCAAAAAGCAACCATTCATCTTTTCCTGCTTTTCTGAATATCCAAACTATTTCTTTTTTTTTTTTAAAGATTTTATTTATTTATTTGACACAGAGAGAGAGATTACAAGTAGGCAGAGAGGCAGGCAGAGAGACAAGGAGAGGAGGAAGCAGGCTCCCTGCTGAGCAGAGAGCCTGATGCGGGCCTCTATCCCAGGACGCTGAGATCATGACCTGAGCCGAAAGCAGAGGCTTTAACCCACTGAGCCACCCAGGCGCCCTATCCAAACTATTTCTTAAGAAGGTCGCAAAAAACCTTCAACAATTACCTTTTCAGAAAATATTTTATTATTGAGTATGAAGGTAAGTGCTGTCATTAATTTGACCTCCACTTTCCAATTCCACTCCACCCTTAAATCTTCACAGTATCCAGAAGCCTGGGGTGAGGGGCCCTGGGTGGCTCAGTCAGTTAAGTGTCTGCTTTTGACTCAGGTCATGATCCCAGGGTCCTGGGATAGAGCCCCACATTGTGCTCCCTGCTCAACAGGGAGCCTGCTTCTCCCTCTGCCTGCTGCTCCCCCCGCTTGTGCTTGCTCTCTATCCCCCAAACCCATGTCAAATAAATAAATAAAATCTTAAAAAAAAAAAAAAAGAAGCCTGGGGTGGGAGCAGTATTGTGTACAGTGGGGTAGGGATAGGGCAAGAGAGAAAGGTAATATTTACTTACCAGTATTATATGTCACATTATTTAACTATCCATGTTAGAGACATTAAAACAGGGGTTCAGAGAACTTGCCCAGTGTGTGACAAGAAGAGGTCACAGTGAGATTCAGGCCAACTATATGGGGTTGCAAAACCTGTGCTTCTTCCGCTCTTGCTATGATAATAAAACAGAACTCTTCTTGAAAGTATTAAGATAGGACTTCATCTGGTGGTCCAGGATGAAGAAACTACTCTAACTTGCTCATCAAGTCACACAGGACTATAGGTCTAGGCAAGGAAAGTGGTAGAAACTTCTAGTGGACACTTCTTAGGGAAAGAAATACATGAGGAGTTTGGTTGTATAATGATTTTCTTAACCTCTCTTCATTATTTCTACCAGGGGCCATTCAGATCCTTTGTCTCTCCTGAGAAACTTTGCAGGAAATGTCAATTTTACAAATTGATTCCCTAAGTCCATTAATCCACGAGGACATTTGTTTGCTTTCTTTCTTTTCTTCAAAAATTTTTAAATTTATTTATTTTTAAAGATTTTATTTATTTAAATGAAATCTTTAAAAATAAGATTGACACAGAGAGAGATCACAACTAGGCAGAGAGGCAGGTAGAGAGAGATGGAAGCAGGCTCCCTGCTGAGCAGAGAGCCCAATGCGTGGCTCTATCCCAGGACCCGGAGATCATGACCTGAGCCGAAGGCAGAGGCTTTAACCCACTGAGCCACCCAGGCGCCCTTTAAATTTCTTTTTTAAGTAATCTTTACACCCAGCGTGGGGCTCGAACTCACAAACCTCAGATCAAGAGTTCCGTGCCCTACTGAGGCAGCCAGGTGCCCCTTTCTTCTTTCTATTATGAGTTGTATGTTGCACCTGCTGTTGGCAGCCTAACGACTCTGAGAGTCCAACAAATATAAATCTGTACTCAAAGAAGCTTCCAAAATAACTAGGATAAGTGAAAACATGATATTGTTAGTCCAAGTTTATGTGTTGCTGGTCTCACACCTCTGAGATAAGGGACATGGGTCAGGTACGACTTTTGTTTGTATACGGTGAGCCAGGATTCATGCAAGAACTTGTTTATTATTTACTATTATCCATCATCATCATTATTATTATTGATTTAAGTTTCCTGGAAAACAAAACATAACTCTAATTATAGAATGAAGCCACCTTCCCAGGCTGGGGATTCCATTCTCCCCCCACCCCAAGTCTTCCACGTACAGTTCTGGATGCTCTGTAACGTGATGTCTGCTGGTCAAAACTGTCCTTTTCTCCCAGCCTTGGCACAAAGCCAGGGCCCAAAGCTACGAACTCCAGCTTTTATCTTCCATCTGCACGGTGATTAGTTCGCAAGGAAAGTAACAACTAAAGATGTGGAGACGTGCACCTCAGAGACAGCTGTGGGAATCAGATGGGATGTGCACTCAGGCCTGCTGGAAATAAAAGACCATTGACTTTGGCATTGGGATGGAAACCTCTGCCAAACACACACACAGGCGTTCTCTCTTTCTCTCTCTTTCTTAATTACCCTCTCTCTCTCTCTCTCTCTCTCTCTCTCTCTCTCACACACACACACACACACACATGCACCTTTCAGAGGAGAGGCTCTGTAAAATTCCCCACATATGGCAAACATATTTTAGGGGAAGTACCATGACTAGAGGCCAGTGGGAGAGAAAGAAAAAGAAAATAATGAGAAAAATCTTCAATAAGACTAAATTGTTTCAGTCAGACTGCTGAGAAAGAATGCAAAGGATTGGAGATGAAAATTATTGGTAAAATAAGCATTATAACACAGCTAAATTCTTTCCCTACTGCCAGTGATTGCTAGAACTTAGTACCCTATACAACAACAGCACCTGGGGGGGTCTTTATATTTAGCTCCAAGTACTTTGCTTGACACAATGGATATACACAAAAAGAGCACATTATATAATATAAAAAAATATTTTTTCTCTAACTCACAATTTCAAAAATTCTTAATTTTACTTGTAAATAACTGTGTGGGGGGCAGGAAATGCAGATATATTTAATTTTAGCTGGCATTGGCTCACAACACTTTAAGTATAATTGTTTTCTGACTTCCCATCCTCTTGGTTCCATTTTTTTTCAAGATTTTATTTACTTATTTGATATACAGAGAGAGACAGTGAGAGAGGGATCACAAGCAGGGGGAGTGGGAGAGGGAGAAGCAGGCTTCCCGCTGAGCAGGGAGCCCAACGTGGGGCTCGATCCCAGGACCCTGGGATCATGACCTGAGCCAAAGGCAGACGCTTAACCGACTGAGCCACCCAGGCGCCCCTCTTGGTTACATATTTAATGATCAATTAAATGTTAACATGCATCACAAAACTCCCAATAGAAAGGAACTAACAAAAAACCGTGTTAAAATGTAGACAACTGATCTCTAAGTTATCTACTTTATAAGTTAAGAACTGATTTAGCATATTTTCTCAAAATAAAACCAGAACCACCTCCCAACTCCTGCTTTAAGGAGTTATTAGTAAAAATTAATCAGATTGTCTGAACAAAAATAAGCTGATTAGAAAGTGCTAGAGTGGAAACAACACTGGCCTGATGTTCTCAGGGGCATCATTCTTTTTTTAATTTTTAAATTTTAATTCTACTATAGTTATATTAGTTTCAGGTGTACAATACAGCGATTAAACACTTCCATACAACACCCATTGCTTATCATGTCAAGTGCCCTCCTTAACCCCATTGGCCATTCCACCCATCCCCCACCACCCTCCTCTCTGGTAACCATCAGTGTGTTCTCTATAGTTAAGAATCTGCTTCTTGGGGCGCCTTAGTGGGTTAAAGCCTTTGCCTTGGGCGCCTGGGTGGCTCAGTGGGTTAAAGCCTCTGCTTCCTCCTCTCCCTGTCTCTCTGCCTGCCTCTCTGCCTACTTGTAGTTTCTCTCTCTGTGTCAAATAAATAAATAAAATCTTTAAAAAAAAAATAAAGCCTCTGCCTTCAGCTCAGGTCATGATCTCAAGATCCTGGGATCGAGCCCCGCATGGGGCTCCCTGCTCAGCAGGGAGTCTGTTTCCTCCTCTCTCTCTCTCTCTGCCTGCCTCTCTGCCTACTTGTAATCTCTCTCTGTCAAATAGATAAGTAAAATCTTAAAACACACACACACACACACACACAAAGAATCTGCTTCTTGGTTTGTCTCTCCTTTTTTTTTTTTTAATCTGCTCATTTGTTTTGTTTCTTAAATTCCACAGGAGTGAAATCATATGTTATTTGTCTTTCAGTGACTTATTTCACTGGGCATTATAATTTCTAGATCCATCCATGTTGTTGCAAGTGGCAAGATTTCGTTCTTTTTTATGGCTGAGTAATATTCCATTGTATTTCTCTCTCTCTATCTACCTATCATCTATCTATATCAGGGGTCTCATTCTTGAAGGGTTGTCTAGAAACTGAGTTTAGATTTTTACCCTGAGGGTAAGGACAGAGGTCCTGAGGTATCTGTGGTGGAAAGATGAGCATGGCCACAGTGTGGGGGATAGACACCTGCTATGAGAACCTGAGGCAGGAGTGAAGGGGTGAGAGGGTTGTTCAGGCAAGAAATAATGAGGGTCCTGGGGTCGGCTCTGGCTCTCCATTGCCTCTCTGCCGTCAGCCACTGAGGCAAAGTCCTGGTGGGAGGCAGCATAAGGTTCTCTCCTATGAGAACACCTTCTAAAAGCGGTGTTTCAGGAAGAAAAAAAAAAAAGAAGAGTCCTGGATTTGTCACCTGGATGTCCTCAGATTAAATTAATAAGGTATATTTGTTAGGTATTTACTAAGTACCAGGCACTATTTAGAGATAGTTTTAAGGACATTTTTATTATTTACTCAATCTTTTCATACCTTAATTCACTCATCTGTGAAAGAACAGTAATGCCTAACTCACGTGCTCTTTCAAGAATTAGAAGTGAGGTCATATACATGAAAAGGCTTTTTAGATCTTACACATTTAAAAATATCAGTTTTCTAATAAACATGACTTCTCATTTTTTCCCCAAAATCTGACAATGCTCTGAGTATTTTCTTTTCAGCCCCCATCTAGTAGAGACTCCACAGACTGATAAAGACAGTTGTTAACTACTATATGATAAGACATAAAACACAAACACCATGAGGATTCTTTCACCTACTAGAACACTGCAAATACGGGGCCAGCCATCTGGAATAATCACTGTTTCAAGGACACTAGCTTATCTGATTATACTCCTACCTGAGAATGGTTCTAAGAAGCAAATCCAGTACCTGCCTTCACATTTTCAAGATACAGCATGAGAAGACCTTCCCACCATCCTCCCTGAACAACTAGAAGCTTCACGGCTGCTCTGAAGGAAATGATGTCCGGGCATTCTATGGGTACTAGGCAAGCAGAGTTTCTATTCAAACTATCAAAAATGGTGATGAGCAACTATGGGAGTGGTAGTTTATAGCCACTAACCATCAGCCAATACACATGAGCACAAAGAGAAAGCAACAAAAAATATAAGGTTTATTTTTATGGTCAAAAGAGCTAATTTTAGAGTAAATTATTAAAAGAAAACCCGATTAACATACCAAAGGCATGGAAAAGAGTGGGAGTATAAAAATCTAAGTTTTTTTCTCTTTTTTTAAAGATTTTATTTATTTATTTGAGAGAGAGAGAGAATGGGAGAGAAGAGCAGAGGGAGAGGGAGAACCTCCAAAATCGGCATGGAGCCCCGACGTGGGGCTCGATCCCAGGACCCTGGGATCATGATCTGAGTTGAAGGCAGAAGCTTAATTGGCTGGGCCACCCAGGTGCCCCCTGAAAATCTAAGTTTTTAATTCTTTTCTAATGTAGGATTAACTTTATGGGAAATAAAAATAAAACTTGAGCAACAAGTAAAAAGATATGAAAAAAAATGTAATGTGTGCACCTTCATGGATCATTATTTAAAGAAGCCAAATAAAAAAGACATTTTGGGAGAATCAGCATAACTTGAATATAGACTGGGTATTAGATGATCATATGGAATTATCATTAGTTTTGTTAGGTGTGATGACAGTATTGTGGTTATGTAAGAAAATTTCCTTAGTTTATAGAGAGGCACACTGAAATATTTAGGGACTGAAATGCCATGATGTGTGTTATCTGCTTCAAAATACTTAAACCACAACCCTGGCACCTGGGTGGTACACACAGTTAAGTGTCCAACTCAGTTTTGATTCAGAGTCGTGATCTCAGGATTGTGAGATTGAGCCCCACAACAAATACCCCCCCCCAAGCCCTGCATTGGGCTCCATGCTCAGCGCAGAGTCTGCTTAAGACTTTCTCTCCCTCTCTCCCTGCCCCTCCCTCTCTCCCTTGCATGCTCTCTCTCTTTCTCTTTCAAATAAATAAAAAAATCTTAAAAAAAATACTTCAGCAACAACAAAGAACAACATCGATGAGACAAATCACAAAATGTTAGCAAGTGATGGGGGTACAGTACACTATTCTCCCTACTCATCTATACATATTTAAATTTTTCTTTATTAAATACTTAAGAAAGGAACAAAAACCTGTTAAAATATCCAGTCCAGGGGTGCCTGGGTGGCTCAGTTGGTTGGGCGACCGGTCAGGATCCCAGAGTCCTGGGATTGAGTCCTGCATTGGGTTCC
This sequence comes from Ailurus styani, assembly GCA_002007465.1. Classification (NCBI taxonomy): domain Eukaryota; kingdom Metazoa; phylum Chordata; class Mammalia; order Carnivora; family Ailuridae; genus Ailurus; species Ailurus styani. The sequence continues at coordinate 27,414 of LNAC01000879.1, read as the reverse complement.
TTGCTCAGCAGGGGGCCTGCTTCTCCCTCTCCCTCTGCCTGCCACTCTGCCTGCTTGTGCTCTCTCTCTCTCTGTCAAATAAATAAAAAATTCTTTAAAAAAAAATATCCAGTCCATCCACGGAGTCATCTTAAGGTTGGTTGCCTGAGTTAAAACAGGAAATGGCCTAGACCAAATATGTCTTGAGGTTAGAAAGACACCTGCAGAAGTCTTTCTTACTGTCTTTGTGGGACAAAGTGGAGACTGTGGCCAGATGAGTTCTTCGCTTACGTTTTCCTGGCACGCTACCTGAACTCCCTGGAGGGAGCTGCAGTCCAGGATGGGAACAGGGGACCTGTGAGGCGGTGTGGAGGTGCATGAGGCCACTGAAGAAACAGGCAACACCAGTGACCTACCGTCGCTGTCCTAGACCCACAACTACTATGGGAACCAAGGAGCTCGTTACATAACATAAAAAAAATCAGAAGGAAGGTGACTTTCATGATCTCTCATGTATGAGGGAATTCTTACAAAGTCTCCCACACCATGGGCAACCCTTTCAGTTGCTGTTTTGAACAACCAAGTACCAAGTTGACAAAGAGACCTCAATTATTGCGAATTTTAGATGCTTGTGGAGGTCACTGCCAAAAATCCTTTAAAAAGGAGGAAAAAAATTATAATGTGGTGATCATTCCTGGGGGTATGAGCTCAAAGTGCAAGCATTGGATGTGGTTGAAAATGAGCCTTTAATTTTAAATGTCACTTAACAAAGCAGGCTGGCAACTGGGTACTTTGCAGAGATGTAGACATTTTTACTTTCCAGAAGGATGGAAATAGGCACTGGGAATACGATTTTTAGAAATGGTATCACATAAGGATCAAAAGGGAGCTTGTATCAAAAACAGCTTCGATGAAGTGAAGAGGTATCAGGTAACTTTACAAAGTGGTTCTAATGATGATCAGCGTTATAATGTTGGAGACAGACTTGAAGAGTGTGAATAAACACTGTCTCATGAAATAGGACAGGCACATTCCTTTCAAACAGACGGCGAGAGTGCTCCTGAGGTCACACAACCAGCTTGAAGAAGGTAAGACCTATGGGATAAGGACCTGTAGGGTAAGGCTAGTGTGGAACAAATGTCTCTGAGTACTTGAAGAGAAGTCACGTGGAAGACAGAGTTGATTTACTATATATTTTTAGAGAGCAGAAGTCAAATGAGAGGATGGAAATTATAGGGAGATACGTATCTGCTCAACATAAGCAAGTATATTTATGTATTTAAAACAATTAGATCAGTCCAAGATTGAATTTGAAAAGTTATGCAAAAGTAAAGGTTCTCTGACCAACTGTAAGGAAGTTAATGGAGGTAAATTGCCTTTATTGACATTTTAATGGTCAGATTGTATTTTTTTATCATATAATTTCTAAGCTGGAAACAAGTTTTAAGTTGATGAATATATTTGTTTTTGAAGATATTCATTTCTTCCATATTGTTTTAAAGGGTTACTCTCTGCGAATCATTATACCAAGTTCTATGAGTGATAAGACATATATAAAAATGAAGATTGTCAGAAGTTTATGGCCAAGGCAGGAGATACACACATGGATAATCCATACCACACATGCATACATGTTAACATGTAGCAAACATGTGTAACATACGGTTCCTGGGGTGTGGCTTTGTCACAAGGTTCAAGCGGATTTGTAATGAGGGCATGATCCAGTTAAATTTCTCATCTTCTTGGCCACGGAGTCTCTTAAGTGCCCTGTCTCTGGTCCAGGCTATCTGCCCGTCCAAGAGTAAACTGATTCATCCACAGTGACAATATCAGTCAAATATTTTGGCTTTGTTCTGAAGCCTTTCTTGGCTTGAACTCAAGAGACTGGACAGTGTCTTCCAATTTCCCAGCTAGTTCTCTCAAGTCTTCTCAAAAGCTATTATACAAAGAAGGAACAACGGGAATTATCCAATAGGCCTTCCAAATGCAATACCCAGTAAAGCAACACTGAATTTATGCAAAACCACCGGTTGCTAAATTCTATCCTTGATCACTAGAAGATTAGTCAACAGTATGAATTCAGCAGTTTGGATGCAACTCAGCAGAAAAAAACAATTTCAGACTTATAAGTACTAATGAGATATAACATTTTGGTATATGAAGCAAAAATAGTGGAGGAAAAGGTGAAAAATACTATTGCATTATGATGACATTTAAAGATATGAATATAGGGTAAGTATTAAAATGAAATCATGGTATCTGATGAAGTTACTCTTGAATAATTTTCAAAGAATCACAAACAGGAGCTATATAAACTTCCATTCAAAGTTTTCCTCAAATAATTTGAAAAGACAAGTTTTCTTGGTTCTAATCTGAGAAGCTGACCTGAGATTGTTGGAAAAGGATGCTCCTCTCTGGGTTTATGCCACAGGCAAGAAGAACAGCGGTCATGTCCAAGATGCTCTGCTGGAGGACGGCCGGGTCCTGGGGGATGGTGATGGAGTGTAGGTCAACGATGCTATACAGCACCGAGCCATGCTCTTCCTGCAACCTCACCCAGGTCTCAATGGCTCCCAGGTAATTGCCGAGGTGGGGGATTCCTGTAGGCTGAATGCCCGAGAATACTCGCTTCACAGCATCTTTCTGGAACAGAGGAAACAAGCATTTATTTTCAAGAAAAAATCCACGAATCCTATGCCCATGTTACCATAGCAATGATGACTAGTTCTACATTTTAAAACTGCAATCTGACAGTCATTATCCTTATGCATTTATTTTGTGCCCGTGCAAAGCCCTATATCAGGTGCTATGAGGGACAGAAAAGGATATTTAAAATGTGATTGGATTTTTTGTTGTTGTTGTTATGTTCAGTTAGCCAGCATATAGTAGTACATCATTAGTTTTTGCTGTAGTATTCAACGATTCATTAGTTGAGTATAACACCCAGTGCTCATCACAACGTATGCCCTCCTTACTGCCCCATCACCTGGTTACCCCATCCCCCCATGCCCCTCCCTTCTGTAATTCTCAGTTTGGTTCCCGGAGTCATGGTTTGTCTCCCTCTCTGAGTTCTGGATTTTTTTTTTTTTCTCACTCAGAAACATATACATACAAAAGCACATGAGAAAGTCTGCAACTCCAAGCAAAGCAATCTAATTGGAAATACAGGATAGGTTTACAAAGAGATATGTAACAGTACAGTGTGGCAACATAATCAAAATCAGTTCGCTAACATAAATAGTGGGGTACAGAAGGAGTTCCCAAGAGGAAAAGATGACTGTGGATCTGGGGGTAAGTGAGAGAGACTTCAGACACAGAATAAAATTTCACTGGAAATTAAAGGGGCCTCGAGGGTTTTATATGCGATTTCATTCATTTTGTAGTTAAGGCAAGGAAGTCAACAGCGTTAGGGCTGAAGGCTATTGCTATTTACTTAATTCAGTTTTCTCTAGAAGTAATTGCTGATATTACAACTTAGTGTGCAGGCTCTTGGGCTAGAAATTAGAAAAACTACACACTATTTCTAATATAACTTCTTGATCAAGTTATTTAACTTTTTTGTGCTTCAGTTTCCTTTGACTTTTGTTAAATCATACTTTCACTTCTTCAAAGTGTTTTTAATTCTTCAAAGAGTTTTTAATTCTGTATGTTTTTTTTAATTATAAAAACATTTTGTTAAGGGCATGCTTTCCTACTGGTCTGTACTTTCTGATACTGAAGTTGTAGTAGGAAAATGAGAAAGGAAAAAAAGTAATACGGGATGAAAAAAATGCTATTTTTCTCTTGAATCATTTTGCATTCTGTAGTGAAACATGAAAAATGAATATATATCAGTAAATGTGCTATCATTAAGAGGTTCTGATAGAATAAAATGAGACACTGTCATTTTTAACAATAGCAACAAAATATTAATAATGGCAGCCATTAATTAATAATTTGCTGGACAACTGTGTTGCAGCCATTTGAATTTCTACCATCAGTGTCTGTTGCTCCTCACCCTCACCAACACTACCAGTATTTTTATTTTGAGCTAATATGGTGGATACAAGGTGGAATCTCATGATGGTTTAATTGCATTTCTTTTTTTTTTTAAAGATTTTATGTATTTATTTGACACAGAGAGAGAGAGATCACAAGTAGGCAGAGAGGCAGGCAGAGAGAGAGGTGGAAGTAGGCTCCCTGCTGAGCAGAGAGCCCCATGCCGGGTTCAATCCCAGGACCCTGAGATCATGACCTGAGCCGAAGGCAGAGGCTTTAACTCACTGAGCCACCCAGGCGCCCTTAATCGCATTTCTTTGATTATTAAAGAAGTTGAGAACTCTTATAGTTACTGGACATTTTTATTCCCTCTTCTGTGGAGAGTCTACTGAAGTTATTTTGCCTATTTTTCTCAGATTGGATTGTCTTTTTATTGCTTTAAGTATTTTTATATATCCTGGATACTAATATTTTATCAATTACATGTATGGCTAATATATTCTCTCATTGTGTAGCTACTTGTCTTCTTTATGCTATCTTTAGATGAAGAGATATTCTTAATTTTACCAAATATATGATTTTGGACTACAGACTTTTATGGCATACAAGAAATCTTTCAATACATTGAGGTCATGAAGACAAGAGTGTTTATACATATATACACATATAAAGCACATGTATATGCATCTGTGAGTTTGCTTTAAAGTTTTATCTTTCACATTTAAGTCTGGATCCATTTGGAGTTTTTTGCATATGGCGTAAGGTAGACATCCAATTCCTTTTCTTTCTTTCCCCCCATATGGAGCTATCAATTGTTCCAGTATCATTTATGGAAAAGGTTGGCTTTGACCATTACTCTGGAATGTCATTTGTCATAAATCAAGCATCTCTTTATGCTTGTGTCTGTGTCTGGTCTTTCTATTCTTTCCCATCGGTCTGTGTGTCTATCTCTGATCAGTACCACAGTGCCTTTTTAGTAAGTCTTGGGATGTAGTGGAGTAAATCTTTTTACTTTCATCTTCAAGAATTAGCTTACCCATCCTTGGCTTTTTATTCTTCCCTATACATTTTATTTTATTTTTTTAAGATTTTATTTATTTATTTATTTGTCAGAGAGAGGGGGAGAGCACAAGCAGGGGGAGCAGCACGCAGAGAGAGAGGGAGAAGCAGGGTCCTTGCTGAGCAGGGAGCCCAATGCAGGGCTCTATCCCAAGAACCTGGGATCATGACCTGAGTCAAAGGCAGACACTTAACTGACTGAGCCACCCAGGCATCCCTTCCCTATGCGTTTTAGAATCACCTTGTCAAGTTCTAAGAGAAATAAAAAAAGAAAAAAAACTGTTAGGGTTTTTGATTGAGATTGCATTGAGTCTATAGATTGCTTTGGGTGTTTTTATAATATTAGGACCCCCAATCCAGGAAACCATATGAGGATCTAGGGTAAAACATGGGGATTATAGTTGATAACACTGTATTGTATAAGTGGAATTTGCTAAGAGAATAGTACCTAAATATTCTCACCAAAAGAACTAAATGAAGATAAACATGTAAGGCGATGGTGTGTTAATTCACCAGGGGGAGGAAGCCCTTTCACAAGGCATATGTATATCAGATCACTGGGATGTACACTTTAAATATCTTACAATTTCCTTTTTTCCTTTTTTTATTCTTAAATTTAAATGCAATTGATTAACATATAATATATTATTGGTCTCAGAGGTAGAGGTCAGTGATTCATCTGTCTTATATAATACCCAGTGCTCATTACATCACATGCCCTCCTTAATGTCTATCACCCTGTTACCCCATCCCCTACCCCCTCTACCCACCAGCAACACTCAGTTTGTTTCCTATGATTAACAGTCCCTTATGGTTTATCTCCCTCTCTGATTTCCTCTTGTTTTATTTTCTTCTCCCTTCCCCTATGATCCTTTGTTTCTTAAATTCCACATATGAGTGAGATCATATGACAAAAGCCACCAAAAAAAAAAATGAAATCTTGTGGGGCGCCTCAGTGGTCAGTCAGTTAAGCGTCTGCCTTGAGCTCAGGTCATGATCCCACGGTCCTGGTATCAAGCCCATGTTGGGCTCTTTGCTTGGTGGGGAGCCTGCTTCTCCCTCTCCCTCTGCTCCCCCCCCTCTGTCTCTCATGAATAAATAAATAAAATCTTTTTTAAGAAAATGAAATCATGAGAGACTATGGACCCCAAGAAACAAACTGGGGGTTTTAGCAGCTAGAGGGGGTGGGGGGGATGGTTGAGCCTGGTGATGGGTATTAAGGAGGGCATGGATTGCATGGAGCACTGGATGTTACATGCAAACAATGAATCATGGAACACTACATCAAAAACTAATGATGTACTGTATGGTAACCAACATAACATAATAAAACAAAACAAAACAAAACAATATGAAATCTTGCCATGTGCAATGATGTAGATGGAACTAGAGGGTATTATGCTAAGCAAAATAAGTCTACCTTACAATTTCAATTGTCAATTATACCTCAATATAATTGAGATATAGAAAAAAAGGGACATAATAAAAAGTCTATATTCCTAATACTAGCTTTTAAGAGCTAATCTTCTTTAGATATGTGTGAACCAAAGTTATTTAAATTTTGCCCTTCCCTTTCCCCAAGAATTCTAAATCTTACAAACACAGCGTGTTTTCCCCATATCTGCTTATTTTCCTCTCTACTTCTGAGTTGACAGCTCTAAGATAGAATGCTACATTCTACTGACGCATCATAGTTCCATGGTCCAGAATTATACTTGATCCAAGCACTCAGGAGACCTGAAAGATATGTGGGTCCAAGGATATGAAAAATATCTTTTAAGGAACTGAGAACAAATATAATCTTACCACTGAAAACCACATGCATGCGCGCACACACACACACACACACACACACGCACTCACACACACGTGGCCTTGAGATGACTAATGTGACTAATTCCCCAAATCATAATTTAGAAATATTTTTGTAGAGAACAGTTTGTGGTTGCGAAGTGAGGCTGGGGGTCAGGGATGAGAGAGAAAGAGAGAGGAGAGAATAAGCACATATCAGTGAGGCTTCTTCACTACCTTGGGACCTCAACCAGCCCTGGGTTCCTGATATGGGAATAAGCAAAGGAGCTTTCAGTGAGGTAAAAAAATGATTAATGGGCTTTAGGGACTGATTGATGAAGAGAGAAAGTAAAGCAGAAAAACAAGCTCTGAACTTAATAAATGGAAGAGAAAAAAAAAATATACCATCCAGAAATACTTGACTTAGGATGAAGAGGGGCTGTTTATGCTAATGTAAAGGGTTATGAAGAATAGGAATATCAAGCTGGGAAAAAAAAAAGACTAAGGATATTTGCACATACATTCCTCCATGGTCAAACTAAGGAATTATTCCCCAGGAGAAACGGAAAAACTAATTCTTGAAACAACTAAAAGAGAAAAGCACTACAGAGGACAGAGTGTGGGGGGAAAAAAAGACCTGTAACCACTGGGAATGGCCTAGACATGATCTAATATATCTTTTCCATTCTCCAGTTTCTGTGATTCTATACATCCATGCAGAGGGAATGATGTTATCAAGAAATAAGAGCAACCAGAAATGTTTTGTTCCATTTTCAAGGAGCTATTAAAAAAAATACAGCCCCTAAATGAGAGCTGAATTCCTGGTCTTAAAAATATACAGCGAGCATCCTGCTCTTCTGTGGTGAGTTTATGTTCCCATCTGGTCCCCCTGCAAGAGTCAGCAGGCAGCCTGCCGGCTTGGCGGGGGGCTCTGCCCGGTACCGTGAAATCACGGGGCTGGAATGTGGAGTTTGGGTGGTGGGAGGACGGGGGTTCTGTGTTCAAAAGTGCTAGCGCTGGAAAAGAATGAAAATGAGAGGCGCGTGGGCTTCCCAGTGGACAGGAGGCAAGCCACAAAGAAAACAGCTTCAGGACGGGCCCACCGGCCCTCACTCATGGGGACATCTGGAGCATCAGCCTACAGTCCCATCACAGTGCGGAGGATAAAAAAGGAGCATTTTACAAAACAGGGCCCCATTTTTATTTCAGGTGCTATTTCCTGAACAAATGCCACTTCGGCCAATATATTCATTGGCTCGTTTTGTAACAGAAACAGCATTACCAAGGGGCAACACCAGCCCTGGGGGGACTTGACCTATTCCAGAAAGGGGGGCGGTGGTTCAAATCAAAGGGAGAACATACTTAGCAATCTGACAAATGTAGCTAACACCAACCCCGTCTTAAGGCAGGAAGCGGATCCAAAATTCATGATTACCTTTATTTTAATTACTGCACCCCAAAGCAAGTGAAAAATCGGAGGCTGCTAATTCTAGCAAAAGATAGTTTTCATGATTAGCGGGAAAGAGCTTCTGCCTCTAATTCCAAGTGAATAAAATACATCAAAAGGAGGCTGCCTACTAGCTTTGAAGCACTTTCAGCTTGGGTATGGTGTTGGGAACCAAAGGTTTCAAGTACAAGTTTCACGACTCTTATTACCAAGGCCTGCCTGTAACCAGATGTAACACCAACCGGGCATTCAGCTCACCTGTTGTAACTACAGTCAAAAGCGCCCCAAAGCCTTGGCTGAACAACCATTGTGTCTAATTGGTTCCATAAAGGGAATGTTCTCACAGAGTATGATTAAAAAAAAAAAAAAAGACGAAAAACCCGAAAAACAAAAACCAACATTATTGACTAATTGGGCCAAAAATCTCCTTCTGTAAGTCTGTTTATTCTTCTAATTGTGTATAAATAAAAATACATCTTCAGATCCTCACTCCTTAGCTCTCAGTCAGTGTTTCCCAATTCTCTCATACAGGTCAACCTACTACTTCAATCCTAGGCTCCTTTAGCATCTCAGTGTTTGTTGTTGTTGCTGTTGCTGTTTTTGAAAACGCCTCTCCTACCGATTAGTGATTTAAGAGCTGAAACAGAGGAGACTCAGCATAAAAAACAGCACCTCAGCCCTGGCTGGGAGGAGCCAGGTGCTTTCTCTGAAGCTTTCTTTGGCATTCTCTCAGCATTGTTCTGCCGGAGTCAGCTCTTTTCTTCAGGAAAGTATGAAGACCTCAGGGGCTGGGGAGAAAATGCTGACTCAGCACCAAGAAAAATGGGTTCATTTCTGCCCAGAAATGAAACCAGATGCTCAGACCTGGGAATCAGTAAATATTAATTCAATATAAGAGAAAGTAGGTCTTCTATCACCCCCAAACAGGATATGTAAGCCAATAATTAAAACTGGAGGGAAAAAATTATTTTAAAGAGAAAAAAATCAGGAAGAAGTGACGAGCCCTGTCATCTGTGACAAGGGCACAGATGAGAAACACTTTATATATATTGTTAGGCTGTGCAAGAGTTGAAAAGGAATAGACTTGACTTTTAAAAATTTGCCTGCAGACTTATTTAAGCCTCTTCTACATTTCAAGAGCTGTGCGTGTATTTGTCCTGTGGGCTCTGTGTGGTCCTCTGACCCTGTGATGGAAGGAAGGCTCACGCACGTGTATTTTCCTTCTTGTCATGGACTGCAGCAGACAAACATACTGGCCTCACCTTCTAGGGAAGGACACTGCCCCGGGAAATCACAGGGTGGGGGATGGGGAGGGTGGTTTCAGACCCAGAGCTGAGCTCTTGCTTGCTGACTCCAGCTCGCTCCCTTCCTCCACACTGGGCTGCGGGCCGGCCCCGTTTAGAACTTCTTCACCTCAAGATTGGCCTGGCCTTTAAGCGCCCTCAGCCCACCAACACCTCCCGTCCCCACACAGGCTTCTCAGAAGGACAAAGTGTGTCCCAGAGACTGCTTACCAAAAGGCCAAGGATACACAGCTAGCGGTACAGCTAGGACCTGAGCTCTGCTACAGACCACAGAGCTCTCCCTGTGTTTGGACACTGGTCCAAACCAGGTCCAAAACATTGGTCCTTTTCTTCTGTAGCTATTTCCTTTGAACCTCAACACCTCTCTGGGCTTATATTCTTCGGGTCTTCTTTGGTTTCTTTCCTACAAGTTAAACGGCTACTCAGTGAATGTATCCTCATCAGACAGAAATGATAAAATATAAAGTCTGGGGACTTTGGCTCCCAGGAAAGATTGCATTGTCACCTCAGGGCGGCTAAGCTATATTTAAATGCAAAGGTTATGTGCAAGTACAGGATAAACTGGCCAGTCCCTTAAGTTTTTATTGGAAAGGTGATTCAAACTAAATTATTATCTGAAGATGACAGATAATTCTAACATAATGTGATATGTGGTAAGAAATATTTTTAATTCCTAATGATAACACTGTTTGCTAAAGCAAATCAGCAAGGGGGGAAAATAAAAATAAACAAACCAAAGCAGCGAGGGTCAAATTTTTGACATAAATATCCTAACCACCACCACACCTTGTATTTTTATGTTGAATGGGGCAGGAAACCCAGGCAAGAGATCAAGAAGTACTAAACTTTTAAAAGTATAAAGAATAATCTGAAATGCTTAAGAAAAGGTCAGTTTTTCCTCATAAGAAAATGCTAATGTTGATCTTAAAGTATGAGATCGTCCTGGGAGAGATGAGTTCCTCATTACCTCTTGCGGTCAACTCAAGGCTTACCTCCTAACCACTGTCACTGGTCACCCAGCCACAGCAGTGCCTGCCCGATGTCCCATCTGCAGCTGATTGTCTGAGAACATTATCTTTTTGCTCACAATGGAGAGATTTAGCTATGTAACACCAGAGTCCTCAGACTGTTAGGAAATGTGCGAGGAGTAGATTACAGTGATTTTAAAGCCTTTCCTTTTCAGTTATACACCCTTTTCCAAATGTACTATTCTTTTTAAAAAATATTTTATTTATTTATGTGTGTGTGTGTGAGAGAGACAGAGAGAGAGCACGCGTGTGCATGAGCACACACAAAGCAGGGGAGGGGCAAACGGCAAAGCAGAGACCTCACCTCCCCCTGCCCAGCAGGGAGCCGGATGCAGGACTGGATCCCAGGACCCTGGGATCATGACCTGAGCTGAAGGCAGGTGCTTAACCCACTGAGCCAGCCAGGCGTCCCTCCAATGGAATATTCTCCCTAGATGTGCCCAACATGTAAAGCAGCCCAAAGAAAAGCTGTGTAAGGCGGGTGACTAACAGGAGGGATGGGAGGGTGGCCCTGTCTGCTCTTCTACCCTCACCTCAGCCAGCCTCTGAGGGGCCTTCCCAGAGCACAGCTTTGAACACCGCTGGATTCAAGACATTTTCTAAGTTTCTAATATTTTGTTGAAAGTAAGAGTTGTCTTCCTCAGGGTACTAGGAAACATACAAGAGAAGAAAGTTCTTTTAAAAAGAAGGTCTGAGAGGCGCCTGGGTGGCTCAGTCCTTAAGCGTCTGCCTTCGGCTCAGCTTATGATCCCAGGGTCCTGGGACTGAGCCCCGAGCTAGGCTCCCTGCTTGGTGGGAAGCCTGCTTCTCCCTCGCTCACTCCTCCTGCTTGTGCTCCCTCTCTCACTGTGTCTCTCTGTCAAATAAATAAGTAAAAACTTAAAAAAAAAAAAAAGAAGGTCTGAGATAACAATGCAGTCTTCGTCTTCTCCTTTCTTCTTCTGGGTTAAGGTTCAAATTTGTGTGGCCAGGAATGCCCTTCCCAGTCATCCTCCATCAACCTATGTGAGGAGCTGACCTGGTTACCCGCCAGTCCTACAGAGCTCATTCTCAATGTTCATTCAGAGTGTTCCTGATGCCGTTCATCCCTTTCTCTGCTGGGTAAATCCCCTGGGTCTAACAATCTCTCCCTGATTCTAAACCTCTTAAACAAGTCTTTTCTTCTCTCTCTCCCTCTCTCTCTCTCTCTCTCTCACACACACACACACAGTCAGCCCCCACATCTCCCTCCCCCCTTCTCTTCCTTGCCTCTCCTCCTCCTCCTCCCTCTCTCTTCTCCCACCCCCTCCCATTCTCTGTCTCCCCTCATCCCCAGGGCAGAACAGATCCCTCCTTCATTCATTCGTTCTTCATTATTGAACATATCACACTGGCAACTTGGTAAATATTTTCCTATTTGCTTAGAAAATATTTTCCCACCTAGAATATGAACTCCTCTAGGGCAGGGGCTGTCTTTTTCATCTTTATATCCCCATATACAACAGTGCCAAGTACATTGTGAGCACCTAATAAATGTTAGTGGAATGAATGACGAGTCTTCCCTCACCCCACTTTGGCTCCCAAATGTAAAGGGCAAAATAACTATAAACAAAATGAACCGAGAAAGAAGGAAGAAGGAGAAGGAGAAGGAGGAAGAAGGAAGAAGGAAGAAGAAACCTTCTAAGCCAAGAGTTCCCAATCTTGGCCTCACAGTCATCTCCTGGGAGCTTTAGAAAATACCGATGCCTGGGCCCATCCTCAGAAATTCGAATTTAATCAGCTTGGGATTTGGCGTGAGTGCTGGGAGGTTTAAATGCTCCCTGGGTGATTCTACTGCATGGCCAAGATTGAAAAAGTACTGTTCAGAGCCAACTACTACATAATTATTCTCTAAAGCTGCCAACCTGCTGGGAAACACACACACACACACACAGACTGTAAAAATATTAAAAGTAAGTTCATTTGCTTATAATTTACATTTCAAGGTAATAAAACCCCTGAGATGGTTATGTATTAATTCACAGTCAGAGGCCATTTGGGCATCAGGCAGTCCTGATCTCACATTTGGCAGTCAGGAAGCCTAGCAGAGCATGAAGGCGTGGTCAGAGCCTCTATTTTGAAAAGACACCTGTAACTAGTAAGTACACCGTCTTTGATGCCTAGGTAGACTTACTTGGCAATGTCTGGGTCCATAAATCCATATGGCGGGCGCCTGGGTGGCTCAGTGGGTTAAAGCCTCTGCTTTCGGCTCAGGTCATGATCTCAGCGTCCTGGGATCGAGGCCCACATCGGGCTCTCTGCTCAGCAGGGAGCCTGCTTCCTCCTCTCCCTGTCTCTCTGCCTACCTCTCTGCCTACTTGTAATCTCTCTCTCTGTGTCAAATAAATAAATAAAATCTTTAAAAAAAAAAATAAATCCATATGGCTCAGGGATTCAGGAAGCATAGGCAGCCTGGCCTTTATGGAGAAAATAATCCCACTAAGAAGGTGTTGACATCAGAATTGTAATGGATAGAAGACAAAATGATCTCTGCTTAGGGTGCTCTTTTCTACCCATTTTCCTGCCTGGAAAACTAACTCCTTCTGATCCCTATGAGAGAACCTGAATTCAACATTCAAGTGGTGTTGGTAGGTCTTATGGTGACTCAGTTGACCTAAACCTGGAGAAGAAACAGGTGGTGTTGGCTACATGAAGTGGAAATGCCAGAAATTCTTAGACCCAGTGTAGGAAATAACTCCATGACTAACTCAAGCGTTCTGAACCTTTGAGAGAGATAGAGTGTGAATTTCTTACAAGGTATCACACTACCAATGGAGAATAAAAAATTTCTAAACTTATTTCCCTGGCATAAAGATTGTCCCTTCCAAAAAAGAACCTCATTGGCTATCCTGACAGCTACCAAGAGAAAGAAGTCTCACTTTCTAGTCACCCATGGCTCCCTTTCTCTTCATCCAGCCTGTGGACTGACATAGTTCCCAGCGTTGTTTCAAACACATTGGCTTCTGTCAGCCCGTAGAGTTATCTCAACCTTAGAATAAATTAGAAAAATGACAAGGTCAAGCAGTAAAATAGGGTTTTGTTGACTTGTTTGATTATTAACCATGGTGACAAGTAGGCTTGCACCAGTGCCCAGGGGTAAAGTCTGAGCCCTACTATTTACATAGCTTTGAGGGTCTATAAAATGGGTGAATGATAAGAGACTCCTAATCTCACAAAACAAACTGAGGGTTACTGGGGGGTGGGAGGGTAGGGATAGGGTGGATGGGTTATGGACATTGGGGAGGGTTTGTGCTTTGGTGAATGCTGTGAAAGATGTAAACCTGTACCCCTGGGGCAAAGAATAAAAAATAAAAAAATAAAATAAAATGGGTGAATGGGGGAGAGGACTGTGGTATGTTTATCACTGTAAAGTGCTTAATGCCCGGCATGTAGTAAGCTCTCCATAAGTTATCTGGCCATTTACGGAGGTTGAAATTTTAAGTGTTTATGTATTTTGACCCAACCATTCAATGAATAGAAATTTGTCCTAAAGAAGTACTTCCACAAGACGGTAAGGATACCTGGCATTCCCTCCATGATTTAATAATGAATGAGCCACAAGCAACTAAATGTCCATCAGTTGGAGGAATAGGAAGTAAGTCACAGTTGTATTTTTATGAGATGGAATCCTTTAAGAGATAAGAAATGTAAGAACTGGGAGTCACACAGACTGGGTGAAGGGCCCAACTCTGGAGCCAGACTGGGCGTTCAAGACCAGCTCTGCAAGGCACAATGAGTGTTTTCCCTGTGCAAGTCACACAACTTCCCCACGGGTAAAATGGGAATGATAACAGCAGCCCCTTGGAGGTCTGAGAACAGTGCTTAGCCCACCAGCGTTCCATATAAAGGTTTGTTAAGTAGATGAATTCTGACAAGGAAGGAGAATACACATTTAACAATAGTGGTTGTGACCCAGGCGAGGGGCGTAATGACGTCCTTTTTGACACTTCTGCATTGTTTAACTTTTGAAGGGCAAGAATGTTTCCTGTAGCCAAGTTTTCAAGAGTTTTTGTGCATACAGCCTGATGATATTAATCAACACGTAATTATAAGAGGCTCCTCCTAACAGGAATGTCCATTAATATCATTCTCATTTTACATGATGGGAAATAAAGACAAAAATAGGGGCGCCTGGGTGGCTCAGTGGGTTAAGCCTCTGCCTTCGGCTCAGGTCATGGTCTCAGGGCCCTGGGATTGAGCCCCACATCGGGCTCTCTGCTCGGCAGGAAGCCTGCTTCTCCCTCTGTCTCTGCCTGCCTCTGCCTACTTGTGATCTCTCTCTCTCTCTATCAAATAAATAAATAAATAAATAAATAAAATCTTTAATAAAAAAAGACAAAAATAAAGTCAAGTGATTTATGAAGCTCGCACATGAGTTATTGTTAAGATGGAACTGGATGGAAACAATGTAGTGGAAGAGAAAAGGCACCAGTTTGCGGGATGGGCAGTGCCAGGTTCAAATCCCTTCCACACCTCCTGTGATTTGCACCCATTATTTAATCTCTCTGAACCTCAGTTTTATTATTTGAACAATGATGTGAAAAATAAGTAATGGCTAACATGTATTGAGTGCTTATAATGTACAAAGTACTATAGAAAGAGCTGTGGGTGTATTATCTCATTTAATCCTCACAGAAAGCCCTACGACATAGATAGTATTATCATCTCTGTTTTACAGATGAAGAAACTGAGGCACAGAGGGGTTCAGTGAAGAGGGCATAGCCAGTGAGTAGTGGACTTGAAACCTAGAGAGCTCAGCCTCAGCTGTATACCCTTAGAGGGAGACTCTGAAAATATAGCAAGGCACCAAGAAACTATGTGCTTTTACCCCTCTGATCCAATATATGATGCTACCTTTAGACCTATGACCCAAAATCTGCTTGAATTTTAGGCTTTCAAGAACTTCTAAGGTGATGTGTGAGTCTCTCCCTAGCACTGCTCCCAGTATAAAGAGAACTGCCCCATGTACTCCTTGTTTTCATTCAGAAGTGGTGGCCCGTACCAGGGCAGGTGACAGGGACAGTGGTTCTCATTCATCTGGGCAACAGCTTCAATGCTAATTCTAAACACAGGTGGTGAGAGAGACAGCCAACAGGAAGGGGTTAGGAATCACTGCTGACATGTGCAACCGGGAAGATTGATGGTTTCCCTCCCTCTTTTTCCCCACTGCGTCGGCCTGGGGGCAGAGACGCAGGAGCTGCAAGCCGGGGACAGTAAAATACACAGCGCAACGTCGACCTTGCTGCAGCGCTGATTAATGAGACTGAAATGACACAGAAAACACGCGGCGCTTCGCAGAGAGAATTCACAGGCCTTTCTTTCTTTAATGATTTCAACAAAAGCAGTTCCCAGAAACCGCCGGGTTTGAACTGGAATACCCCGTGGCTAGAGCAAGGCGAGGGGGTTAGATTTGGCGGAATGCTGGAGCAAAGGGTGAGAGCGTCAGGGGGAGTCGGTAAGGAAGGAAATCTGCTTGTGATCGGGTGGGGACAAATCATTCACGAATGCCTCTCCTCTTTCTGCTTGGCTGAAAAATGCCACAAAGTTGCAGGCAGGAGAGTCATTTCCTTCCCTAACTTAAGGTAAAGAGGACGACACGAGGATACGGTATCACAAAGAATTTCACCCTGTTCAAAGCGCTCTTCCTTTGCAGGAGCTGGGAGACGCGATCACTGATTTTCCCCTATCTTTTATTACAGCTGCATACTGCATACATTAAAACAGGGTTTTCAAAAGTAAATAAATAAATAAAATTAATAAAACAGGGCTTTCAAAAAGAAAGGTTGATTTTAGCACATTTAAAAGACTGATTTTGATGAGTATGATTTGAGTACTTACTACAACTATCTGTTGGGCATAGCCATTTGGATTTCCCACCCGCAGCTCTCCCAACTTAATATTATATCCAAAACCAAACATACTGACTCACAACCTTCCAGTCAAATTCCCTACCCGACCCCCCAACCCCCACTCCTGGCCCCAGACCTGCTGCGTTTCTGTATCTCAGTCCTAACTAATGACACAAACTTCTACTCAGCCTCCCAATCTCAAGGGTCACCCCCGATTCCTTCCTTTTGCTCACCAGATTCTGTGGGTTAAAATCCTGGCTCCTCCCACTACTAGGTAGGTGATCTTTGACAAGAAGTTGGGCCTCAGTTCCATCATCAGGAGTCAAAATTTCAATAGTACTACTTAATAGGATTTTTCAAAAGATCTTATTTATTTATTTGCCAGAGAGAGAGATCACAAGTAGGCAGAGAGGCAGGCAGAGAGAGAGGGGGAAGCAGGCTCCCTGCTGAGCAGAGAGCCGGATGCGGGGCTCTAAACCAGAACCCTGAGATCATGACCTGAGCAGAAGGCAGTGGCTTAACCCACTGAGCCACCCATAGGAACACTTCATAGGATTATTGCAATTCAATAAATTGGTACACAAAAAGTTCTTAGAATGGTACCTGACACATAGAAGATGCTTAATAAATATTACCTGTGATTCATCTTAAATGTTCTCAGCACACACAAAAAATTATAATTATGTGAGGTGACAGATGTCTTAACTAACCTTTTTATTTATTTATTTTAAGATTTTATTTATTTATTTCACAGAGAGAGAGTGAGAGAAGGGACACAAGCAGGGGGAGTGGGAGAAGGAGAAGCAGGCTTCCCTTGGAGCAGGGAGCCTGATGCAGGGCTTGATCCCAGGACCCTGGGATCATGACCTGAGCCAAAGGCAGACGCTTAATGACTCAGCCACCCAGGCGCCCCTTAACTAACCTTCTTGTGGTTATCTTTCCCTCAGAGTATACGTGTATCAAATCATCATGTTATACACCTTCAACTTACACAATGTTATATGTCAAGTATATCTTAATAAACTTGGAAAAAATTAGCTATTATTATTATCAACATCTAATCAATTACTAAGTCATTAGGATGTTACCTAATACAATTTTACTTCCCCAAATCCATCAATGTGGTCTAAACCCCACTCATCTCATCAGTTCAGTAGCTTTGATCTTACCACTTGAAATATCTTTTTGAAATAGTGAATCTCACTGGTTTTTCCTTTCCTACAGGGTCAAATCCAATTTAGTGTATAAAATCTAGTGTATAAAATTTAGTGTATAAAATCCTGAATTTAGTGTATAAAATCCTTCATAATTGGACTTCATACACATGTAAATTACATCGACATTGTAGGGGCACATATGTCCATGAATGAGCCTTAATTAAGCATGTGAGAAATCCTATGAGAAATTTTGGGTTAATGTTTAAATTTAACATTTTATGACATGTTATTTTTTACTAATTATCCTAGCACTAGAAGCCAATATCACATTCAACTGAAACCACAAGAATAAGCTTTAGTATTTATAATTTAAAGCCCAAAATGCAAAAAAAAAAAAAAAAAAAGAGAGAGAGAGAGACAATTGACATTATTCTAGATAAGATTAAATGTATAGTATTTCCATTGCTTGGTGTCATGGGTTGACTATATCTCCCTAAAACTCATGTCCACTTGAACCTCAGAATGTGACCTTATTTGGAAATGGACGTCTTCAGATGTAGTCAATTAAGAAGAAGTCATACTGGATTAGAGTAAGCCCTAAATCCAATGACTGGTGTCCTTATAAAAAGAGGAGAGAAACAGAGGGGAAAAGGCTATGTGACATGGGAGACAGAGACTGGAGGGATGTAGCTACAAGTCAAGGAATACCAAGGATCACAGGGAGCCCCCAGAAGCTGGAAGAGTCAAGGAAGGATGCTTCCCTAGAGCCTTCAGAGGGAGCGTGGCCCTGCTGACAACTTGCTTTCACATGTGAGAAAATGAATTTCTGTTGTTTTAAACCATCCAGTCTGTGCCACTTTATTATGGTGACTTTAGGAAACTAAACCACTTGGCTAATGCAGTGAACTGAGCTGGTGAGTCTTTCAGGGTCTGTAATGGGGGAGGGGGGCCAAGGCAGAGTAGAACACAAGCATTCACCACTGGCTATTGAAATGGATCACACCCCAGCGACATGTGCGCAGGGAGTGGTGCTGAGATGCAGGAAGCATTTTTGCATGGATCACGACAAACAAATAGATGAAGTTGCAGTTACTCTGTTCTGGGAAAACTGAAGTTCTAGGATCATACTTTTTTTTCCCCCCCTAGGATCATACTTGCATTGATTTTGCTCCATTTATTTCTTACAGTTGAACAGTAGCTCTGAAATTTTCACTATGCTGTAATCACTCCAAAAAAGGCAAATTTAAACTTGGCACATACTATATTCCTTGGTAAGAATACTGTGTACCATTTATCTGATTAAGGCGCATGACACATGCTATTGAGCTGCTATGATCTGCTGTTCTCCGCAAGACTTTTTTTTTCCTCTTTGAAATCTTAAGAGATTGGTTTTTGGCGTAATTACCCTAGCCCAAATGGTTTTGAGATACAAAGCAATGAACTATTTCTTTTACTTTCAAGGACAAAGTGAACACGTCCATGATTTCTCTTTGAAGCTCCTTAGAAAAAATTCTTAAAATGCTTTGAATGCAATAAATAAATATGGGGGGAAAGAGGGAAAATTTCACATTTGGATGTCAGTGCCGGCCAATCATTAATTCATTATCCCTCTTTATGTCTGAAAGAGTGGATGGGTAATCTCTGGAAGCCTTTGATGACAGCCTATAACATGAGAGGACAAATAGTCCAACATATTTTTGACATCCCACATGGCTTCCTGAATGTCCCAGCTTTCAGCCTCTTAAAGAAGTTTTATTTTTGAAAGATTGCATTAAGTAATCTCTGTACCTGATGCGGGGCTCAAACTCACAACCCCAACATCCAGAGTCACATGCTCCCCTGACTGAGCCAGCCAGCTGCCCCTTCTCTTAAACAAGTTTTGAAGAAATTGGCAATCTGCATGTAGATGCGAGTAACTGTGGGATCAAAGATGTGTCGGTACTGGGGGCATTTCAGAGTTTTCAACTCCTCCACTCATCAATAAACCTTAGACTTTTACACAATCAAGTACTTAGCTCTTCCTCTAAAACTCTGCCACCACATTTAATTTTCTACTCATGTTTAGTGACCCAATCATGGTTCTGATTTGCATTTCTCTGCGCTTGTGTGTGTATAAAATAACTCTCCATTCCTTAGTCAGTTGTCTCCTGATGCCTATTAAATTCAAGAATATTTCTTTAATCAAGATAGCCTTTCCTTTCCTGATTGTTTATACAAATTGATGACATTGTTTTCAATCCGTTATTAAATTGTCTCATCATGTGTTATTGCATAAGCTGAAGAAATATGTATCTCATTTATACAATAAGGCAGTTAACTGCAACAAAATGCAGTTTTGTTTCCAAGTCCAGTGATTTCATTTGGAATTTGTGCATTCTTAAGGTAATCAAGTTGTAAATGTATAAACCAAAATAATTATTCTCTTTTATATTTTAACTTCATTTCCAACAACTCCAAAAACCTGCCTTTATTCACCGAGTATTGATCATGTCTCTTTTGCAGTAAACACTGTTCGCCAATAAACTTTTAACTCTTCTTTTTATATATTTTTATATATTTTATATCTTATATGGGTATATTTTACTTTTGTAAATATGCTTTGAGTCAAAATTATAGTTTTCAACAGCTTTACCACAAAATCAGTACTCATGCTCAAACTATAATGATTTGAAATGCAATTTACTTCTGAGTTTTTGAGACTCCTCTCTCCTCTCCAATTGGGAATTTTTTCTGTTGTATATTGTTCTCCTCGATGACTAAATTCTCCTGGGTAAAATAATCAGTGTAAACAATAGACTATTACTCTAATTTTCAATAATTTCAATCACATGGTTTGAAAGTATACTTTGAAGTGTACTTTTTTCATCTATTTACATAACCAATTACTGTATAGTGAACAATTATTCATGATAAAATACTTGGTACCAACAAGTAACATGACTGCTTGCCAAAATTGGTAAACTCTTTGACATTTTTGTGAAAAATAACACTGACTTTTCTTTTGATATTACCATCAAAAAATCACAGTTGGGCGCCTGGGTGGCTCAGTGGGTTAAAGCCTCTGCCTTCGGCTCAGGTCATGATCTCAGGGTCCTGGGATCGAGGCCCGCATCGGGCTCCCTACTCAGTGGGGAGCCTGCTTCCTCCTCTCTCTCTGCCTGCCTCTCTACCTACTTGTGATCTGATCTCTCTCTGTGTCAAATAAATAAATAAAATCTTAAAAAAAAATCACAGTTACTGAGAAAATAACTATAAAAATTCATGCCTGAACCATCAATTAGGGAAGAAGAGTGAGAAATGTATGTACCAAGAGGAACGGGGAGCTGCTCTGGCTAGACAGGAAGAACCACCCCCCACACTGGTAAAGATGATGCTGTCGAAATGTCATTGGCTAAGTTACATGAAAGGGATTTTGTTTATTTTCAATCTGGGTGAGAATTAAAAAAAGAGAAAAACAGTGTTGCAGAAAAAATTGCCCAGTTACCTCTCAGATGATTTATGTAACAAACTCAAGGTATTTTTGCAAATTCTCTCATGTTTCCAGCAATTTTACCTTTTTTGCTGGCCACCACCACGCCACCACTCTGAGTTGGTAAGACCCAGGTCTACTTTGTCAGCTTTATCCTTCCACTGCTCCATTCCAGGAGCTGCAGACGCCTCTCACTGCCCTGGAGAAGCCGTACTCTATCTAAAGATGCTAAGTCTTTGCACATTCTCTTCTCTCTGTCTGCTGTGCCTTCATCCACCTGACCCATTTCAATTTCTCTTTTAAGACCCAGNCTTCGAGCCTATCTCCAATTTGGTCAAAAGTCAGGGTTGGGGTCCAGGGCCAGGATTAGGGGTTGGTGAGTGAGTCACTGGCCTCAGGGGCAGAATTTTAAAGGCTGCTAAAAACAAACAAACAAACAAACAAACAAACAAACCCGATAATCAAGATAACACTTCAAGGTAGTATTTTTACAAATCAAAATTAATGCAAAAGTTCCATGGTGAAAAAAAAAAAAAAAATTTTAAAAAAAAAAAAAAAAAAAAAAGACCCAGTTCAGATATCACCAGGTTTGTGAAGTGTTCTCCACCTTCCCAAGGCAAGGCGAATTAATTGTCTGCTATAAGCACTTATAATTCCCTGGTCTCCCTCTGTCATAGCTCACGGTTGTATGTACTTTACTTCTCCTACAAGTCTGCTCCCCTCGCCAGCCAGTGGAATCCTCCAGGGTGAGAAGCATGTTTTTATTCCCAGAAGCAACAGGGTGGTGGTTCAATACATGCATCTGAATGAAGTAGAAGTGAACCCTGACTATATGAAGCTTACAGAAGGCAGGAAGCAAAAGTCTGGCATTAAGTTCCACCACACACAGTAGAGCCGGGGGAGAGGACAATGAGAGGACCATGTCAACAGTTTTACAAATTCTTAACACACTACAGTTTTAGTTGAATCTCTAATTAAATACTCTTTGGATAAGATGTGCTGGAAAAATTATTTTTGTGAACTCCTTATAAAGTGGTTCAACTCTCCTTAGAATGCAAGTGATCTTAAGGTTTGGAGTGGATTTTATGTGATAATGTCCTGATATTTTAACAATGCACCGCTAAAGAGGCATTCCCAAGTAGACAGAGAGCTCAGAGTATAAATCCAGTTGGGTTTCTGACTAGGTATGCCTTAGGTCCTTAGGCTGAGGGTGTCTACCCTACAACCCAGTACGATTTTCCCTTTTCTGGAAGACGAGCAGTGCATGCCCCCCACCAGGCACCCAGGAGCACACCTATCTGGCAGGGGCAGAAACACAGCAGAACACTGCAGGATTGGGATGTTTTGAGTTGAGTTAAGGGATGAGATTTATGAAAAAAACAAGAGGAAATGTGTTTATGGTTTTTTTTTTTAATGTGAAACTTTAAAAAGGTTACATTAAGAATCTCAAAATCACTATATCCAGCTAGGCTGTTACTGAAAATAGAAGGAGAGATAAAAATCTTCCAGGACAAACAAAAACTCAAGGAATTTGCAAACACCAAGCCAGCCCTACAGGAAATATTGAAAGGGGTCCTCTAAGCAAAGAGAACCTAAAAGAAACATAGACCAGAAAGGAAGAAACACGATATACAGTAACAGTCACCTTACAGGCAATACAATGGCTCCAAATGTATATCTCTCAATAGTTACTCTGAATGTAAATGGACTAAATGCCCCAACTAAAAGACACAGGGTATCAGAATGGATAAAAAAACAAGACCCATCGATATGCTGTCTACAAGAAACTCATCTTACACACAAAGACACCTCCAGATTTAAAGTGAGGGGATGGAAAACAATTTACCATGCCAATGGACAGCAAAAGAAAGCTGGAGTGGCAATCCT
>LNAC01000878.1:556782-576003 GCA_002007465.1 Ailurus styani | reverse complement strand
ATGATTCACAGACCTGTACCCCTTGGGCAAAGAATAAAAATAAAATTAAAAAAAAAAACTATGGAAAGAACCTAGATGTCCATCAACAGATGAATGGATAAAGAAGATGGGTAATGTATATATACAATTGAATACTATGCAGCCATCAAAAGAAATGAAATCATGTCATTTGTAACAACGTGGATGGAACAAGAGGGTATTATGCCAAGCAAAATAAGTCAGTTGGAGAAAGACAATTATCATATGACCTCTCTGATATGAGGACTTTGAGAGACAGGGCAAGGGGTTATGGGGGATAGGGAAGGAAAAAATGAAACAAGATGGGGTTAGGAGGGAGAAAAACTGTAAGAGACTCTTAATCTCATGAAACAAATTGAGAGTTGCTGGGGGGTGGGGAGGTAGGAATAGGGTGGCTGGGTTATGGACATTGGGGAGGGTATGTGCTATGGTGAGTGCTGTGAAATGTGTAAGCCTGATGATTCACAGACCTGTACCCCTGGGGCAAATAATTTCTCCTCTTTCTTCTTACTTTTAAATAAGGCTATTAGGAAATTTTAAGTTATGGATTTGGCTCACTTTATATTCCTGTTAGATAGCAGTGCTCTCTAGTGTAGCAAATTTAATACCTTTTGGTGAAAATAATAAATCTATTTATAAAGGGAAACATCCTGTAATTGGACACTCATTATCCATTATGTAATTTCAACTAACTCTTTTGATTTTTTTTACCTCTCTTTCCCACAGAATTTTAAAAAAATCAATCAAGACAAAGTGAATAGATTTTTTTTTAAGATTTTATTTATTTATTCAACACACACACAGAGAGATCAGATCACAAGTAGGCAGAGAGGCAGGCAGAGAGAGAGGAGGAAGCAGGCTCCATGCTGAGCAGAGAGCCTGATGCGGGGCTCGATCCCAGGACCCTGAGATCATGACCTGAGCCGAAGGCAGAGGCTTTAATCCACTGAGCCACCCAAGCGCCCAAAAGTGAATAGATCTTTTCATGTTTTTTTCTTTTCTCTTTAATCCCTGGAGATTTGGGGGAAGTGATAGCAAGATGCAGGATGTGGTAGCAAAGACTGAGCCTTTGGAGAAGTTTGGATTTGTTTGTTATTGAGTACAGGGAAATTTGGCCAGAAGCCAGTTGTTCATCTAGAAAATCAGTTGCAAATGCACCTGTCTGAATCCATAGCTTCCCCATCTGTATTTATGCTGAAGGTAAAGACACGCATATATGCATATAATTGACTATGCTAGGCAATTTTCCTCCTGGTTGTGTGTCCTCTATTATTGCTATCATTGGTATTGAGTCTCCTTCCCTTTCTGTCTCTTGCAAACTTTGTGAACCAGACACGTGTTTCCCTAACACTGCAGTGGCTATAGAAGCAACAAGGCTTACAGGAATGGAATTTGTAGACAAGATTCGCATCCTGTGGTGTTATGGAAGTTGAATGTGAGAGAGATGAGGAGGTGTGAGGGAGGGCCCCAGGGTGTGAGAGTGAGAAATACAGTTTCTAATTCTCTGGTGAAGAAGTCTTTGGGGCTACAATGACTTCTGTGTCAGAAAGGCTAACTGGACATACATACATACATATATACACACATACATACATACGTAAATGCCATAGGAAAAACTGAAAGAAAGAAAGAAAGAAAGAAAGAAAGAAAGAAAGAAAGAAAGAAAGAAAGAAAGAAAGAAAGAAAGAAAGAAAGAAAGAAAAAGGAAGGAAGGAAGGAAGGAAGGAAGGAAGGAAGGAAGGAAGGAAGGAAGGAAGAAAGAAAGAAAGAAAGGGAAAGAGCTCTCAGAATGATAAGGGTTGGTTGTCTTTCATTTTGTCCAGAAACACTGCATTGGGTGAATACAAACTCTTTGGGAAGATGTCTCATTCCCAGTAACAGGGAATGGCAATGACGCCATCTTCTCTTCTTCCTCTCTGCTCCCATGAGATGTTCACTCCTTCATCACAAACATCCAGAACAAGGCAGGCATGGGCTCCCTAGGTCTGAGAGGAGAGAGCAAGCTACTGGTTGGTACCTAATACCTTTGAGTGTTCTGTGGGCCAGAGCTAGGAGAATTTCCACCAAGTCCATGCCTACATGCAGAAATGACTACTCCCTGGTGAGAAGCCGGTCTTTGCTCAGATTCTCACCATATTCCCCAGGAACTATTGCAAGTCCTCCAATCTCATTGCTCCATCTTCAGCGTAGCCCACTCTGAGCCACCCATTACAATACCCTGGGTACTTTACAGTATGCTCAGAGGATTCTTCCAAGGGATCTGGTCTTATCATGCTTGAAACTCTTCAAACAACCCTAGATAAGTTTTAGGGGAAAGTGTGAAACTCATACCATGTCTGACAAGGCCTTGCACAGACAGTTCTTTTCTAGTTCTCTCTCATCACCTCTTCCTGGTACTTGCAGCCTCCTGTAGACACCTTTCCCTCTTCCTCTGACCTTTTCTGACCTTACTCCCCCTATATGCTCAATTCAACTTGATAGGCATGCATTTAGCATTTATTATGTCTCAGGCACTGTTCTGAGGTCACCAAGATGAAGAAGACTATGTCCCTGCCCTCAAGACATCACAACACCTGAAATGTTCTTTCCTATTCATCCAACTGATGAACAGCCAGTCATCTTGAAGGGTCAGTTGTGTTATACCAGCTTTAGGGGCTTTTCTGGCCTTGTCAAGACAGAACTGCCCCTGTGCTTATTTCCGCAATATCTACAACCATGCTGCACAAAGTGCCAGTTCACTATGAGATAAGGAGCTCATGCCAGAATTTAAATCAAGGTACTACTTCTTTTATTGAGAAAGCCTTAATTTAAAAATGTCAGCTGAACTAAACAATGTACTTAACGATGCTTGCCAGTAATAAACACTTTGAAGACCAACAGTTGGTGGATGGGCCCCAGAAGGAGAGAATAAAAAAAAAGAAAAGGTAGAATTTTGAAAATATTGTTGCTGATAATTTGGAAAATCAATAATACAACAAAGAGTTGAAGCTGGTAGTCAACAGAGAAAATAAGGTGGAATCCTAAAAAGTAGTTCATGAGAAGACAGAAAATTAAAAAAGGAATAGGGGAAAAAAGAATAAATAAAAAATGAATAGCAATATGATAGATTTAGACTCAAATAAATATATTAGGTGTAAGTTGTCTAAACAATTCAATTAGAAGATTGTCAGTTATGACAATTAGAGATTGTCATATTGAATTAAAAAGGAGAACCCAACTATACACTTCCCTGAAGAAACCTACTTTAAGCGTAAAGGCACACATAAGTCAAAAGTAAATGAATAACAAAGATATACCATACTAACACTAATCAAAGTAAAGCTAAGTAAGTGCATTGATATCAGACAAAATAGATTTCAGAGCAAAGAATGCTACCAGGATAATGAAGGTCATTTCACAATGGTAAAGATTCATGAAGATTACATCAAATCCTAAATGTTTATTCCCCTAGTAACAAGGTTTTAAACATGAAAGAAAAAATTGATTGAATTTCAAGAGCAATAAAAAAGTTTAATATTGTACTTGGAGATTTCAACACTCCTCTCTCAATAATTGATGGAACAAGTAGGCAAAAAATGAATTAAGAATATAGACTTGCATAACACTCTCAACTAAGTTGACCTAAATGACATTTATAGAACACACTACTCAACAATTCCAAAACACACATTCTTGTCGACATTTACCATGGTGTATCATATTTTGGACCATCAATACACTGAAAAGGACTCAAGCCACCATTTTCTGACCCCAGTGGATTAAATTCAAAATCAGTAATAGAAAGTTCTCTGGAAAATCCCCAAATATCTGGAAACTAACTAAAGGAATTGTAAATAACCCATGGGGTAAAATAGATCAAAGGGGAAATTAGAAAATATTTGATTGGGATGAAAGTGAAAAAAACAATATGTGCAAAGATTGGGGTGCAGCTAAAGCAGTACTTGGTGGGAAATATTTAGTACTAAATGCCTACATAAAGGTCTCTAACGATCTCAGCTGCTAATTTAAGAACTAGAAAATGAAGAACGTTTTAGCAAGAAGAATCCACTGATATATAAAATAGATAATGATCATGTGGAATTTAAACCAGGAATGCAGAGGTTAGGTTAACATTTGAAAATGAATCAATATAATTTACCACATTGATAGATCTTTAAAAACCATGTGATCATCTCAATATATGAAGAAGAGTTTTATAAAATTACACATCTATTCCTCAGTGAGGTGGCTAGGGTAAGATCATACAGAATCTTGTAAAGTCTCTGGCTTTATCTTTCTCCTAGTGACATGAAATGCCATTTGGGGGATTTCAGGAGAGGACTGATATTGTTTCTGTTCAGATGCTAATGAGATCACACTCACTACTGTATTGAGAATAGACTTGGTGGGGGCTGAAAGTTGAGCACAGAAGTAGAGGCATTTACAGTGATGCCAGTGGTTGATGGCAGTGCTTGGTCATGGAGGTGATGACAAGTGTTAGAACTCTGGATTCTGTTTTGAAGGATTGAGTTGAATGTGAGGTCAAGGATTATTTGCATGTTTTTTGTCCTGAGTAAATGAAAGGGTGGTGTTATCATTAACAATGATGGTGAAGACCATAGTGGGAGTGAGTTCAGGGAAAGGAAGGTACTGACAATCAGGAAATCAATTTTGAACATTTTAACTTTGAGATGTCTATGGGACACTCAGTGAAAATGCTAAATAAGTGTTAAGAAATACAAGTCCAGAGGGTAAGAGAGAAGTCCAAGCTAAAGTCTGAACTTTGACAGTCATCAGCTTGTGAATGATATTAACGTTACAATAAAGGATGAGATCACCAAGAGAGTGTAGGTAGAGAAGAAGTCTAAGGACCCCTTGCTTGCAATGGGCACCCAATACTTAGAAGTCAGGAAATGAAAGCCCCCCTCCCTTGGGATGTTAGCCCTTAGTGTATGCCAGGCACCATGACAAGCACTTTGAACTTTATAGCTCATTTAATGCTCAACCTGTAAAGTAAGTACTATTATTATAATATTCCCATTTTATAGACTGTTGAAATGGAGACAGAAAGTTTAAGTAACTTGATAAGGATAAGAAATATTGTAAGAATAGAAACAATATTGAAGAAAGACAAAAGGACTCAGACACGTGGAGATGAGCACCAAGAAAAACTTACTCACATTCTATCCAGACAAATGGCAAGAGTTGATAGGGCTGCTTACATTACATATTTTTAAAGAATAAAATTCATGGCAACTATGCCAAGATGTTAAAGCAAAAACAGAAAGGAAGAAACATCGTGTAGACGGGTAATGAAGGATCCATTCTGGAAGATAACACAGCCCTAAGAAACAGGGGAAAACTCCAAAACAAATGCTTTGTGCTTAGAAATAAAAAAGGAAAACATAAACTCTATGAAATAAAAATAAGTAATCAGATGAGAAAATGAAATGAGATGAATAATGGTTACAACAGAGCTAAGAAAAAACTGAGAAGCAAAATAACAATTACATAGTTAACAGACAAATTTGAAGCAGCAAGGAACAAAATGAACACATCTAAATTCTAAATCCATCACATTCCAGAAGAATCTGTGATTAGTCACAGAAAAATACACAGGAAAAAAACAAAATTGAAGTGGTTAGGAGGAAGATAAAGATACAGAGGATAACGATCCAATATATTGTTATTCATGTCCCCAGAGGAAATACACATTAAATAGAAAAATTATTTTCTAACTTTTTAAAAGATTATTTATTTATTAGAAAGAGAGAGTATAAGCAGAGGGAGCTACAGACAGGAGAGGGAGAAGCAGGCTCTCAGCTGAGCAGGGAGCCGGATGAGGAACTTGATCCCTGGACGCTAAGATCAGAGTCTGAGCTGAAGGCAGACACTTAACTGACTGAGCCACCCAGTTGCCCCGTAGTATTTTAAAAAGGAAGAAAGAACTGTGTCCAGAAATGGAAAGAGATATTTTGGGTTCTGAGAAAAAGTGATACAAAATGCTCAACTCTGAGACCTGTCTTGATGAATCTGCTACACTTCAAAGTAAGAGGAACAGGTCTTGTGGACCCAAGAAAAAAAGTAAGTCACTGATACTTGTAGGAGGTGGGGTAGGTGAGGACAGAGAGCAATGAGAATAGGGCAGCATTTAATGCAAGATGGTAGAACAATATCCACAAAGGGTAACTGTGAATCAGAGGCAGGAGCAATGTGAAACATACAAAAATTCAGGGAACATAATATCCATGAGCCCTTCTTGTAAATAAATGACAATGAAATACAGTCAACCAAGGGATGAATCAAAACAGTTCAGAAATGGACAAGAGCTGGCATCAGAATTCTTCTTACAGAGGGAACTTCCATTAGGAAAAAATACTTTGATAAGCTTCCAGGCGTGATATAGTATTTCCCACCTTCACAGACGTTTCCATATCTGTATATTATCTCTACTGTTACTTACTTAATATGTTTCTTTAAAATCACTCACGTCTCAATTTAGATTCATTTGTTTATAAAGGAAAGCTGCTGTTATAGGCCTAAAAGAAAAATTGGCATCACTTACAATAAGTAGGAGATAGCCAAGCATGAAAATAAATTCAGTGAAGCCCAAACAATGTAATTACTATCCAACCAGATCCTGTTGCCAGCTTTCAAAGAGCGGAGGCTAAATCCTGCTATCTCTTTCATGAAAGCAGAGATTGGTGTTACAGATTACATGCCTATTCCCACCAAACTGAAACTTTCTTTTTGACCAATTAACCTTACTAATAAACAGAGTGTAACATTTCATCATTTGATTCCATTTAATTTAACACCACGTCTTTCTATCACCCTCAAGCTCAGCTTTTGGAAAGCATAAGTGGAGAATGAAACCCTGTAAACACAGGAAATGAGAAATCATCGTGCTTGGGACCATAAGAGGAAACTGGTTTTGCTCTTCTACAGGGAAAACTGAGATGCTATAAAGGGAAAAGAAGCTGAATTGTGTGTCTTAGTTTCCTAGGGCAAATGTAACAACTAACCACAGACCTGGTGGCTTAAAACAACACGTATTTGTTCTCGCATTTCTTGGAGGCCAGAAGTCCAAAATCAAGAGGTCGGCAAGGCTGTGCTTCTCCCAAAGGCTCTAGGGGAGATTCCTTCCTCGCCTTTTCCGGGTTCTGGAGGCTCCAAGCATTCCCTGGCTTGTGACCCAATAACTCCGATCCACTCTGCATGTCTTCGTGTGACCTTCTCCTCCTTCTCCCTATGTGTCTCTCTCCCGGGTGTCTCATGTAAGGACACTTGTCACTGGGTTAAGGCCCACCTGATGTGCCAGATGATCTTATCTCAAGATTCTTAGCTTAATTACATCTGCAAAGACCCTTTTTCCAAGGGAGGTCCAATTTATAGGTTCCATAGGATTGGAACACGCATATGTCTCCTGGAGGTCAACATTGAATACACTACAGTGGACAAGCAGATAAAACAAGTGAGATGCTTTTGGAGCACCTGGCTGGCTCAGTCAGTGGAGTGTGCAACTCTTGATCTCGGGGTTGTGAGTTTGAGACCCACATTGGGTCTGGAGATAAACTTAAAAATACTTTAAAAAAATAATAAAATTTTTTAAAAACTTAAAAAATAAAATCTTAAAAAAAATTGAGAATCAGTGATCTGCTTTTAAGATGGGAATTTATTTGGTTGAAATAAATTTGCTAATCAGCAAAATGGTTTTCAAACATGGGGATCTCAAATGCTCCATTTGAAATTATTTAAATTGCTAGGATATAAAATCCTCCTTTTTCTTTCCCTAAATTTTCTGTCCAACTATCACACACACACACACACACACACACACACACACACACACACCTTTTTAAATGCTCCTGTTTGTATGTAAGTACATGTATTTTTCTCATATTTCTCATTAGGTATATCTCATATTTTCTCATATTTCTCATAGTGTAAGTAGATCATGCTCTTCCTTTTATGAAACGCTATCATTATTGGTTCATGCAAGACCCCATTTTGTCATATTCTGTTCCTGTTCTTACCCAACATTATACTTTTGAGGAATATCCACATTACTATATGTATCGCAAGTTCATTTTTCTTCAAATACTGGACAGTATTCCATCATATACATATAATGCACTTTATTGCTACTAGTTTCCCCTAGATGGACCCCTAAGACATTTCCATCTGTTTGCTACCACAGTCAGTGCTGTAATAAACTTATTATTGAGGTCGCCTTCTGCATTCATGTGTGAACTTTTCTACTGTGGAATTTCTTGGTCACAGGTGTATGAGCACTTTAATTCAAGAAAGCTAGCCCTCCAAAATGGCTACACAAATTTACATTCTACCAGCAGTGCATTATGATTTCCATTTCTCCACATCTTCACCAGCACTTATTATTAGGTGGTTTCATATCAATCAAATGAGGGTAAAGAATCACCTTATTCTTATTTTAGGTTTTCATTTCATTTCTCAGATTATTGGTAAGATTAAGCATTTTTATATATAGATGGTCCCTGACTTATGACAGTTCAACTTATGATTTTTCAACTTTACAATGTTTGGAAAGCAATATTCATTCAGTAAAAACCATACTTTGAATTTTGAATTTTGATCTTTATCCAGGCTAGCAGTATATGATACCATAGGCTCTCAAGATGCTAGGCAGCTCCCAGTCAGCCATGCGATCACAAGGGTCAACAACCAGTATACTTACAGCCACTCCGTTTGTCACTTTCAGTACAATATTCAGTAAGTTACATGAAATATCCAAAACTTTATTATAAAACAGGTTTCGTATTAGATGATTTTGCCCAGCTGTAGGCAAATGTAAGTGTTCTGGCTGTGATTTAGGTACACTGGGCTAAGCTATGATGTTCAGTAGGTTAGGTGCATTACATGCAACTTTAACTATGATATTTTCAAATTACAATGGGTTTATTGAAATGTAACCCCGCCATAAGTCAAGGAAGATCTGTACCTATTGGTGAATCATGTTCCCTTTTCTGTGTGTTACATATGCATATGCTTTTCCTAGTTTTCTTTTGTCCATATTTTTCTGGTTGATGTGCCAGATTCTAATCCTTTGTTATTTTTAGTCATAGAAAATATCTTCTAGCTTATCAGCTTCCTGTTACTGTCTATGGCATCCTTCATTGAAGAGAAATCTTTCATTTTAATGTGTTCAAATAACTCTATTTCCCTCTTTATGTATTGTGTTTTGGGAGTCCTTCCTCCACCCCAACGTCAAAAATCTATTCAAAATTTTTTCTTGGGCGCCCAGGTGGCTCAGTGGGTTAAGCCTCTGCCTTCAGCTCAGGTCATGATCTCAGGGTCTTGGGACCGAGTCCCACATCGGGCTTTCCGCTCAGCGGGGAGCTGCTTCCTCCTCTCTCTCTCTGCCTGCCTCTCTGCCTGCTTGTGATATCTCTCTGCCAAATAAATAAATAAAATCTTTTTAAAATTTTTCTCATTAGCTTTGTAGTTAGGCCTTTTATTATTTATTTATTTATTTATTTAAGAGAGAGTGAGAGTGAAAGAGCACAAGCAGGAGGAGTGACATGAGAGAAGGGGAGAAGCCCGCTTTGAGGCTCCATCCCAGGACCTTGGGATTATGACCTGAGCTGAAGGCAGATGCTTAACTGACTGAGCTACCCATGTGCTCCTAGTTAGGACTTTTCATATTTAGATGTTTGTTCCATATAGAATCCTTACTTTCTTATATATGTAAAGTAGGAATTCCAATTAACTTTTGCCATATAAAGAGCAAATGTTCTCAACACTATTAACCAAATAACCAATTCTAATGTTTTTAAATTTTTTTCCAAAGGGATTATGGCCTTTTAGAAAAGAGTTTCTACTCATAAATGAATAAAGAATAAAAAGAGAGAGACACCCCCAAGCTGGCCTAAAACATGAAATAGCAATTAACAACAATAAATACAAATAACCAAAGAATATGATCAAACTTCCTAGTAAACAAGTAACCTAAAATCAAAACAACAATGAAACATCATTCTCATCTCTCAAATCAGCAAAGATTAAAAAATTAAGAAAATGCTTGAGGTTGGTGAGCAGATGGTAAAATGGGCACTCATAATCTACTGATGGGACTCTAAATTGGTAAAAAATATTTTGGGGGGATATTTGGAAATATTAAATACCATTGACTTGTGACTACATTCTTGATTTATTAATTTGTGTCATAAAAATGTAACCTACGGAAGGGGCGCCCAGATGGCTCAGTAGGAAAAACATATGACTCTTAATATCGGGGTTGTGAGTTCGAGCCCCACATTGGGTGTAGAGATTACTTAATATAAATAAAAACTTAAAAATATAAAGAACATAACCTACAGAGAAATTTGCAGCGATGGTCATGCAACTAGAGGATGCTTGATGAATGGAGAGGTTACTAAACTTTAACATGCAAGGAAATCTCTGTCATGTCACAGGCTGACCACAGAGATAATGGGACAGAAACTTCAGCGACCACATACAATAAGAAATACAGACATGACAAAAATAACTTGGAAAAGTCACTATACAAATGGAGGACCACGGCTTCAAAAGCAATCCCGGGAGGAGTAGAATATGATTCTCAGAGTCACCACCTTGTAACACTCAAAATATCAAGTTCTCAACAAAAAATTACAAACCATACAAAGAAACAGGAAGAATGTGGCTCCTTCACAGAAAAAGAAGAAGAATTTGACAGAAATGTATGTACCTGAAGAAGCCCAGATATCAAAATCACTAGTCAAGATATTAAATCAACTGTTTAAACTATACTCAATGAGCTAAAGGAAACCATGGATCAAAAACTAAAGGAAATCAGGACAGCAATGTATGAACAAGTAGGAAATATCAATAAGGAGATGAAAATTATAAAAAGGAACCAAATGAAATTCTGGAGTTGAAAAGTGTAATAACTGAAATAAAAATTCACTATAGGGATTTAAAGGCAGATTTTGGTAGGCATAATAAAGAACCAGTGAACTTGAATATAAGACAATTGAAACTATCCAGTCGGAGGAGCTAAAAGAATAAATAAAAGTAAACAGAAGCTGTGGGACACCATCAGACATACCAACATCTGTATCATCAGAGCCTAGAAGGGGAGGGGAGAAAAAATATTTGCAGAAATAATGGCTGAGAACTTTCCAAATTTGATGAAATATATAAAAATCTACACATTCAAGAAGTTCAACAGGTTATAAGCAGATTGAACTAGAAGAGCTCCACACCAAGAAACACTAAAGTCAAAATGTCAAAGGACAACGACAAAGAGAATCTTGAAATCAGCAGAGAAGCAACTCATCACATACAAGTGATCCTCAATGAGATAAATAGCTGATTTCTTATCAGAAACCATGGAGGTCAGAAGGCTTTAAGATTATATTTATATATATATATATGTATATATATATATAATATGTGTGTGTGTGTATATATATGCACACACACATATATACATATATTTTTTTAATTCATTTGAGAGAGACAGAGCAAGAGCAAGGTTAGGGGCAGACAGAGGGGGGGAAGCAGACTCCCCACTGAGCCAGAAGCCAGATGCAGAGCTTTATCCCAGGACCCCAGGGTCATGACCTGAGCTGAAGGCAGACACTTAATGGAACTGAGACATCCAGGTGCCCCATATATATTTATTTTTATAACATATATTATACATGATATATTTATATTTAATTTATTCATTTATTTATATATAAAAGGGCTGAAAGAAAAAATACCATCAACCAGAAATTTCATACCTGACAAAACCATCCTTCAAGAATGAAGGAAAAATTAAGAAATCTACAGATAAACAAAAGCTAAGGAAGTTAGTTACTAGAAGATCTGTTAAAGGACTCTTGGCAGTAATTCAAACCATGTGAAGAAATAAAGAACACTACACAGGTAAATATAAAAGTCAGCATTATTTTTTTTTTTGCTTATAACTTCTTTTTCTATATGATTTAAAAGGCAAATGCATTTAAAAATTATAAATCTATGTTAATGAGCAAACAATTATAAAGATATACTATGTGACAGCAACAATATAAAGGGGGGGACAACAATGTATAAGAGCAGGTATTTGCCAGTCAGAATGGCTAAAATCAACAAGTCAGGAAACGACAGATATTGGCAGGGTTGCGGAGAAAGGGGAACCCTTCTACACTGTTGGTGGGAATGCAAGCTGGTACAGCCACTCTGGAAAACAGTATGGAGATTCCTCAAAAAGTTGAAAATGGAGCTACCCTACCACCCAGCAATCGCACTACTGGGTATTTATCCTAAAGACACAAAGGTAGTGATCCTCAGGGGCACGTGCACCCGAATGTTTATAGCAGCAATGTCCACAGTAGCCAAACTATGGAAAGAACCTAGATGTCAATCAACAGATGAATGGATAAAGAAGGTGTGGTATATATATACAATGGAATACTATGCAGCTATCAAAAGAAACGAAATCTTGCCATTTGCAATGACATGGATGGAACTGGAGGGTATTATGCTGAGCAAAATAAGTCAATCAGAGAAAGACAATTATCATATGATCTCTCTGATTTGAGGAACTTGAGGGGCAGGGTGAGGGGTCGTGGGGGTTAGGGAGGGAAAAATAATGAAAGAAGATGGGATAGGGAAGGAGACAAACCATAAGAGACTCCTAATCTCACAAAACAAACTGAGGGTTACTGGGGGGTGGGAGGGTAGGGATAGGGTGGCTGGGTTATGGACATTGGGGAGGGTTTGTGCTTTGGTGAATGCTGTGAAAGATGTAAGCCTGATGATTCACAGACCTGTACCCCTTGGGCAAAAAATAAAAATAAAATTAAAAAAAAAGAGCAGGTGTTTGTATACTATTGAAACTAAGTTGGTATTACTTAAACTAGGTTGTTAAAGTTTAAAATGTTAATTGTAATCCCCAAGCCAACCACAAAGAAAATAACCAAAAAATATACAGAAAAGGGAGGGGAAAAGAATCAAAATGGTGTACTAGAAAAAAAATTAAAAATCAACTAAATACCAAAACAGGCAACAATGGAGGAATTGAGGGGGAAAGCATTAAAAACATAGAGAAAACAATTAACTGGCAGACGGCAAGTCCTTTTCTTATCAGTGATTACTTTAACTGTAAATGTATTAAACTCCCCAACCAAAAGGCATAGATAGTCTGTCTACAGACTGAATGTTTATGTGCCCCCAAAATTCATATGTTGAAACCTAACATGGGATTGAGCTTCATGTCCTGCTCCCTGCTCAGTGGGGAGTCAACTTCTCCCTCTCCTTCTGCTCCTTCCCCCAGCTCATGCTCTCTCTCACCCTCTCTCTCTCTCTCAAATGAATAAATAAAATCTTAAAAAAAATAAAATAGATAAAACTCTAGAAGCACTATCAGAACTGAGTCATGAAGAAATAGAAACTCTAGGTAAGCCTAAAACTACTAAGGAGATTCAATCAGTAATTAAAAACCTCCAAATTAAAAAAAAAGAGAGAGAGAGCATATGCCTTCACTGATGAATTCTATCACACATTTAAAAAAGAATAAATACCAATCCTTCTCAAATTCGCCCCCAAAAAATGAATGCCAGGGACACGTGCTGACTCAGTCTATGAGGTCAGCATTACCAAGCTAGATACAGATATCACAAGAAAAGAAAACTGCAGCCCAATATTCCCTACTAATAAAGATGCAAAAGTTCTTCACAAAATACTATGAAAGCAAATTCAGCAGCATCTTAAAAATATTATTCACCATAAACAATATAGATAAATTGAACTTCATCAAAATTAAAAAACTTTTGGGTGTCAAAAGATTCTATCAAGAGCATGAAAAAAAACCACAGAAAAGGAGGAAATATTTGCAAATAACGTATCTGGTAAGAGTCTAATATCCAGAAGGTATAAAGAACTCCTGCAACTCAATTCAGAAATGGGCAAAAGACTTGAACAAATGCTTCTCCAAAGAAGATACACAGATGGCCAATAGGTACATGAAAACATGCTCAACATCATTAGTCACTAGGCTGCAATCAAAACCACAATCAGACACCACTTTGCATCTACTAGAATGGCCATAAAAATTTTTTTGACAGAAGCTAAAAGGGTTGGCAAGAATGCAGAGAAATTGGAACCTTCATGCTTTGCTGGTGGGAATGTTAATGATGCAGCCACTGCAGACAAAATTTGGCAGTTCCTCAAAAAGTTACACACAGAATTACAATATAACCTGGCAGTTCACTTTTATGTATGTGCTTTAAAAAGCAATTGAAAAGAGGGACTCTGGGGTGCGTGGGTGGCTCAGTCAGTTGGGCGTCTGCCTTTGGCTCAGGTCACGATCCCAGGGTCCTGGGATTGAGCCCTGCATCAGGCTTCCTGCTCAGCAGGGAGTCTGCTTCTCCCTCTTCCTCTGCCCCTCCCCCTCTTCATGTGCACGCACTCTCTCTCTCTGTGTCAAATAAATAAATAAAATCTAAAAAAAAAAAAGAGGGACTCAAACAGATACTTGTATGACAATGTTCACAGCAGTATTATTCACAATAACTGAAAGGTAGAAATGATCCAAATGTCCATCAACTGATGAACTGATAAACAAAATGTGATACACACACACACACACACACACACACACACACACACACACACTGGAATATTACTCGACCATAAAAAATGAAATTCTGATACAAGCTTCAACTTGAATGAAGACATTGTTCTAAATGAAATAAGCCAGAGACAACAGAACAAGTGTTGTCTATTCCATCTACATAAAATGTGTAGAATAGGGAAGTTTATAGAAACAGGTAGTGGATTTGAGGTGATGGGGGCTATAAGTAGCTATTGCTTAATGGACACCGAGTTTCCATCTGGGCTGAGGAAGAGTCTGAGAAATATTTCAGAACAGTGGTGAATGTTGCACAATATGTAAATATAATTAATACCACTAAAGTGTACCCTTAAAGTGGTTAAAAGGGAAAATTTTATGTTATATGTATTTTACCTTAATAAAAAGTAAAAAAAAAAAAAAAAGAAGAAGTGATGGTCCTTCACAGCAATGAGAGGAAGAATTGCCGATCTAACAACTTGGATGATTCTCAAGAACATAAGCACGACTGAAAGAAGACAGACACAAAGACATTTAGAGAAAAGGAAACATAGGATTCTATATGATTCAGAGAAAATAATCCTGCCAGAGGCATGGGGTGAGGAAGGATTGAATACATAGGGGCCTGAGGGAACTTTCTGGGGTGATGGAAATATTCTAGATTTTGTCTGTGATGGTGGTTACATGACGATTTACATTTGTCAAAACTTGTTGAACTATACACCTAAAAAGATTAATTTTACTCCATGTAAATGATACCTCAATAAACCTGACTTTTAAAAAAAAATGCTCCTTGCAAAAATGTTGGCCTGTGCTTTTGGAAAGCTATGGACCCACTAGTCCAGACTCAGCATTTAATCTGTTCCTGCAGTTTGACTCCCTTCTCCTGCAGGCCTAGGAGCCATGCCTACGGATGGCCAGGAGTTTCACAACCATTGGCTGGGTGATGTTTTTTCACTTCCAGCTCTGGAAACCTAGCTAATGGGGACCCCGAAGCCGGCAGTGGAGGAGAAGCAGAAATGACTGTTTGTTGGAGGTGGGAGGGACAGGGAACCAAAGGTGAGGACGGCCTGTTCCCAGGGTGAAAATCAGCGCTGGGCAGGGAGACCAAGGGTAGAAAGGAACTCTGAACACCTCTGCTCATCCTCTCACACTCCCTCTGCCAAGGAAAGGGAAATTCCTCCCTTCTGACAATCCCGCATCAAAACAGTCTTGGCAGCTGCTCCTTGCAACCATACGTGGAACAAGGGTCTCTCCCAGCTGAAGGGTTTGTCTCTGTAACCCTCAGAGTGACAGGCAGGCTGCCCAAGCCTCCCCACTGATGCTGCACCCCGATTCTGCCACCCTGCCCAGGAAAGGACACTGCCTGTCACCCCCTGCCCCCCTCCCAGCGGGACCGGTTGAGGCCTGTCGCTTGTTTCCTCTCCCTCTCGTAATCCTGCCAGCCCGGTAGGGGTTGTTGGGGGCAGACCATGGGCGTGCCTCACCCTGGGAAAACGCTCTACCGTTGGTCCCAGCCAGGAAAAGTGATCGCCTCAGAGAGAGCTGTACTCAGCTCCCATGGGCGAGGCGAGGAATTCAGCCATCTCTCCCAGGGCTGCTGGCTCTCACTTCCAGATGCACCTGGGGACCTGGGTTTGCCTGTGGGGCAAACTGGAAAAGGAGAGTGAAGAGCATGAACTGTTAGCCAGGGAGCAGGACACTTTCTGTGGTGGACAGAAACACTGGGGAAGAGTTGGCTTGACTCTTGTGTGGCCTACTTCTAACACCCCAGGATTTACAACAGACCCTGGAAACACCCGGATCCAACCGTCTCATCTCACCCCTAATGCAAGTACATCCCAAAGAGGTTACCTGATTTGTCCAAGTGTCATGGCAGATGCCCGGCAGCATCAGGACTGGAATGAGTTCTCCAGAGCCATCTTGTCAGGCCTCAAAAGGCACCAGAGGCTCCCCTTTTCTCCCAGAGTAAAAGCTGAAGTCCTGCGGGTGGACCCCAAGGCCCCCACGTGATCTGCCTTCCCTCCTCCAACCCCAAACCTCTCTGGTCTCCTCTCCTTCCTCTCCTCTTGTTCCCTCCACCCCGCTGTGCTAGCTGCTCGCTGAGCACCCGGTCCTGCTCCACATCCTGCCCCAATCTCCTCCAAGCCTTGGCAAACTCTCACCTTCTAGTAAGTCCTCTCTGGGATCTCATTTAAAGATTCAACCAGTCCCCTTGCCCCTCTGCCACACCAACTCCTCCTACCCAGGCCAACGTTTCTTCTTTCTCAGCACTTGCCGCCTAACACACCTGCCAGTGTCCTTATTTATGAGGTTTCCTGCTCTTGTCTTCCTCTGCTGCCAGCATATCGCCTCCATAGGAGTGGGGGGCAACCATGTGTTTTTTTCATTTCTGTGACCCCAACATCTCTGGGAGGCCTAATTCAACCATTTGCTGAATGAATGATAAATGAGCTTTTTAAAGTGCACGTGCGCTGTATGTTAACTTATCTTTCTAAATTTTTCCCCAAAGGTTTGATATCAAACTTACCAAATGATACACCTGCTTTTTAAATTCACCCACCTGGTCCCTCCATCCTCCAGGGTCGGAGCTGAGGATGGCGTCCACTCCCAGCTCCCTGCTTAGGAGGCTGTTGGAAATACCCAATATCCCAGGGAGGAACAAGTCCCTGACAAAGGCTAGCAGCACCTCAGAGAGGTCCCAAGTGAGGAGAAGATAGCCCCTGCTGGTGACAAGACCTGTACATGGAAAACTGTAAGACATTGATGAAGGAAATTGAAGAAGAAACAAATAAATGTAAAGATATTTGTATTCATGGGTTGAGAGCATTAGTATTGTTAAAATACCCATACTCCCCAAAGCAATCTACAGATTCAATGCCATCCCCATCAAAATTCCAACAGCATTTTTCACAGAAAGGCAACAAACAATCTCAAAATTTGTATGGAGCCACAAAAGACCCCAAATATCCAAAGAAGTCTTGAGAAAGAAGAACAAAGCTGGAGGCGTCATGCCTCCTGATTGCTAACTCTGTTACAAGCTATAGTCATCAAAATTTTATGGCATTGACATTAAACCTAGATACAAAGATTAATGGAATGGAAGACAGAGCCCAGAAGTTAAGTCACGCCAAAATGGTCAACTAATTTATCACATAAAGCCAAGAATATACAATGGAAAAAGGACAGTCTCTTCAATAAATGTTGGGAAAATTGAACAGCAACATGAAAAAGAATAAAATTAGACCACTATCTTAAGCCATACACAAAAATTGACTCAGACTGGATTAAAGACTTGCAGGTAAGACCTGAAACCATAAACTCTTAGAAGTAAACAAAGGCAGTAAGCTATTTGACTTTGGTCTTTTGGGGATCTGACTCCAAAAGCAAAGGCAACAAAAGCAAAAATAAGCAAGTAGGACTACATCAAACTGAAAAGGTTCCACACAGCAAAGACCACCACCAAGAAAAAGACAACCTACTGAATGGGAAAAAATATTTGCAAATCCTATATCTGATCAGGGGTTCATATCCAAAATATACAAAGAATTCATACAACTCAAGAGCAAAAACACCACACAATCTCATTAAAAAATGGACAGAGGATCTGAGTAGACATTTTTCCAAAGAAGACATCCAGATGGACAACAGGCACATGAAAAGATGCTCAACATCACTCACCACCAAGGAAATACAAATCAAAACCACAACGAGATCTCACGTCACACCTGCTAGAATGGCTAGTATCAAAAGGAGAGGAGATGACAAATGCTGGTCAGGGTGTGGAGAGCAGGAAGCCCTTTGTGCACTGCTGGTGGGAAGGAAATCAAGATAGCCACTATGGAAAACAGTATGGAGGTTCCTCAAAAAATACAATCTAGCAAGTCCACTTCTGGGTATTTATCCAAAGAAAACGAAAATACTAATTGAAAAGCATGTCTATTATATATACACCCCATGTGTTTATATTTTCAATAGCCAAGATGAGGAATCAACCAAAATGTCCATCAATGGATAAATGGATAAGGAAGATGTGGTCTATATACACAGAGAAATATTATTCAGCTGGGAAAAAAATGACTTCTTGCTGTTTGCCACAACATGGATGAAGCTGGAGGACCCTCATGCTAAGTGAGATAAATCAGACAGAGATGGACATATACCGTATGATCTTATTATATGGGGAATTTAAATAACAAAAGCAACAAACCAAGTTCACAGATACAGAGAGCAGACTGGTGGTTTCCAGAAGCAGGGGGTGGGAGAAACAGGTAAAGGTGGTCAAAAGGTATAAACTTCCAATTATGAAATAACTATGTCCTGGGGATGTAATGTACAGCATGGTGTCTATAATGAATAATACTATATTGCATACTTGAAAGTTGCGAAGACAGTAGATCTTAAGTCCTCATCTCAAGAAAAAATTTTTCGCCACTATGTGTGGTGATGGATGTTCACTAGACTGATTGTTTTGCAATATGTGCAAATATTGAACCATTATGTTATACACCTGAAACGAATATAATGTTATATGTCAACTAAACCTTAATAAAAAAGAGAAAGGAAGGAAAGAAGGGAGGGAGGAAGGCAGGAAAGGAGGGGGAGGGAGGGAGGGAGGGAGG
>LNAC01000878.1:467364-556569 GCA_002007465.1 Ailurus styani | reverse complement strand
AGAAGGAAGGAAGGAAGAGAGAGAAAGGGAAAAAAAGAAAGAAAAGAAAGAAAGAAAGAGAGAGAGAGAGAGAGGAAGGAAGAAAGAAAGAAAGAAAGAAAGAAAGAAAGAAAGAAAGAAAGAAAGAAAGAAAGAAAGAAAGAGAAAAGGAGAAAGGGAGAGAGAGAGAACCTCCTGGTACTTTCCAAAGCCTGTGAAGAGAGATGGGGCATCCAGACTGATGGGGTACTAACGCATAGCCCCAAATCACTAAGCAATGCCCACATGCCACGGTTCACAGACCCTGGCCCAGGAAATCATTTGAAATAGGCCTGAAATAGGCTTTTCTTCAAATCCAGAGAATGAATAAGAGTGAAAACACACACACTTAGTTCCAAGAACAGATGCTCTGCCTGGCATGGAAACAACATGGCCTTCATTGTGCCCGGGTTTCCTTCCCCGGGTTTCCTTCCCCTGGATTTTCCCATCTTCAGGCCCTCAGCTCTCACTCCCCTCCCCCCAGGCAGATTACTGGCCTCCTTCCTGATGATGCAGGGCTGTCCAGCTTTGCTGCCAAAACACCCAGTGATCAGACAAATTCATCTACATCAAGCTACTTGAGTGGTACGCGAGATAATGGAGAGAACGTGGACTGGAGACGTGGAAGATCTGGAATTGAGGGCCAAGGACCTTGGGCAAGTCCCTCCTCCATAAAATGAAGAGTAATATGACAGTGCCTGTCCCCCAGAAATTCATGAAGATTCATGAGGCAGGTACGCAGAATTACTTTAGATACCACAAAACAGCAAAGAAAGGGTAACTGTTATGGGTGGTTTTTACAGAATGCCTTGAAGTGAGGCACTGCCTGTCTTCAATCAATTTCCAACTATGGAAT
Source organism: Ailurus styani (assembly GCA_002007465.1). Taxonomy (NCBI): domain Eukaryota; kingdom Metazoa; phylum Chordata; class Mammalia; order Carnivora; family Ailuridae; genus Ailurus; species Ailurus styani. The sequence goes on along the minus strand of LNAC01000878.1, from coordinate 555,695 downwards.
TTTAGGTGTAATTGGATCTTGGTGAGGAGAAGACTTTGGTTCGATTGAACCTCCTTGATGTTTCTCGAATCATGCACTCACCCATTCTGCTAAGGGGTAAAGACGGGTTTGAGGGAAACTGCTCTAGCCTGTTCTTTCCCATCTGAGACAGGCCCTGGGAGGAGGTGGCCAGGAGACCTGAACAAGGAGCCCTTCTTGACCTACAAGGGACTCAGATGTCTGGCTCCCTCCTGCATGGCGGAGGAGGCAGCCACAGTTGCCAGAGAGGAAGGTGGACTCCGTGCTTTATCGCAGGACCACTAGCTGGAAATGGAATAGTCCCCCTGCAAATAGTCTGTTCTTCCAGGTATGAATTTTCTATCTCACTTTGCACCTTCAGACCTGGCCGAAATGCTGGAGGGACTGTGAGCAAATGGCTCCTGGTAACCTTGTGGGAGATAATGGGACTAAATGCAGAAGTCCCAGGGTAGGTGGAGCCACCCCACAAAGAGTCATCTCCAAAACGCCAGGAGTAGCCCAGCCAGAAAAGCTTCCTCCCAATGCCCTGTGTGGAGAGACCAGGTGCCATGTCCCCAAGGAGGGAGGAGTTCCTGCCAGGCCAGGCTCAACCAGGCCCCCTTGTGGTCAGAGGACTTATTTGCAGGACTCGTGGGTTCAAGAACTAATGGAAGTTGCTCCCCACATGGGAATTGAACCCATGACCTAAAGGACACTAAGTCCCATTAATGCCCCTCCCCTGGGAGGTGTGTTCTGGCCAGATTATGTTGGGGCCTCCCTATCACAAGCTGTCAAAGCACAGGTGTCTTCCTTCACCATATTCCTCCCAATTGTAACGATATAGTTACCGGGGAGCTTATCACCCAGTGTCCACATCTGTAAAGAAAGCCTCCACCCCCAACCATAATGTCAAGACTGGAGCGGTCTTGAGAAAGAAGTGGGAATTCCAGGCAGTGGGGTGGCGGTGTGGGTGTTCTGGGCAGAGCAGAGCCATCTGTGAAGAGGTGAAGAGGTGCGGAGTCCCAGGGGCAGGTACGGAGCTTAAGGGACCTTGGGGCACCTGCCTGACAGTGCAAGACAGCATGAAGAGCAGAGGTTCCTGACCACTCAGGAATATCAAGCAAGGGATAGGCTGGGGGGTGTGGAAGGAATTTAGAAATGAGACCATCAGACTTTTTACCAGAATGATCTCATGACAGCATGACAGAGAGGCCTGGAGAGAAGCATCCAGAGGCAGGAGGCTGCAAGATGCTATTGCTACAGTCCAAGCAGAAGGCCAAGGAAGCCTAGGGTAGAACATGGCAGTGGGACTGGAGGGAGGAGGATGGAGTCAAGAGATAGAACAAAAGACTTGGAGCTCAGTTTGGTGATGGGCAGAAATGGGGTGAAGGACAAGAGCCCAGCAATCCAGTTCTTCCCGACACATCTTCACCCCAAGTCCTCACTCACTGAGCCTGAGAGGACAGAGAGACCTGGTTCACTGATCAGATTTCACATAGCTCAGCAATTTCCTCTAACAAAGAGGGATAGTTCAGAAACCCCACATCTGTTTGGAAACAGTCGCTGACTCACAGGTCTGTCCTTGGTCAAAGGAGGTACCCTCGTGGCTCCCTGATCCCTGTTTTGAGCCCATGTGCTCAGGGCCGGCTGGCTACTCAGGCTCATCTGTGATGTGTTGTTGTTTGTCTCCACCTGCCTGTTTCAGGGGATGAAGGTTGAGTTCTGGGGCTTGTTCTTTCTGTATAGGGGCTAGAAAGACTGAAAGACAGAAAAGTTGAAAGTCCTAGATTTCTACGCTTTTTCACAGCCCTGAAAGAAACTGGTAAGAGTCTCTCCTTGCTTCCTAAATGATCTCACCCACTGCCTGGAGATGATTGCATGACCTCCACACACAAGCAGATAGCAACCAACAGCTGAGATGATGGGAGAGATTAATTTCCCCATACAGGGCAGTTTTTTGCCTTTTTGCATAGGCAGCAATTCAATAAATAATTAATGCTTGTTAATCTTTTAGCTATTTCTCCCTCTGTAAAAAATTAATTGGTCTTCCATCATCTATTGCATTATAACCCGGAGGTATTTGGCCCTTGTCCACCACCTGCTGAAACACGTTCCTCCCGATGCTCGGTGGTGTGCAGTGGTTATGCTCGGCCGTCCTGCCCAGCTCCCAGGTTCAGGGCCCGAATGGGAGTGCACAGTGCTGCTGTAGGCACATCCAGGGGAACCTCACACAAACACTGTCTCTTTCTTCCAGAAAGCTTTGGGAGTTTGCTAACACTCCTTCTCACATCTCCTCCCTAGCTGCTGAGACTCTTAGTTTGCAAAAGAGGTTGAGCAAGATCGATGATGGGGTGGGGGAGGAATACCATCTCTCTCCAGGCCTCATTCTAGGGATGTCAGATGTCCTGGGATCTCTTACTGGCTTTTGCCATGGACCTGGGCCTAAGCAGAACTATCAGATCCATAGCAAGTAAGATGGGAAGATCAGGAAGGGAGGGAAGACTCTTTAGATGGCTTGGTTCCTTCAGCCTCAACTACTTCATTTTCCCCTCTTTTAAATCATAAGTCAACTATAGCACCTCCTCCAGGAAGTTCTCCTAGATTAACCAGTCTGACTTCCCCAGCCCAATGCCTGAATCACCCTTTCTCCTCAGTGCCCTTTCGTGATCCCAACAATAGTGTTCTGTTGATTACTAGTTTGTCTCCTTTGTTTTCTGAAATGAGAACTTAAGCCCTGGTCGATAGGGTCATCATTGTATTGGCTCTGTATTAAATACACCAAGCACTTGTGTGGCCACCAAGGGGCCTAGAGGAGAGATGGGGGCATCCACCGGAATAGCTGAGGAAAAGGTCAATGAGAGCATCAGCACCTGGCATTGTCGCTCGTGGAAAGCCACATAGCTAGCCTGTGGGTCCGTATCACAAGCACTGTTGGGCACTCACTCACTGAGTCCCAACCCTGCTACTTTTGCTACTTATGAGTAACATCACTTAACCTTTTCCAGCCCCAGAATCTCATCTGAAAAAAATGCCTCCCCCTTAAGGCTAATGTAAGGGTTGCGTGAGAAGACACATGTAGACAATGTTTGTAAACTGTAGAGTGCTAAGTGAGTCTGAGGATTTATTGTCATCATCATCTGTGTGGTCCTCTCATTCCAGTTCTCTGACCTAGAACTCCCTTCAGAGACCCCATCCTGTGCCTACCTGGGAAGTGGCCTGAATTTCAACGTGCTGACTCACCACCCCTCCCTTTGGTTTCTTCAGGTAAATTGAGGCTAGAACACTATAATATTGAGCTGGAAGGATCCCTTGAGGTCAGCCAGCAACTCATTTCACAGGTAGAAAAATTGAATAATTCCATAGTGCTTGACAGAAGAGCATTTTTCTTGCCTACTTACCTTGCTCTAGGATCTCTACTAAGCACTTTATATGGATTGACTAACTTCATCCTCATACAGCTCTGTGGAGTCAGTACAGTTATTCTCCTCATGGTAGAGACAAGAGAACTGAGGCATTAAAGATTACCAACTCGAAGTATCGGAGCCAGATTCTAGGTAATTCCAGAGCCTGGTGCTCTTGACTACACCCTGCTGCCTCTATACACGAGCTCCTCAAAGGTCGACTCTCTCTAGGAAAAAAACTTTGTGGAAAATACCCTGTTAGTCACAGGAGTCACTGAAGAATAAAGTAGAATCTCTGCCAGCAAAAGGTTATGGTCACTCTCCACTTCCTCTCCCTTCCCACCTTTTCCAGAACAAGTCAGTCTTAAGTCCATTAGTGGAGCTGAAGAAGATAGGTTTCCAGTGCCAGAGAATGGGGGTGTGATGGCCCAAAATGGGAGAGTCAGAGCCCAAGCAAGGTGAAGGAGGAATCCTTGTAGGGCTAACTGGCACAGCAGCGGTAGAACCCAAGACAGATAAAGAGGGGCATCTCCAAGGGACCACCCAGCTGAGCACCTGAGGACAGCAGCCACGGAACAGTGGACCAGTGTTGGCTCCCAGGCAGAAAGAGGAGAGATTTTCACAGGGGAACAAACCAGCACAGGACACCAGAGCCTGCCTGGGGTCAAGAAGGCACTATGTGTGGAGGGGGGGTGCTAATGGGAGATTTGTTAATGCAGACAATTGACCAAATAAATAAATATATTAAAGGCCATGGGCGCCAAGTCTTTCTCTATCAGTAAAGGAAGTTCAAAACCACGAGACGGGAAAAACATTGGGATTAACTCTGCAGTCTGGGGGTGGAGCTGGAGGTACCAGTAGGAATTCACAGATTTCAATACATGGTGGTCTGGATGAAGGGATCAGAGACGATGTAGGAGGATTCTGCTTCTTCAGAGGACATCTTGTTTGTTCCGAGGTACTGGAAGTCTAGGTGCAGGGGAAATGATCTGTGTATCCCAAAAGGTGCCGGCCAAGGGGTCCCGCTGACCCTTCCTGCTCATCAATGAAGATGCCTTCCACACAGCACAGCAAGAGCAGCATTTCCTCCGAGCTTCAGGGCTATCATCCAAGCTCACCGAGCACCTCCTTCTGGGTGGGGCTGCGTGCTAGACCTTGTGAACCAGTGGGAGTGGCTTACAGCCCTCATCTTAGACCTGTGGTTCCTGAGCCTGCGAGAGCATAAGCATCACGTGGAGGGGAGGGAGGAACTTATTAAAAATTCAGCATCCTGGGTGCCTTCCCAGAACCACCAAATCAGAATCTCCAGGCAGTTGGGAGAAGACTTGGGCAGTTGGATTCATAACACTCTCCCAGTTAGTTCTTGCCCAGCCAACCCATGATTGTGGGCTAGGATTGGTGCCGCTCTCATAGAAAATGGTGGAGACACTTCAGCATTTGTCATGATGAATTGAATAAAAAGCCTTCATTCTCAATTAAGATACAGGGAAGGGGTCCCTGGGGGGTCCAGTGGGTTGAGCGTGGGACTCTTGGTTTTGGCCCCAGTCGTGATTTCAGGGTTATGCGATCAAGCCCCACATCAGGTTCTGCACCCAGTGCAGAGTCTGTTTAAAGACTCCCTCGCCCTCTCCTGTCCCTCCCCCCAACCCTGCTCACGTGCACACTCTCTCTCAAATAAATAAATCTTTTTTAAAAGAGAGAGCTAGGGAAGAAGAGGGGAAGGAAAATGATGACAACTTGACATAATTATGGTATCTCCCTTTTAAGCATCACAGACAATATCTTGTCTAAATTCCTTTTCCAGGTACCACTGGTTCTCACTATGAGCTAGGCACTACCCAAAAGGCAAGACGGCTCCAGACTGTAGCACAAATTCTTGTGTTTCCAATGTTGAAAAGGTGGCGTGAACAATTCAGAAATTCTTCATGTCTTTTAAAGGTCTGATACAATCATTCTACACCATTAGCAGAATTCAACTGTGTCTGTCACATAAAACATTGGCCCATTCCCAAGAAAGTCACCAACATCCCAAGGCTACTAAGGTCTCAGGGATTGCGCCGAAGTAAATAGAAACTTTCCAATAAGCCCCACCCAAACTTCCATCCACAGTCACTGTCGGGAACCACATAAGAGTTTCAGAATATTCAAAGATGGGATTTTGAGATGGCTTTTTATGGCTCACAGAGCACTCATTATGCTCAAAGAGAAAGACTATGGCAAGGAAGGCAAACAATTGCTTGCATAAAGGCATGAAAATGAGAATGTGAAGGTGTATCCATGAAACAACAAATAAGTAGTCCAAGATGGCCCAAGAACAGGGCACCACACAAGATTTTTCTTTTTCCTTTTTTTAAAAGATTTTATTTATTTAGAGATTGAGAGTATGCATGCATGTGAGGGGGGGAGGGGCAGAGGGAGAGAGAGAGAGAATCCCAAGCAGACTCCCTTCTGAGCTCAGAGTCCAACATGGGACTTGATCTCCAAAGATCATGACCTAAGCCAAAATCAAGGGTCCAATGCTTAACTGCAGGCAACACCCAGGTGCTCCCACACAAGATTTTTCTTTCCAGCTCTGAGAGAAAACACATGAGGAATCAAGAAGCCAAGGGCTAAATGCAGGTTTGTACCTCTGAGAGATCCTGTCACCACAACACAGCATAAATGTCATGGGGACAGCCTTTTATACCATGACCCAAAGTCTTATGGAATTCATAATCTCTTATACCTACATTTGCCTCTAAAAGGGACTTTGCTGGAGACAATGCCTTAACCTAAAAGAATGAGTCCATGGTGGGAATACTGAGCTCCACAGTACGGCAGTGGAGGCAAAGGTTACTAGACAGGTAAGCCTATTAACATCCCTCAAGTGCCAGCATATTCTACCTGCTTTTGGCAAACCCACTGAACATTGGGTCAAGAGATCTGAGCTCCAGACTCAGCTCAGCCATTTGTTTGCTGTGTGGCTTTGGACAGACATCTTAACTTCTGTGAATCTTTAATTCCTTGGCCACAAATTGCATGTAGAGTATCTATCCTGCTTACCTCACAAGATTTCTGCAGATGCAGCAATGCACAAGATGCTCTATCAACTGTTAAGCATCAGTGGAATATAATGTGTTATTGTATGATTCTAGGTACACATAATCCTCCCCTGTTTTCTGCCTCTTGCCCTTTGCAGGCTGACTACCTCTCCTTTCCATGGGACACTCTGAGTCAAGGATGGTCTCTCTCCACTGTGGTGTCTGCTCACTACTCCATCTATCTGAGTGAACCATGAAGAGGCCTCTGTGACTCTCATCCGGGGCCCCCAACCCAGAACATTTGAGTCTCATCCACGTTAAGCCACCACACATTCTAGGGGAAATATCCTGGTCATGTCTTACAGATTTTCCTCTTGCCCCAAATCACAGAGTCAACCAAACTATGGTAGGAAGAAAGCCCTGCTTGGTGAATTTGGGTTTTGCCATTCTTTTGATAGCAGTCAATGCCATAACTACTCCTGTGCTATTGTTTATCCAGCCTATTAAGGTTCTATTTTCCATAAGATATTTTTCTTGTATTCCATCCAGAACTGACTCATTCAGAGCTCAGGACTGCTAAAGACAGCAGGGCCAAGCCAAGGACCTCCTAGGGTTTACTCAAGGAAAACCCATGTTAAGGAAACACCTTACTACACATAGGTGCTGCAAGAAAATGAAGTCAGGTCTCATCTATCCCCCACTCAGGTCCCCATGACCTAGTTTCTCTCTTTCTCCCAAAGAGGAGATCATGAATTGTGAAATGCCTTCATGGAAAAAACAGCCACAGGGCACCAGCGTAATGGGATTGTGTCCAAAATCATTATGTCATGAAAAGTTTCTTTCCCCCGAGTACACACAGGCTGTTTTCCAGCATCTATCCCAAATCACTTTTTATAGGGAGATGGGGCTGAGGAGGCGGTTTATAGCCAGAGAGATGCACAATCCCCCAATTCATTCCTCTTGGCTCTGCATTCTCTCATGTTGTAAAGGTTTCACCCCCAGTCCTGAGATACTAGGCTCTCCACCTGACTGTCTCTCACCATCATCCTTCCTTTCATATTTAGAGCAACCCTTGAGAAGAGATTTGCCAAGTTGGCAAATGCATTTGTCATATTTCATAAAGCCTTGACTAGCGCGAGCTCTCTAAAATTGGGGATGAAACAGTGTTATCTCTGTATAGGTCATGGGCACCCCTAGGAAAGGGTCAATGGTGGTGCAATGTAACATAATGTCTGGGAGATCTGGCTCCAGCACTATCAAGGAACAACAGCTCTCTTACAAGATCTGTATAGTTCCTGAGTCTCTGAAAGGACTGGGTCTTGCCACAGTCAGCCTGACTGGGCTGAACAGAGTACAGTTGAGCATGATGGAACCTAAACCATTTTTCAGGAGCCGGCATTTCATTACTATTCGTAGAGGAGGGGTAAGGAATGTGACTGAAGGAAGGGTAGGTGGGGCTGGAGGGAGAGGCAGGTCCAGAGGATAGGAGATAGTAATTTTTTGCAGATGATTTGGGAGATAACTGGTCTACCCAGTTTAGAGGCCAATTCAAATGGCCTGAAGTTAACTAATGAGAAAATCAAGGGAAGGGGTGGAATCTCAAGAATGAGGCCACTGCCTAGTCACTAACAGGGAGGATCATCAGTAGCAATGGGTTTTGAGAGAGCTGTGTGGGTACAGTACTCAGAATAGCCCGAGTGCAGGGAACGAAGCCAAGTGTCAGTAAGAGCATGAAGAGTTGTCACTTTACTGCCTCACCCACATGAAGATCACCAGGTTCCAGTACAGGTTTTTTGTATTTGATGATAGGTTAATTTTTATAAAATGTTCTGAAGAAATGTATAAATATGAAACTGATATAGCTAGACTTTGGACAACTTTAAGAAGCAAGGATCTGATTGCTGGGTATTTTGCCTGTGCAGATTATAGCTTTAATTACCTTCTAACCTATGGCCAAATCCTTCTGGGGATCATGTCTATAGCAAAGGGGAATTCCCCAAATTAACTCAATCCAGCCTCCACACATTAATATTAATGCCATGTTGATATAATAGAGATAGTGGCAGTAAGTTTCCTGGTTTCAACACTCCAGCAAGAGTAGGGGAAGTCCCAGGCATAGAACAAAGTTCAGTTGCTTTACTTCCCACTCTCATATTGTTCTTCAAATAGTCCTTGGCATCTATACCAAGAGAACCCAGGCTTGCACCCAGTGGGGGACCCTCAGAGAAACTTTCACCAGAAAGGAAGGATCAGGTCCTTAAGAAACAAAACAGAGGATCATAGGGAAAGGGAAGGGGGAGAATAAAACGACAAAATTAGAGAGGGAGTCAAACCATCAGAGACTCTTAACTATAGGAAACAAACTGAGGGTTGCTGGAAGGGATAGGAGTGAGGGAATGGGGTAACTGGGGGATGGGCATTAAGGAGGGCACATGATGTAATGAGCAGTGGGTGTGATATGCAATTGATGAATCACTGAACTCTACCTCTGAAACTAATAACACACCATACTTTAATTCATTGAATTTAAATAAAATTTTAAAAAATTTTAAAAAAAGAGGGCTGGTGATCATGCAATGCTAGAACCAGGGGGCAACTGAGTCAAAGAATGGTCAGTTCCATTCCAAAAATACCACTAACATTTTGGTATGTATTTCCCATGAACAAGGACACTTTCCTATGTAATAACAATGTAAGTAAAAATCAGGAAATCAATTCATTTACGTTACTATCATCAAATCCCCACACCCATTCAGGTTTTGCCAGTTGTCCCAATAATGTCCAGGATAGCACATTGCTTTAGTTGTCATGTCATTTGAGTCCTCTTTCACCTGGAACATTTTCTCAGCTGCCCTTGACCTTCACGGACAAGGCACCTTTGAAGATTGTCTGACTTTATTTGGTAGAATGCCCCTCCATTTGGATTTGTCTAACGTTTCCTCATGACGAGATTGAGGTGATGCATTTTTGGCACAAGTGACACAGAAGTGACTTGGAGTCCTTCTTGCCTTCTACCAGAAGGTTCGTGACTACGGTGTGCCTTATTACAACTGACGCTCACTCTGAATGCTTGGTGAAGGTGGCGTCTGCCAGGTTTCTCCACTATAAAGTTGCTCCTTTTCCCTTTGTAGGCATAAGACTAGTTGAGGCACAAAAATACCCTAATCCTTATCAAACTTTCACCCACTAGTTCTAACTTTCATTGACGTTTTTGGCTGAATTAACCGCTATGATGTTTGCCAAATGGCGATATTCTAATTTCATCATTCCTTCTAAGTGTATTAGTTGGCATCCCACTGTAAGGAAAAGCTTTCTCTTCCCTTCATTGATTTATTTACTTAAATATTTACACACTAGACTCATGGATTCTACTTTATTCAGTAAGTTATAATGGATTACTAACATCATTCATTTTCATGTTCAAATTATCCCCGTTTTGGTCATGGGGAGCCCCTGCAGGCTAGCTTTTATGTCCTGTCTGTCTCCATCTCTCTTGGAGCAGTTCCTTACCTTCTACATAGCAAACTCTTCCAAGATCATTATGTCTTTTCTCTGCTACACTCATGAAACCAGTCATTTCCCCCAGGAAGCCTGGCTCATTTTAGTGGAGAATGGAATTTAGAAAGTAAGATCTGAGCTCTAAGTTTGCTTACTGCTATTGGGCTCTCACTGTTCTCAGGACCTCTCAGTGCTGAGAATGCGCACACACATGCGCACGCGCACACACACACCATATACCATACAACACACACATTTAGTTTATTTAATCTATGTGACAGAAAGCAGATCAGTGGTTGCATAAGGGCGGTTAACAGGGATGGGAAAGAGAAATTTTAAAAGGGCACAAGGAAACTTGTGTGGTGAGGGATATATTCACATGTCAAATTTCAGCAAAGTGTACATTTTAAATATATACACTTAATTATATATACATTATATTTCAATGAATCCATTAACATTTTTACATCACTGGATTCCCCATATGAGGAAAGCAGTATTCAGTGGATGCCCAACACCTTGGCTTCTGAAGCATTACTTAAAGAATAGTAATGATGGACGCCTGGGTGGCTCAGTCAGGTAAGCATCTGCCTTCGGCTCAGGTCATGACCCCAGAGTCCCAGGATGGAGCCTTGCATCGGGTTCCTCTCCCTCTGCCCCTCCACCCCCGCTCACACTCTCTCTCTCTCTCTCTCTCTCTCTCTCTCTCTCTCAAATGAATAAAATCTTTAAAAAAAACAGTGATAAGTAGAACTTTAAAATCAAGAAATTCCTCCTAGTTTCAATAAATATAAAAAAGGATGGTTTTTAAAACTCTCTAAACATTTTTACAAATTAAGATATAGAATGTGAGTTTTGTCTCTTTGGAATTTTTTATAATGTTTAATAAATGAGGATGTAATCTAAATACAAATTTTTATTCTAAATATAAGTGAATTATCTAAAAAATGATAATGAATAAAATCAATAATAACTATGTAAGAAAAATCCCACTTACATGCATCAAAAACATTTAGCAATTTCTTTTGTAGATTTTTGACAAAAGCATGTACTTCAGCATATACTGTTAAAAAATCTTACATGCCCTTTGACCTAGTATTTCCACATCAAGTAATTTGTCCTAGGAAATAAATTAGAGACACACTCAAAGATATATGGTAAGTATATTCACTACAATGTTATTTATGATATGAAGAATTATCATCAATTTAAATGCCTGATAAACTATGGTGTCACAATACAGTAAAACTCGAAGTGGATGTTAGACTATTATAAAATATTTAATGGCTTGGTGAAATGTCTGTTAGATATTTTAAATGCATCTTTTAAAGATTTTATTTATTTATTTGGGAGAGAGAGAGTGAAAGAGAGCATGAAAGAGGAGAAGGTCAGAGGGAGAAGCAGACTCCCCATGGAGCTGGGAGCCCGATGCGGGACTCGATCCCGGGACGTCGGGATCATGACCTGAGCCAAAGGCAGTCGCTTAACCAACTGAGTCACCCAAATGCCCCCTGTTAGATATTATAAGGAAAAAGGCAATGTGAATATAATCCCATTTCTCTGGAGGGGGAAATAAACAAACATATTTGCATATGCATGTGTGTGTGTTTAATATAAGTGTGTATTTTCTCTATAGGTAAAGATACCAAAATGTTGATGGCTGTTAGTTCTGAATGGCAGGATTGTGAGCATTTTCCTTGGTGGCTTTCTATATTTTCCAACTTTTATCTTACGGCATGTATGTACATATGCACATGTGTGTATGAGCTCATCCTCCCTTATCTATAATCAGAAATCCAAAAAAAGCTTTTAAGATAAAAGTTTTTAGTAAAGTGAGTACAAACTCATTTAGCAACAAAAACCAGTCCTGAACCAACATGAGACTTTACATAGTATTATTAGTATTATTAGTATTATTAGTATTATTACTATTATTTGCCCCAGGGGTACAGGTCTGTGAATCATCAGGCTTACACCTTTCACAGCATTCACCACAGCATAAACCCTCCCCAATGTCAATAACCCAGCCACCCTATCCCTACCCTCCCACCCCTCAGTAACCCTCAGTTTGTTTTGTGAGATTAAGAGTCTCTTATGGTTTGTCTCCTTCCCGATCCCATCTTGTTTCATTATTTTTCCCTCCCTACCCCCATGACCACCCACCCTGCCCCTCAAATTCCTCATATCAGAGAGGTCATATGACAATTGTCTTTCTCTTACTGACTTATTTCACTTAGCATAATGCCCTCTAGTTCCATCCACGTCGTTTCAAATGGCGAGATTTCATTTCTTTTGAGGGCTGCATAGTATTCCATTGTATATATATACCACTTCTTCTTTATCCATTCATCTGTTTATGGACATCTAGGTTCTTTCCATAGTTTGGCTACTGTGGAGATTGCTGCTATAAACATTCAGGTGCTTGTGCCCCTGAGGATCACTACCTTTGTGTCTTTATGTAAATACNATACCCAGTAGTGCGATTGCTGGGTCGTAGGGTAGCTCCATTTTCAACTTTTTGAGGAATCTCCATACTGTTTTCCAGAGTGGCTGCACCAGCTTGCATTCCCACCAACAGTGTAGGAGGGTTCCCCTTTCTCTGCATCCTTGCCAACATCTGTTGTTTCCTAACTTGTTTATTTTAGCCATTCTGACAAGTGTGAGGTGGTATCTCGCTGTGGTTTTGATTTGTATTTCCCTGATGCCCAGTGATGTTGTACACTTTCTCATTTGTCTGTTGGCCATTTGGATGTCTTCTCTGGAGAAACNAGCACTTTCTCATGTGTCTGTTGGCCATTTGGATGTCTTCTTTGGAGAAATGTCTGTTCATGTCTTCTGCCCATTTCTTGACTGGGTTATTTGTTTTATGGGTGTTGAGTTTGAGAAGCTCTTTATAGATTTTGGATACTAGCCCTTTATCTGATATGTCATTTGCAAATATCTTCTCCCATTCTGTCAGTTGTCTTTTGGTTTTGTTGACTGTTTCCTTTGCTGTGCAAAAGCTTTTCATCTTGATGAAGTCCCAATAGTTCATTTTTGCCCTTGCTTCCCTTGCCTTTGGTGATGTTCCTAGGAAGAAGTTGCTGTGGTTGAGGTCAAAGAGGTTGCTGCCTGTGTTCTCCTCAAGGATTTTGATGGATTCCTTTCTCACATTGAGGTCTTTCATCAATTTTGAGTCTATTTTTGTGTGTGGTGGAGACTTTACATAGTTTTAAGTATTTGTCTTTACCTAGTCAATATCTATCCCATTATATTTCCCTGCAGAAAGGATACTCCCCCCAAACTCCCAGAGGTGCTACATAATATTTGTATATGTGTCATTCTAATAGTCAAAAATGTCTAAACTACAAAGCATCTGTCCCCAAGGATTTCCAATAAGGTATTATGGACAATATTTTGGAATTAGGAAAAGAAAGAAGGAAGAAGGGATAGAGAAAAGAAGGGAAATATTTATTGTCTGGGTGGAATAAAGAAGTCCCAGAAGGGGTGTTGAGGGCAAATTACATGCAATAGGAGGTTAAAATGTAAATTTTGCTGTTGTTTCTGCCAAAGTTCTTCCACCAGAACCCACCAGTTGGGCCTATTACTTGTTGCAGGATGTAAGGAGAACATGCACCATGAGGGAACCCTGGGCTGTCTCAGTAACAGGGTGTTACAACTTGTTGTAGATTTAGGCTTTTATTTTGTGATTTGGGGAGGGCTTAAGGAGAGGTTCACTCTAGAGCGGGTGCTTTCAAAAAGGGGGTGCAATTTTATGACCATGTATCTATCGGAGGGGAGACCAGAAGGAGGATAGAGCTGTAATTGGCAAAGAAACAGGAGAGGGTGTGTTTGGCATTTGCCTGTAGCGCAGCGACTTGTTTGGGTCTGGGTTTAGACATGGTTATAAAGCCACCTTGTTCTGTCTCGTTTTATCATGGGCTCAGGGCACCATGAGGTTGGTCCTTCTATCCAGCAGGAGAATAACATGGCCCAGCCTCAAGTGCCAGGCCAGCTCCCGATGTCAAGAGCTATGCTGCATCCATACAGACCTCAGTAAGCATCACCCAGATACCAATCCAGTAACCCTCAGCCCATCACCTGCTCAAGGCTTGAAGATGGATCAATGGGCAGAGACGAGCCAGAAATTCATTAGAGAGAACATCGCTCACAGAGGCAGGAGGTGCTTCCCTTCACCCTCAGCCACAAACCACTAAAACGTGCAAAGGTGAGAACCTCAGGAATCTCTACAGGTGAGAGGCTGGCCAGATCCCGGCTGTGGGGATGAGGGAGAAGGTAGACTGGGAAAGAGCCCTGTGCATCCCCAAGGAAGGGAAACAGCCTTGAGCCAGGAGTACCACCTTCAGGGCAAAGGGACCCTGACAGATGCTGTCTGCTGAGGAGAGGGCCACTGGGAGCCAGTGGAGGAGAGGCGTCAAAAGACACGGGGGGTGGGGGTGGGTAACCAGCACAGAGACCTAGGAGCCCAGCACAGAGACCCCCAGGAAACCACAACAACACCCTCACAGAGAGCAAGAACAGGGACAGCCACCATCCCAGGGTCCCCCCCGCAAACCAGATTACATCCTGCTTCCCTTCCTCCACCTCCAGAGAAGTCAAAAGCAGACTTCTGAGTGGAGAAGACAGAGTGGAAGGGAAGAGAAGCAAAACAGTGAGGAAGCCACCTGTGCCGTCCTCTCTCACCCGTCTCCCAGCCTGAGACAGGCCTGCACAGGGTCAGGGGACAAGAGACTGACGCTTGAGTAATTCAAGGGACTAGTCAAGGGACTAGACTCAGTCATACCTCCAGAACAAGGTGTTTTAATAGCTGAGAAGGACTGGGAAAGCTCCAGGATCTACCAATGAGATCAGGAAGGAGAGGAGAAAAAGGTTCAGAAGGAAGCAAGCGCGTGAAAGAGTAAGGTTGCTTTCTGGGAGCACCCCACACGTGTGCTTTGTTCAGTAAGTCGTTGTATATACACAGTGACATGCCGGTGCATTTTTTTAGATTAATGACTTAGGCTGGCTGTCTTGGGTTTACAGGAAGAAAACTGAGCAGAACGTGCGGAAAGTTCTCATACACTCCCTCTCCCTGCCCCGCGCAACCACCCACAGGTCCGCCATTGTTACACCTTGCGTTTGTGTGATGAGCTTGCAATGGCCTATACATGGCCACATCTTCTGTATCACACAGAAGAGTTTCACTGCCCTAAAATCCCCTGTGCTCTACCTCTCCACCCTTCCCTACTCCTCCCCAACCCTCACAACCACGGATGTTTATATTTTCCCAAAGTTCTGCACCTTCTAAAATGTCACATAGTTGGAATCACAGAGTAGGCTGTCTCTTCAGACTGAAGTAGTCTTCAGAAAGCCTACTTGATCAGCAAAGCATTGCTATGCTTTAAATACATAGCAGTATGCGTTTAAGTTCCTCACTGCCTTTTCTGGGCTTGATAGCTCATGTCTGTGTATCACTGAATAACATGCCATTGTACGGCTTCCAACCTCTGTATTTCACGGTTTGTTTATCTGTTTACCTATTGAAAGACATCTTGGTTGATTCTGAGTTTCAGCAGTTATGAATAAAGCTGCTATAAACATTTGTGTGCAGGCTTGTGTGTGGGCCTAAGTTTTCAACCATTTGGGTAAATAACTAGGAGCCTGCCATTGGTGGGTCAGAGGGTAAGACTTTGGAGAGTTGCGCAAAAAACTGCCAAGCTGTCTCCCCACCAGGCTGGGCCGTTTTGCATTCCCACCAGCAGTGAATGAGGGTTCCTTTTGTTCCCCACCCTCATTTGGTCTTTCCAGTGTTTTTGATTTTAGCCATTCCTGTAGGTGTATTGCTAGTAGATTTCCTTTTTGATTTTAGCCATTCTCATTGTCTTGCTAGTAAATTTTTAAACCAGCTCTCTAGCAAAGGGAAAACCCTGAACATTTGCCAATTTTCACAGTGGAAATACTCCCACTGTGGCCAATATAAGCAACCAAAGCTCACAGACCTGTACCCCTTGGGCAAAGAATAAAAAAACAAAACAAAAAACAAAGCCACCTCACCGAGCACAGAATCAATTTGAGGTGGGGGGGGCGGGGGTTGCTGGTTCCGGAAAACCACTACCTATACTGATGCCTGGTCCGGAGAGGGGGCTTAGCCATTCTCAACAAATCTTTCTGTCATCTTCTTAGTCTGGATGGCCACTACTTGATCATGAAGGGTTGATGTCCTGGTGCTCAGAGTGGGGGAAATCACATAAGCAGCTTCCTTATGTGATGCAGAATGCAGGCTTAGCGAAGCTAACTTCTTTCTTAATGACAAAGATGCTAAAGGTAGTAGGTGGGCATTGAGCAATCACTAAGTCATTCCTATTAATGCTGGGTGCTACTTCAAGTCTTCCAAGCTTTATAAAATTGTGCCCCAGTCCTCTAAAAAGGTTTATGCCATCAAGACCTTGCCACCCTATACCCTCTCTCTCTGTTGTTCACCTTCCTTTTAAAGAGAGGTCTTTGGGGGAAACTCCTCCTTCTCTCTCTCCCTCACCTTTGCTCGTTTGTCTTGCCTGAGTTGGAGAATTTAGTTGGTGAACATTTGACAGTGTAATTTAGATACATACTGATCTAGAAGGCAGGAAAATATCCTCATCTGCTTGCCCAGCCTCTTACTCTGACCCCACTCCTCTCAACTCCCCTATAACCATTCTGGGGTGATTATCTTTATCTCCATAGCCAATGAGGTTTCCACAGCTTCAGGGAGGACATCTGATAGAGGTGTTAAGCTTTCTGATATGAGAAGACAATTGTATGTACACAGGATTATTTTTAAATCCTCCATGAGCATTTGATTATGTAACTGATTCCTCTCTTCCTAGAACATTCTTTCTTAGTCATCAATAATTGGAGCTGGTAATGATCGTTTGATGATTTAGTGTTCAGCAATTGTTTGATGAAAGCTAAATTTAGCCTCGATGTGTGAGATTATGCTTTGAAGTGTGACCGAAGCCCTGCAAGAATGAAACAGGTGCAGCCAGGAAGTAAAAGCAGGAGTGTGTGGGGGCAGGACTCCGGGGCCGCAGCCATCCTAGTCTATGCGCAGAGAAGGAAACTGGAGTGCAATTAACAGACAGGATTAGGAGGGGCGATCATCCCGGAGAAGTGAAGTAATTTGTCTAAAAGGAAAATGGTCCCCCACAGCCCTGCGGTTCCCAGCCAGTGGCCTGCTTCATGCTGGCACCCTCTGGCCCCTCCAAGCGCCCTGCACTGAGCCCAGGTCTGACCTTGGGCAGATTGTGCAACCCCCTGAGATTAATTTCCTCATCTGTTACCTGAGACCGCAAGCCTTTCATGATGGACAGGTGGTCTGGCTCAGAGGGTGCGGCCACGGCTGGAAGCAGGCAACAGGGAATTTAAGACCGGTTTTGTCACCGTTGGTGCTATGCGACCTTGACTGAGCAAAGCACTTAATTTAAACCTGTTTCTCTCTCTCTACTAAATAAGGACAATGATGATGATGGGCTTAGTAAGTTACAAGGTGTCCCCTGTAACTCCCAGCCCATAAATGATCTGTTGAACCTGATCTGAACCCCAATTCCTTGGGCTAAACGACTCTACAATCCTTTCCACGGTTTCTGTGAATTCCTGGGCCTCCCTTTTCAAGAATCTCCTGCCTCCAGGTCCCTCGCTGGTGCACATTTCACTCCACATTCCCCCAGATTTGAGTCTAACCCCGACAACCACAAAAAACACACTTACCTGCAAGCACCTCGCGGAGTCAGAGAAACTCACTATGGAGGAGGTGGCCATGGAGTGGGGTCCCTCCAGACACCGCCTCCCCACCCTCCCAGCATGAGATCAAGCCTTCCCCATGCTTGTGCAGCACATTCTGCCTGCGCCCAAGCATCCCTAAATTTCAGCTTCTATTCCAAAGCACAGACCGAAGTATTTCCCCAACAAACCAGCTTTCTCTTTCTAAGGGAAATGCTGGTAAACAAACTTCTCCCCGTGTGGGTAGAGTTATAATAAATGATGCAGATTCACTCTTCCTTGGGCATTTTACAGGCCATTTCGTGTGATTTTACAGATGGGAAACTGAGACGGTCCATGACCGTCCAGTGGTCCGTGACCACCAACACTGCACACCTGGGAAAAGGTGGGGCCTGAATTCAATGCCAGGCTGACTCCAAAGCCCATGCTTTTCCTTCCTTCGGCTGCTCTGGGTTTCAGATGCCGAGGATCCCCTCGGGACACGCCAGGATGGACACCAGCTCCCAGGAAGACACTGGCATGCCCACCTGCTCCCTGCCAGGAGGGCAGGGAACCCTACTTCTACACCACCCCATCCCCCGTGGAAAGCCTTCTTCTCTGACCACCAAGGAAACAGCACCAATCTTCAAAAGAAGGAACAGAAGGAAGCAAGCAGCTTCACCAAGAACTCAGCTTGGGCGGGAGACATTCTCTCTGGTTGTTCTCCTTCCTGTACTTGCTCTTTCACCTCCCTGATGAACCCCCCCACTCCCTCCTCTCTCAACCCCACTGGGTCCCAACCAGGACCCGCATGCCTTGACAGCGAGGCAGACCCTGAGGTATGTGACCCATAAGGAAGCCAGAGGCAGATGGGGGCCAGCAGCCGGGGCAAGCACGAGAGGAAGAAGGCATAGGGTCAAGTCCAAGTCTGGCCCTGGAGATACAATCCAGGCCCCGACAAGGGCAGAAATTAGTGACGCAAGAGGAACAGTCCACCATAAGTACACATTACATGTAAAACCTTCTTAAAGATTGACAATTAATTCTCAAGTAGCAAGGACAACGAGGAGAGAGGTGGGACTATATCTGAGCAAAATATACCTCAGAAATCGGTTTGGCTTTGGAATGCAACATGCCTCTTCTGGGACTTTCACTCTCTGACCAAGCTTGGCTCCGGCTGGCAATAAAAGTCTAGTCGTGACCTCCTGAGCACACTCCCCACCAGCTGACGGTGGCGGGAGGTGGTGGAGAAATGCGCTGGGTGGTCTGAGCAAATCAGTCTTGGATTAAAGATTGGCTATGGATAATATACAAAATAAATACTAGCAAAAAGTCAACCGTTGACCATGCTACCTAAAAGGCGGGGGCAGGCTGGGGTGGGCAGGGCTGAGGGAAGAGGCTGCCTCACTGTTCAAAAGTGAAGGATATTTTTAGACCACCAAGTGAATGAAAGGCACAGTTATTCTAACCTTGCCTTTATACAGCATTTTACAAGGTAGCCAATGGTTTCATGGGCATAGTTTTATTTAGAGAACTAGGTCGTCCAGACTCTAGGGTTAAGTCGCCTCGTTGGAACAGCGGCCCCACTGCATGCTCCTATGTGACTTCATGAAAATGATTTTCTTCCCTATGTCTCGGGTTCCCCGTTCATACAGTGGAGGCGGTAAGAGGTTTTCCTCTCACTGGGCTGTTCTGAGGGATCAAAGAGACACCCATTCATTCACTCAGCCGATCCTTCTGAGCATCTCCTCTATGCCAAACACTGTTCTAAGCACAGGGAAGAAATTACGGCAAAATCCTTCTCTCTTGAAGTGTTCTTTCCAGTGGGAGGAAACAGAAATTTGATATAATGACTATGCGATATTGTATATGAAGGGTGAGCAGCTATGAACAGATTCAAGCGGGCTGAGTGGGACCCCAGAGCCTCACACCTCACAAGCACTCCATCCGCAGCAACCATGGGCTGGAGACAGGCTTTTAACTTACATTTTACAGGAATGCCACCTGAGGCTCAGAGAGGTTGATGACCTCCCCGGGGCCACACAGCTAACAAAGGCCAAGCCAGGATTCAGAGTCTGCCTTCTGACTCCTCTTCCAGTGCTCTCTCCTGGCCTTTTCCAGGGCCCTGTGAGGAGGCGAGAAGACCAAGAGTGGTGAGGCTCGGAGGGGACTCATCCACAGAGAAGCTGCTGTCCCCGCAGTTCTGACCCTTCCCTCCCCACCCAGCGAGCCTCCAGAAGTTGCCTAGCAGGACCCTCTGGGGGCCAGGGCCGCTGACAGCGGGGGCTGGCCAGGGCTGAGAGGCTGGTTGGAGGCTTGCTCCTGACGAAGACTCCTGGAGCGGGGTTCCCACGGTGCAGAGGCTGTCAGGGTGCCAAGGGGAGAAACACCAGCTTGTTTATTGACTTTTCACTCCGTGGAGTCCTCCAGCCCCACAGTTAGAAGACAATGAACAGAGGGCAGCAAAGAGGCCACGGGGTCCGGCAGCCACCCCAGGGGCCACCTTCTCTGGGGCCCGGGCAGCCACAGGACACGACATCTGTCTCCTGCAGTCTCCTGGCTCCAACAGCCGGCCCTGCCCTGCAGCTGGCGTGATAACACACTTCAGGAAGGACCCATCTGGGCCAGGGCTCCAACAGGGTTCCAAGTAGGAGGTGGGGGCCACAGCTGTGTGGGGCTGTGCCTCATTCGGAGACCTCCAGCCCTGCTTCTCTACAGCTGGAGCCATCCGACTCTCCCCCAGATGCCAGGCCCCAGTGGCCCCCGGGATTCATCTGAACGCACGGGGAGTAAGCACCGAGCTACCCTCGGTAGCGGACACTGTTCATGCCAGCCAGGGCCCCGACACGTGGTTCCTGCTTGTACTTCTGGTGACTGGCTCTATTTTTCCCCGGGCCTTACTAGCTTGCCGACACTTCCAGGAAATCCTGATGTCTCCCGTCGCACTCTTTCCAGACTCCGGTCTCCTCTTCCATTCCTTCGAGTGTCAACCTTGTCATCTTGACAAGACTTTGTGACACCTTGACAAGCTTCCAGAGGCTACCTGCCCACGGTTTGAGGTCTTGGAATAACACCAGCACTGCTGATACACCTGCTAAGTTCCATGCTGGATGACCCCAGTGTGAGCACCGAAGAGGCCCATCCACCTGCTATCATGCTTTGTCTGGCCAGACAGCAGCCCCCACCCATCCCCAGGACCAGTGGGATCGGCACACTGTCTTCCTACTATTTTCCCCAACCCAGGGAGCAGAGCTAGACCCGGGTTCTAGCCCGCATTTATATACTAACTCCCCTGACTCCCTGCCAGACCGTGCTCCGAGATGCAGGTTAAGGTCTGGGTTTCCCAGCTCTGAGAACAGTATGAAGATGGTGTTACATATTCCATTCTATAAATATCTTTTTTTAGCTTTATTATAAAAAATCAAGTGACAAAACGTGTGCAAAGTTAAAATGCATAGCTCCAAAAGGCATGAAGGGGTCAAAAGGTACAAAACTCTCGTTATAAGAAAATAGGTCATGGGAATATAACGTACAGCAGGGTGACTATAGTTAATAATACTGTGTTACATATTGGACAGTTGCTAAGAAAACAGACCGTTAAAGTTCTCAGCACAACACAAAAAGCTCTGTAACTCTGTACGGTGATCCATGTTAACTAGTTTTATGGCGATGATCATCTCACATTATATACAAATATCAATCATAAAAAAAATTAAGTCATTTCACTGTGCCCCTAAAACTAATATAATGTGATATGTTAATTATATCTCAATAAAAACAATTGTTTCCTCCACACTCTTCCTCCTTAATCTCAATCCCCAGAAATATTTACTCTTAATAGTTTAGTATGTTGCCTCCACTCTTTCCACACACACACCCAGTCCACATAGAATTCTTTTACACAAACAGAAACATACTCTACAAATTGTTCTGCACCTGTCTTTTTTTCAGTGTAGCAAGGACGTTTTCCTATTCAGGACTTGTTGCTTTAGTGGCTGCTACAGTACTCATTGAAGAGATGTCCCGTACCTGGTTTAACCATTCCCCTTTCCATGTATAATTAAGTTGTTTCTCATTATTCACTCCTGCAAACAGTACTGCAATAAACATCTTTGTGCATACATCTTTCTGTACTTCCGTTTTCCCATAGATTAGTTTCCAAGAATTCTTGTTATTCCATTTTGCTTTACATTCTTTGATGATTAGCACAATTGGTGTATTTTCACCTGTTGGTTGGTACTTGGTATTTCTCCTGTGAATTTCTTGCCGGCAGACTCTGAGGTCTGCACTAACACCGAACCCTCCAGGCTGTTACTTCTATAATCCCTCCAGCTTCACCACCACTAACTCTGACCTTCCGTTTCATCAGCCCAGAGTGGAATCTACATTTCTCATGCTGAGTGTGGCTCTGGTAGGACTAGAGGAAAAGCACACGTTTCTCATAGAGCTTCCCAAACAGAGGTTGGAGGGCTTACGGTCCTCCTGCCCAACCATGCTCCCCCTCGGAACCGTGCAGAGCCAGGGACAAAGAGGACTCCCCTGTCATCCAGTCAATGGCGGAGCAGTGGGCTCTGGAAGCCTCAAGGAGATACATTATCACTTGGGGATGAGGATCCCAAATGCAAGATGAAGTTTCAGGCGAGGGCTATGGAGGACCATGTTGAGGGATGGGAAAGATGACAAGAATGAGAGCCATGAGTTTCGTCATGGGACGCGTCGCAAAGCCCTGAGTAATAAGGTCTTATCACATCCCTTCGTCCTTCACTCCCCACTAAGAGGCAAAAGCTGATGGCTGAGCTAAATAACTTCACCTGTCCTAATTCTCAGAGGATGTGTTGCTCTGCAATATTCTTGGGACCCTGTAGGAAATGATATACTTGACCTTGGGAGGACAGGTATGGTGGTACTTGGAACAAGGGGACAATACCCAGCCTGAGTGAGGGTTAGCTCTTCCCCTGCCACAGAAATGATGACAGGCCTGAAGTCCCAATCCACCTCTTCCTCCCTGTCCCCCACCAGCAGCTAGTAAAGGACAATCTTCTGCTGCACAAGTGAGACTGGAAAAATTGAGCAAAAAAAGGTTCCCATAGTCCTACCATGAAAATGTAATCTCTGGTGGCCTTTTGAAAAGCTCCATCCAATCCTGTGTAGTCCCCTTTGTTCAGTATCTTTCCAGAGGCCATGGGACTGGCTCTTGCATTGAGTGACCAACAGTCCTTGGACTGTAGCCAAGGCAGGTGCTTGGAGAGTGACCTTGGCATTGTTCCTGGGCCAGTTTGGGCAAATCTGGGACTGTGCATCCTTAAGGCTGACACTCCATTATTTCTTCAAAGAAAACATGTGAATTGCATATATTAAAAAGCCACTCTAGTACTAGTAAACCTCTAAAGAGGAAGAGGAATTAACATATATTGATGAGTTTCCATGTGCCATCCTCAGAATGATATACTGTTTTAGGTATAATCATCATCTCCATGGACAAATAAGGAAATTGGGGTGCCTGGGTGGCTCAGTGGGTTAAGCCTCTGCCTTCAGCTCAGGTCATGATCTCAGGGTCCTGGGATCGAGCCCCTCATTGGGTTCTCTGCTCAGTGGGGAGCCTGCTTCCTCCTCCCTCTCTGCCTGCCTCTCTGCCTACTTGTGATCTCTCTCTCTCTCTCTCTGTGTCAAATAAATAAATCTTTTTTAAAAATTAAATTAAATTAAAAGCGACAAATAAGGAAATTGAACTTCAAAGACATTCGGGAACTTGCCGAGGTCACGTGGCTGGTCAGAGGGAAGTGATGGACTCGAGCCCAGGTCTTCTCATCCCACATGCAGAACTGCTCACATCACACCAAGTTGATTACATCATCTATTAGCCATCTTCCAAGCACTAAGTAATGAGCAAAACAAATTTGTTATACGTTCCCCATCTCCCTATTCACATAAATACTCATCCCAAGTGGGCACTGGAGGAAAGAATCAGAGGAAGGATAGGGAAGTCAGCCCTAGGCTGAAGAACGGCCACACACGAGGATTTACACAAGGGCAAGTACAAGCTGCCAGCCCATGGTTGGGGAGGTGGACACAAGGGAGGCTGTCTGAACAGACGCCTGCTACCCTCCTCCCAACACCCTTGTCGTGCCATCTTTAGAATCAGCTTCACCCCAGACAGCTGAGGAGAGTAGGAAACGACAATGGATTCAAACTCAGAGATAAGTTCCAAACCAGCCTCGCTGAGATGTGGAGAAATGACCTGTCTGGGTTACAGAGGACTAGGCCACCACGCTGCCTGCGGCGACAACAGAAGCCCCTCACCATCAGGGTGTCGGGCTGCTGGCCTGCGTCTCCAAGAGTGAGCGCAGGCAGTGGTGAGCTGCCCGAGGTTTAACAACCAGCTTTTCGGAAAAAATAAAAGTCCTGAGTTGTAGCAGTATCTGCTTGATTTCAATGCTCTAACTCTTCCCGGCTCCCTGCCCCGCCCCCACAGCCAATGTCAAACTTAAATGTGATGTGACCGGTCACGGATTTGGGAAGAGATTCCGCAACCAGCGGAATCTGGCCAGCCCATGCCTCTGGGTCCAGCACACCCTGGCAGCTTTGGCGGGCCTTCCGCCAGGGAAAGGAGGCAGGACACCAGAAAGATGTCTACCCCTTTGGGGGCCATACTCTTCTCACCTGTCCTTCTTCGCTGCATGTGCAAGATCATATACACCCATAGGTGAGGAAGCATTAAAGGAACAGAAATAAGGAGAGAGCAAAAAGACTAGCTGAGAATATTCTGTTCAGAAAAAAAAAAAATTTAACAGAGTGAGCCAATTTCTTTTATCATGTCTCCTAACCCCGAAGCCCGAATCTGAGCCAGGATGACCTCTCAGAGTCAAGGCGATGAAGACCTCCACTCCCTTGGTCAGCTTCATTCCCAGACCACCCTTCTCTGATGGTCTCAGCACCAGAGCTTTTCTAGTAGAAAAATCTAAGTATGTCACCCTCCTGCTTAAAATCCCTCTACCCCTTCTTAACACGGTCTATACGGTCACTTGTGATCTGTCCTCTGTCCCCTATGACAGCCTCACTCTCGATTCCAACCCAAGTTCTAGACATAATGAGTGTCCTCTAGTCTCACTAACCATTCTCTGTCTTGGCGTCTCCCCTTCACACACGCTGTCTCTACCTTTCTATCCAACTGGCCCAAACTCCACTCTTCCAGTTTAGCTCACCGCCCCGCAGAGGCTCTTCCCTTGCTTCCAGCATTGGTGAGCTCTTGATACCCTGAGCTACCAACACCCTACATTTTCTCCATCAAAGCCGCCAACATGCACTGCCACTCTCCCTCCTCCATCTATCTTTCCCACCAAACTATAAACCCCTTGAGGGCACAAGGCCTTGTAGTCCTTGTTCGTTGCTGTGTTCTACTGCCTAGCACGGTGTTTGGCACATAGAAGTCCTCCATAAGTAGTTGTGAAATGAACCTCCAACTTTAATTTAATAATGTGTCTATCTACGTGCTAAGAACAGAGCAAAGGCCTAGAGAATCAGAAACCAACAGGCATCGTCAGTGCTGCAGAAGATTCTCGACTTCCTCGTGTAATACACTAAGTGAAAACAAGAGCCGTGGAGCCAATGTTCCTGCCGCTCCACGGGGAGAGCAACCAAGGGAAAAGTGGGGAGCAAGAGGAAAAACGTGGATTCCAGCTATAAATTATACAAATGCTTGGCATTAAAAAATTATTTTAACACATCAAATATTAAGTCATTCGTATGCTCTGCAATTACTTTATCTGTCATCAGCACACTCAAGCTATTCGAAGTGGTGACAGATGGAAAGGAGTCCATGCCAAGTTTTCCCGCAGGTGTGCATCTGGGCTAGAGAGAATTCTGTACGTGCAGGAAGGGAGGGGAGGGGGTGGGTTGACTGAGGTTATGAAACTGGAGCTGAAGTGAGAGGCTTGGCAAAAATAAAAATGACGAATTTGCATTTTGGAATGCTGCAAGGCATTGCAGTCCCTGGGAACTCAGCGCAATCGCTAACCGGGCAGCTCAGGGAGATGAGACAGCATGCCGTCCACACTGCAGGAGGGGAAAGTCCAGGCCCAGCAGAACTAAGGAGTTAGTAAGGCAGAGCTGGTGACCAGACCCAACAGCTCTGGCTCCTCTCACCCACTTCATTTAGAGCCTAATCTGTCGAGTGAATTGATTGTGAGCGCAGCACCCCAGAGAAATTCAGGCAAATGGAAGGGTGGGGAGAAAGAGCTAAGAGGTTGCCCAGAGATGAGGGCCCCTTGGAGACCCTCAGGTGAGGGATGGAGGGACGACGGGAGGACCAGACACAAAATATCTGACTCGGGCCAAAGAACTTTCTAGAACATTTTCTAATACAGGTTATGAGAGCCTCTCTGGAAAAGACTGACTTGTCCATTT
The DNA here is from genome assembly GCA_002007465.1 of Ailurus styani. NCBI lineage: Eukaryota > Metazoa > Chordata > Mammalia > Carnivora > Ailuridae > Ailurus > Ailurus styani. The sequence continues at coordinate 529,663 of LNAC01000878.1, read as the reverse complement.
CAACCCAGCCTGGGACAACCCTTTCTGGGCCTAAGGAGGTACCCTCCTGCTGGATGGCATTGCACATTCGCTCATACCCACTCGTCCCCAGCTCCTCCCCCAGATTCCCAAACCTGGGGTTCTGCTCCAGACATGGCATTCTCAGCTGCCTTCTGGCAAGTGAGGATCTCTGTCACCTATCCTAGGGGGGTGGCCGAGTCCCGCCCCCTCCTGTTACCCTCATTATGAACCCCACACCCAGCCACTGGCCCCCACCTCCTTCTTCCATAATCTGTACTTTGTCCAACACTTTGACTTCCAATCTCCTTATCTTCACTCTCTTCATTAACTTTGATATCAGAGCTCACCCCTCCCCCTGCCTTCTAATCTCGCCCTCAAAAACCTGGACAAGTAAAACAACCCCTCGCGTAGACTGACCCTCCAGCTGTACCCCACCCCAAACACGCACACACCTGTCACGTGGCCGACTGTCACAGCAGCTTCACTCTGCAGTGTGCGTTCTCAGAAGTCATAACCTCTTGGGCACAGATCGATGCTACTTTTCTTCCACCTTCTCAGCACAACAGGAGGGAAATGACAAAGTACAGGATGAAGGAATTAAGGTTGACATGAAAAGGAACTTCTAGGGCGCCTGGGTGGCTCAGTGGGTTAAAGCCTCTGCTTTCGGCTCAGTCAGGATCTCAGGGTCCTGGGATCGAGCCCCATTGAGCCCCTGCTCAGCAGGGAGCCTGCTTCCTCCTCTCTCTCTGCCTGCCTCTCTGCCTCCTTGTGATCTCTCTCTCTCTCTGTGTGTCAAATAAATAAATAAAATCTTTAAATAAATAAATAAAGTAACTTCCAGTTCTCGGAGCTGTGGAATTCAGGCTTACAGAAGTTCGGAAGGTGTCTTTCCCATGTGACCGCAGCAGCGATCCTTCAGGTCTGGGAGAGCCGGGGAAGGGCCTGGCTGGGCAGCTGGATTAGGTCTTCCTGCCGCCGGGTGCTCCCACCCTGTGACGAGGCCGTGGGCCCCCTCACTGAGAGCCAACTGCCAAATGGCCCAAGTGCCAAAAACCAACTGACTTTCAGCAAACGGGCAGGGCGCGGGCACCTGGGTGGCTCCGTCGTTAAGCCTCTGCCTTCGGCTCATGATCCCAGGGTCCTGGGATTGAGCCCCGCATCAGGCTCCCTGTTCATCGGGAACCTGCTTCTCCCTCTCCCTCTGCCCCTGCTTGTGTTCCCTCTCTCGCTGTGTCTCTATCAAATAAATAAATAAAATCTTTAAAAAAAAAACCAAAACAGGCAGGGCATCTACCCCAGGACCCACTTCGGCAGTGAGAGTCACAGTGGAGGGAAGGATTGCAGGCCCTGCTGAGCTCAGTGCAGGTGGTTAGGATGAGCATATTCAAAATGCCATTGCTTTGTTTTGCTTGAATAACAACATCTGCCTTGTTTTGAAATATCCCTAACTTTAAAGAAAAAGAAGAGATTTTTATGTTTCTCAAAAGAGGGTGTAGGTTTTAAGAACTGAGAAGCTTGGTTTTTAGATGATACACATCTTTATTAAAGAAAAGGAAGGAGGGAGATTCCAGGTTTATTCCTTCATTTGTTCTAAGAAGTAGGCACTCATTTCCTATTTCAGGCCTGGGATTATATGGACAAATAAGGTCGAGTTCCCAGCCCCGAGGCGGGCCTCATGTAACAGAGGGAGCTGTCAGGAGAGCCAAGAACTGCGACTTGAGCCCGCTCTGGGATGTAGGGTACTCTGGGAAGACGATGAAGGAATTCAGCAGGCATGAGGTAGGAAAGCTTCACAGAAACATTTGAAGAAGTCCATGATGAGGGGTTCAGGCAGAGGACAAGTCTGAGGATGAGTCTGAGACGTGACAGACCGTGGAGCAAGCAAAATGGGTGAATGTGTGGAGGCAGAATCGCCTGAATTCCAGAGCCATCAGGAGACTACTGCAACAGTCTGGGCAGGAGAGGTCTGTGCATTGGAACGTATTCTAGACTGGAGATCAACACCGCATCACACATCTCCATTGTCCAGCACAACTGTGAATTCAGTGACATAACATTTCAAATAGGAGTTGAGAATAAAATTGGAATACAAATGCAGAACCACTGGGTGGTAGGGGCAGACTGCAACTACCACAAAATAGACTCAGATGGATAAAGCTTTAGGAAAGTGCTTAGGGGAACCGAGAAGTTGGAGGAAATATCCTCCCATTCCATGAAGAACTTGAAGGATCATCAAGTAGCTGAGTGGTAAGTAACTCCTGGTAGAAAGGCTTCCAGTCTGAAGGTTGTCTACTATGTCGTTTTGGAAGACACTCCTCTTGGTGGGGTCCTCAACGCCCCCTGTGGAAGTCACAAGCAGAACGGACCTTCCCAACTCAGCAGCTTGGGCGCTGACAAGATCTCTGCCCCAGGAAGCCAGGTTCCCTGGCAGGCACCAGCTCCCTCGCCACGCCTCATGTCAGAAGAAAACGATGCATCCTCCTGAATGGATTTGGGCTGTACTGGAAGACCAAGCCCTTGTCAGTCAACTGCCAACAGGGCAGTTCTGAACCTGCCAGGCTGGGTTAATCATCGCCCTTATAAAATAAAATACCCCAATAATTAATACAGGACAAATTAATTAAAGGAAGTAGGAGCATTGCAGAGCCCATTATGAATTGGGTGATAATTATTAGCAAACACAAGAAGAGGTTTATTAAGTGCCCCTGACTCTCGCTTCATTGACCATAAACTAAACCCTGAAAAATCCATGCCTCAGAATAGAGCCCACGTGACTGAAAAACACAAGGTGACATCCCATGCTCAGCCCTTTGTCTGATCCATTTACCCACTCAAGGATTTTCTAAGCACCTGTGTCCCTTTGTCAGTTACAAGCCCAGCCCTCTGAAGAACCACAGGCTTCTCCCTACATTTTTGACTGACAAAGCAAAAACAAGGGGACATTTATCCTATAATAAGCAAGCCATCCCTTAAGCTGATGCACTTCCCACCTTCCCCAGCCGTGGCACTTCCCAGCTCTGAGGCGATTACCCTCAGCTCCCTGACATTCATCCCCAAATTTCAAGGGCCTCTGGGTAGAATGTTATAGATGATCGGAAACAGGGACTCTATCTAACTTGTGCTTAATCGATTTTATTTTTTTCTCTGTTACCATCTTACTCACCTGCTCATTAACTCCATGAACTGCTGTTAGAAAGTGGAAGAGGGGCAGTGAAGCATCCCCCCAAACAGAGAGGTCACTGTGAGACCAGAAGACGAAGCAGGCCACTCCAAACAGTTGACATGGTTTTATTCAGGGTAACGTACTGACGGGGGGGATGGGGATCAGGCAGAGGACAATACATAGAACAGTTGGATGATCATTCTGTGCAAAACCCAGACCTTAGTCCACAGATTTTCTAGCATGAGGGGGATACACAGAAGGGCACTGTAGTGAGATCAAAGGGCTCACACACTCCTCAAAGGGCTTGCATGCACCCAACTGACAGCTAATTTTTAATTAGCTCTTAAGGGTATCAGTGTGCACCAGGAAAGGAAAAGACTATGCCATCTCTAAGATTCAGAGGAGGCCAAAACAAGCCCCCTCCCATCCCGGCCATGGTGAGCATTTCAAAAGTATATGTATTGGGCACCTGGGTGGCTCAGTGGGTTAAAGCCTCTGCCTTCAGCTCAGGTCATGATCTCGGGGTCCTGGGATCGAGGCCCGCATCAGGCTCCCTGCTCAGCGGAGCCTGCCTCCTCCTCTCTCTCTGCCTGCCTCTCTGCCTACTAGTGATCTCTCTCTCTGTCAAATAAATAAATAAAATCTTAAAAAAAAAGTATATGTATTCATCTCCAAGGGGTCTGTGACACGTAGCCCCAGGAGGGGTCACCGAGAGACTGAATATGACCAAGATGGAGTCAGCATTGTCAGCTCTCGTACAATGACTCATCTACCCGTTGGCTCTGCTCTGTCTGTCCGCACATCATAAGCAGAACTGATCTTCTTAACTCAGGGGCAATCACAGCTGCCCACCCAGTCAGGTTTCTTGATAAGCACTGAGAACCTGACGGGCACTGGCCCTCCTACCACACCTGACGTCAAGAGAAAATGATGCATCCGCCTGAACGGATTGAACCAGATTGGAGTTTACGCCCTCCAAAAGGCTCACAATACCGTATTTAGTGTTTGTTATCTCTCATCTCTCTCTGTAACAGAACTGCTGTCATTTGGTTGCCAAAGTGCCATCGTTTTATTGACAGATGTGGTCCCCGATGCTAGAACAGGGCCTGGCACATAGTACCCACTCCATAAATATTTTCTCGAATAACTCTGTGAAGGAGATCCTGACCAGAACGCTTCAGGGGTACATTGGATACGTTCTGCAGAAGTCCCAGGATGAAATGGTGCCCAATCACAGCAGTACCTCCCTGTCCCCTCTGCAGCCCTATACACCTGTTCTCACGGGCACCGCGGGGAAGAAGGACAGAGGAGACCAGCCACCCGTCAGATCCGAGTGTGTCACCGTCCCGAGATCTGGGCAGCTACGGGGTGCCTCTCCCTCCCCGGAGGCTCCCAGGACCACGTCTCCAGCAAGCTCAGGTGGGCTCGGGCTCAGGCCTCTGACACTCGCAGCGCAGGCCCCCCAGTCCTGCGTGGCAGGAAGGCAAGGAGCAGCGCGTTCAGCACGTGATGGAAAACGCTCTGTTAGAATCCCAATCACCGGCCTGCTGCCCCCCCACCCCTGGCACCTGGGCCCCCCGCCTCTGAGCACCTCTGGTTGGTTCACTTTTGAGGCTTCCTGTGGAACAGTCCGACAAGTACCCTCCATCCTCCCAAGTGAGGCTCCGAGCGGCACCCTTGCTCTGCCACTGTCTGTGGTGGAAGCAGCCGGGCTGGGTGCTGACAGACCCCAGAAGGAGAAAGTGTTTCCGAAATGGAGTGGGGAGCCTTTTGCAACCGTTCCCTAGGAATAGACTCCATCACACTAATCCGGGCCTCTGGTTACTGGCCAGCTCGAGTGTCATCTTTTTCTTTAGGGCCAAAAGGGCCAGAACATTTTAGCTGTGAGGCAAACAGGGCCCTTCAGGAAGAGTGACAGGTCTGCGCACTCACCTGTCCCCACAGAAGCAGCAATTTGAGTCTGTGGGGGAGGAGGACCCACAGAAAGCAGGTATCTCTCCGCATTGCATTGCTCGAAGGGAACAGAACATAGTGAATTTTGTCTGTCAGTGAAGCTATAAGTTTTTGTGGGGGATCCCCCCTAAGTTCTTCACCTACAACCCGGTGTGCCTGCCTTCTAAATATGTGTCTGCTCCATCCCCTTTTCTCCACGGTCCTGCAGCCGTCCTCACCTCCCGTCCACATGAGCACGCCCAAGCCTCATTGGTATCCCAGCCTGCAGGCTTGCGCCCTCTCCACCCATTCACATCTCTGGCTGAAATACCTCCCCTGAGTCCCTTCCCCGAAACCTTACAGTGGTTTCCACTGTCCTGAGGGTTGAGTTCGGTCTCATTAACATGATCGGAACCCTCCCAAACACTCCAACCTCACTTCTTACCCACTCCCCCATCTCCTACTCAACAGAAAGGCCATGCTCTACCTCTTTCCCTTTCCCCTACACACCATGCCTCCATCCCTTCTGGGTCTTTCAGGATGTGATTTCCCTCCCTCCCCACTGCTTCCCACCTACCTGCTTATCTTTACAGTCTGCCCCCTCAGGAGATCTCTGATCCCCAGACCAGGTGACATCCCCCTGCTGTCTATTAACATCTGTCTGAACTTGGCCTGCCTTAACTTCTGCTAGCACTTTGTCATGGCAGGCTTCCCAAGTGATGAAAGCCAGCCTGGTCTGTCTCCAAGGCCCACCACTGCTTTACCAATGCCCAGCACAGCTCTGGATCAATGAATGTGCACTAGATGAACACATACACTCATTTTCAGAACCACTGTGAATCTCCACCCCTCTGCTACCTCCCCCAACTCCTGTCCAATATTAGCCTTCAGTTCATTTCATATCTGGGATTCTCACTAGACCAATTTTCCAGGTGTACTTCCCTACAAAATACCTGCTGTAGTCACTTTTTCTTGTTGGCTCACCAACTCAGCCTCAGACTCCTGACCTAGCTGTAAATTCCATCCCGCTAAGGAACTAAGAAGCATTGAGAAAATGTGGGCTAATTGTCTACTTAACTTTTCAAGGCTGTAAGGAGGTCTGGCACGCCCCCTAGAGATGACAGTGAGTATTTGTGTAAAAATCATCTGGTCCTCCTCCTGGATCCCTGGCGTTCAGCAATCTCCCAAAATCACTAGGTATAATTCTAGAAGGACTGTTAGGAGGCCTCTTGCCCAGAAGCCTACACTTACAGATGTAAAACTGACCACAGATCTTGAAAGGGGAGATGGTGAAAATACTGGTCTGGTGTCCGCCTTCCCCCTTCCTGTGCCCCTGCCCCCACCATTCTAAACCCACCCCACTGTAAATTCAAAGAGAGTCAGACAAGTCAAACCCCTGGGGGTGGGCACAATTTCACTTTCCTTTCCTCTTTAACAGCGGTGAAGGACTGTAACGGTAATTACTGAAAGTTTGTGTCACAGAGAGGAAACAGAGGTCTAAAGTACCAAATGAGAGCCAGTGTCCTTCTTGTGGGGGAACATACCAGAACCCTTCCTGAATCTCTTTCCCAAAACTGTGCAAGATGGAATAACACTGCAAGACCTCATTCTCACCAGGTACCAATCATCCACATAATGAAACACCTGAAATATTCTGGTTAAATTTAGTAATCCCAGGGAATGAGAAATATTTACTTACAGACATTTTCTGACACCTGCATACGTAATAAAATGAATGATGTTTTCAGATACTGTCCTCAGTCAGATGCAGCTCCAGTCCGCTTCTGCTGGGTCTAAAATAAGACAAACCTATTTGACTGTCAAGACACTGGGGGGGTTGGGCGCCTGGGTGGCTCAGTGGGTTAAAGCCTCTGCTTTTGGCTCAGGTCATGATCTCAGGGTCCTGGGATCGAGGCCTGCATCGGGCTCCCTGCTCAGCGGGGAGCCTGCTTCCCCCTCTCTCTCTGCCTGCCTCTCTGCCTCCTTGTGATCTCTCTCCCTCTGTGAAATAAATAAATAAAATCTTTAAAAAAAAAGACACTGGGGGGATAATAGGGCTTGAAAAAGATAAAGGCGGAACTCTGAATTTAGTATCAAAGTGAAGCAAAATGGTAACTGTACAATGAAAAGAATAGAGGGGTGGCTCAGTCAGTTAAACATCTGCCTTCGGCTCAGGTAATGATCTCAGGGTCCTGGGATCGAGCCTCATGTTGGACTCCTCGCTCAATGGGGAGTCTGCTTGTCCCTCTCCCTCTGCTCCCCCCAACCCTACCCCGACTCCCACCCCCACTCCTACTCTCTCTCTCTCTCTCAAATAAATAAGTAAAATCTTTTAAAAAATAAAAGAGTAGACATGGTTTTTCAGGGGCAAGAGACTTTCCCATAAGGAGACTTTCTCTTTATCACATGTGCCACAGGCTAAATTTATCAGATTGGTTTTCTAACACAATACAACTAATACAACTGTGAGTGAAGACATTAAATGTTTATGTAGTTTGAACACTCAGTCATCTGGAAGAGTGTTTCCCAAAGTGTGACCTACAGACCACTAAGGGGTCTCCAAAACTCTTCTGGGGGGCCTGTGAGGTCAAAATAATACTAAGATACTGTCTTTCCCACTGTGTTCCAGTTGCACTGGTCGATGAAACTGCTGGGGTCACAAATCGAGGTGGTAACAACAAACGTTCCTAGCATCACTGCATCCTTCTCCATATGCTCACAGAGGGAGAAAGTGTTAGTTTCACTTGAGAATGTCCTCGACGAAACAGTAAAAGGTATTGATTTTTTTAAGATTATTTATTTACTTGAGAGAGAGCGAAAGCAAGTGAGATCACAGAGGGAGAAGCAGACTCATTGCTGAGCAGAAAGCCTGACACGGGGCTCCATCCCAGGACCCTGGGATCATGACCTGAGCCAAAGGCAGACGCTTAAGCCACTGAGCCACCCAGATGCCCCCAAAGTATTGATTTTATTAAATCTCAACTATTGAGTACACACCTTTTTAAATGTTATACTGTACGTAGAATACTTTTGTAGCACAATGAAGTATACAACCCCGTCTAAAGGATAAGCAATTGAGGGTTGTTTGAATTATAAGATGAACTAGCTGCTTTTCTCATGGAATGCCATTTTTACTTGAAACAGTGACTGATAAATTCCGCTTACTCAGACATCGGTATTTAAAGATGTTTTCGTAAAAAAAAAAGAAATTAAATGAGCCGGTCGCTTCAATGAAAGCAGTTGACCATATTTGTTGCCAATGATAAAATTCGACCTTTCAAACAAAAATTACAATTCTGGAAAATCTACCACTGTACACTTGACAGCTTCCCCGTCCGTAAAGACTTTTCCAGTGAAGTCAGTATGTTATTAACAAATGTGACGTTTTTTATCTTGCATGATGAAATTTGTCAACACTTGAGAGATCTGCATAACACAGTCAGTCCCTATTTTCTGAATGACCAATGCATGGTGTTACCAAATCATGCATGGGTAGAGATCCACTCAAGTGCATGATCGACCAATAGATTTTAAGGCAGCAGAATGTGAAATTCATTGACATGGTTTCAGGGTCCACATGGCCACCACCCTTCCAGAAATGACTATTCATCAATGTTTTATGTAGAAAAATATCCATAATTATCTATTAAATACTTCTCCTCTTTACAGTTACGTATCTTTGTGAAACCATACTTTCTCCCTCCATGTCCACTGAAAGAACACTTTACAACACATTTGGTTCAGAAGCAAGCATGAAAACTCAACAGTCTGCTTTTAAGCCAAACATTAGAATGAGTTGCAAACTCATAAAACAATCCGCTCTTCTTGTTAAAAGGTCTTTGCTTTGGAACACGTAGTTATTTTTTTATAGTTAGTAAATTTTAAATAAATAAATAAATAAAATTTTAAAAATAAAATAAAAATAATTCCAACTAAGTGAACGTACAGTGTGTTTATCAATGTTATTTTTAATTAACACTTTTTGAAAGATCTCATTTTGATTTCTAATTTACATAAATAAAAGTATAATTTTTTTTCTGTTTCTAGTGTTTATTTCCATAGCAGCCAGAATATAAATCAAGCTACACCACTCTCTACCTGAAATCTTTAATGGAGTCCCATTGCAGTTAGAATAAACCCACAAACCATGAGAGACTGTGGACTCTGAGAAACAAGCTGAGGGTTATGGAGGGGAGCAGGGAGGGGGGATGGGTGAGCCTGGTGGTGGGTGTTAAGGAGGGCACATATTACATGGAGCACTGGGTGTGGTGCATAAACAATGAATCTTGGATCACTGGAAATAAATAAATAAATAAATAAATAAATAAATAAATAAATAAATAAATAATAGAATAAACCCAAACCGGTTGCTGCTGGGCCCAAGAGGGGCACCCCACCCCTTCCAGGGCAGCCCCTGGCTTTGCTGTGTCAGAGAACATGGAACTTGCTCTCAGTGTTCAGGCCTTTGCACTTCCTTTCACTCCGGCTCCCTGCCCGGCAGCCCAGTCATCCCGCAGGACCTCCACCAAGCCCCATCCAATGCAGCATTTATGGGTGGCACTCACACTCCCTGACATCATCCTACTTATTTGTGTTTTTACATCAATTTGTGTTGTCTGTCTTCCTGCACCAGAAACAAAATCTTCACGAGAGCAGTGGCCTCGTCGCCTTTTTTTTGTCCCAAGATCCCCAGTTTGTAGTACCATTCCAGATGAGACCCAGGATCTCAATAAATGCCTTTTTTATTTCAGAGCTTATTTATCTATGACAGAGAGAGAAATAGCCGGAGCGGGAACACAAGCACAGGGGAGCTTCCCCGCGAGCGGGGAGCCCGATGTGGGGCTCCATCCAGGAGCTGGGATCATGACCTGAGCTGAAGGCAAACACATAATGACTGAGCCACCCAGGCGCCCCTCAATAAATGCTTTTGAATTAATACATCTCTCCTGTGCTCCCAGACACCTCGGAAAGAGAGGAAGAGGGAAGGAGTGAGGGGACTCCGGACAGACAGCTCAGTCAGAATCAAGGTGGTTGACAACACCGGTGGAAACTTCGTATGTGCTCTGCCTTCTGGAAACATCTTAAAAGGGGAATGAAGGCAAGAGAAATCTCCTTACTCTGACACGCAAGCGAATAATCTCCCTTCCTCAGGGGCAAACTCCCAGGACCCAGTTTCCGGTCCGGGCACATTCACACTGACACGCCGGCTAACCCACGAACACAAACAGACCCCCGCACTCCTGAACATTCTTCTTTTCAAGATTCTTCCCTCTTCCTTTCCTGAAACACTGTCATTCCCACTCCTGCTGCTGCTTCCAGATTTAGGAGGTACAACGTCTTGTTTTTATGAAGGATTTTCTTAATTCCCTGGGCGTTCTGGGCATCGAGTCTATGACAGAGTGAACGCTAAGAGTCTCCGGCAATGTTTCCTCTTCTCTTCTCTCGGCACTCCAGGGAAGCATCCCCGAATCTGCAAGAAGATATCTCCCCTCCAACAACAGTAACACTTGGCTCAATTTTATAAGCATTTTACATACCGATGCAACCTTTCACTGGATATCTTGCAAAGTTAACAAAAGATACAAAATTAAAGTTGAAGTAACTAAAACCCCAACACTGTTTCCTTAGCTCCTACCATCCTTCCAGCACCATAAATCACTGATTGATGTCCTGGCAGGATCTGGGAGCTCACCAAAGAGTAAAGCCATCTCTCCAGAGTAGATTATAATTCTTGACCCAAAATTTTTAAAAAGGTTTCTATTTTAGGGGCGCCTGGGTGGCACAGATGGTTGAGCATCTGACTCTTGGTTTTGGCTCACGTCGTGCTCTTGGGATCCTGGGATCGAGTCCCACATCAGGCTCTGTGCTCAGCAGAGTCTGCTTGGGATTCTCTCTCTCTGCCCCTCCCGCTCGTGCTCACTCTCTCTCTCAAATACACAAATAAAATCTTTTTTTAAAAAGTCTCTATTTTATTATTTAATTTTTTTTGAGAGCGAGAGAGTGGGAGGAGGGCAGAGAGAGGGAAAGAGAGAATCTTAAGCAGGCCCCACACTTATTGCAGAGCCCAACAAGGGGGCTGGATCCCACGACCCCGAGATCACGACCTGAGCTGAAATCAAGAGTTTGATGCTTAACCGACTGAGCTACCCAGGCACGCCCTTTACACAAATCTTTGAAGTAATTTGATTCTGTTCTACATATAGCAGTAGGTGAAGAGTCGGGAAGGTCATATAAATGAGGGACTCCAGGCCAGGAGAGGGTCACCGGCATACATTGAGTGAGTCGTAAGTCTCTGATGAACTCAAGACCATGCAAAGGCAGCCACCACGCAGGGTCAGTTGCTCGCTCCCTGGCGGAATACAGGTCCGGCATGGCCAGACCTGCCAATTTTTTATGGGAAGCTAGATAACTGGATTTTTATGCAAGACTTCCCAATTGTTCAATAGTGCTCATACTCTTTAAAAAGATTTTAAAAGCATGTTTAAAAACATATCTGAGGTCAGATTTAACCTGAAGGTCACCAGTTTGCGACTTTTGTTCTAGAAGTTCAGAGAAAAAAGAAAGAGGACAAAAACCATGGGGGCAGGGGTGGGGAAGTAATGGTGAAGGCAAAGGGGGGAAAAAAAGAGAAACAAGCTTTCAGCAAAGATTTGAAATTTCAAGAGTTGAGACAGGCCCTGGGCTCAAGGACAATGTGATTGTGTCTGATTTCCTTCCAATCTGATCAAAACCCAAGCAGGTCTTTTTCGGACCCCTTGGTGAAAAGAGGGCATGAAGAACTTCAAATGAGAAAATGGGGACCAGTCAGAGAAACTGGAATTGGTCAGCCCCAAAAGATGAGGGAGAGAAAAAAAAGCCAAAAGATGATTTAATGACAAACTTCACAAAAGCTGGAAATATAGAAGGAATAGCTGTAGATCCTTAAGGAACATGGAAGGAGATGTCCTGATTCCCAAGACTCTGGGGGCCGTGGGGCAGGGGAGGGGCCAGCCACACATTTGGAAGCTACCTTTCTGCTGCCCATCTTCTTCTTTAAAATGGTTTATATTGATTGATTGATTGATCAATTTCATTTTATTTTATTTTTTAGAGAGAGAGCACAAGCAGGGGAGGGGAAGAGAGAGAATCCTGAAGCCGACTTCCCGCTGGGCTCAGAGCCCTCCTCTGGGCTTAATCCCCATGACCTTGAGATCTTGACCTGAGCTGGTATCAGGAATCCAATGCTTCACCGACTGAACTACCCAGGTACCCCTCCACTGCCAATCTTCTGACACAGGATTAGATTGCCTCCAAAACTCCAGGGTAGGAGGGGGACCAACAACTTGCACTTCAGAGCTGCTGAGAGAGGCCCCGGGAGGCTCCTGGCAATAAATGGAGTTCAGACTGAGCAAGCTTGTTCCATCACAAGGGGGGCCGGGCAGGAAGCCTCCGACCCCCTTGCATCCCTCTGGCAACAGGAGATGAATGGTGGCTGAAGAACAACACAACTTTGGGGAGTGAGTGTAGTCTCCACTATCAACTTGAACTTCCCGCTTTTCTCCCCCAGAAGAGGCTTTTCCCTACTCAGTGACCTGGAGACTTTTCTTTCTTTTTTTTCTTTTTTTATTTTTTTTATTATTTGCCCCAGGGGTACAGGTCTGTGAATCATCAGGCTTACACCTTTCACAGCACTCACCACAGCATAAACCCTCCCCAATGTCCATAACCCATCCATCCTATCCCTACCCTCCCACCCCCCAGGAACCCTCAGTTTGTTTTGTGAGATTAGGAGTCTCTTATGGTTTGTCTCCTTCCCCATCCCATCTTGTTTCATTATTTTTCCCTCCCTACCCCCCACGACCCCCCGCCCTGCCCCTCAAGTCCCTCATATCAGAGAGATCATATGATAATTATCTTTCTCTGATTGACTTATTTCACTTAGCATAATACCCTCTAGTTCCATCCATGTCATTGCAAATGGCAAGATTTCATTTCTTTTGATGGCTGCATAGTATTCCATTGTATATATATATATATACCACATCTTCTTTATCCATTCATCTGTTGATGGGCATCTAGGTTCTTTCCATAGTTTGGCTATTGTAGACATTGCTGCTATAAACATTTGGGTGCACGTGCCCCTGAGGATCACTACCTTTGTATCTTTAGGGTAAATACCCAGTAGTGTGATTGCTGGGTCGTTGGGTAGCTCTATTTTCAACTTTTTGAGGAACCTCCATACTGTTTAACTGGAGACTTTTCTATTCTTCATCTTGCTTTTGTCCAGGAGAAAGGATAAGGACTATGGCAGAGGTGACAACCCCCAGAACAAAGGCTCAGGAAGGTGGGAGCCTCCTTACCTGCAGCATAATACCCAAAAGAATTGAAAGCAGGTGTTCAAGAAAAGGTTGCACAGAAGTGGCCATGACTGCACTATTCAATCGCACCAAAAACTGGAAATCACCCAACCATCCATCACGGAAGAATGATGACCAGATGGGGCAGACCCGTACAATGGCGCATCATTCAGCCATAAACAGGAACAAGGTGCTGATACTGACATGAACAAAACTCGCCAACTTTTCTCAGTGAAAGAAGTCAGACACAGAGGTCACATATTGTATGATGCCATTTACATAAAATGTCTAGAAGAGGCAAAGCCTTACAGTCAGAAAGTAGATCAGGGCAGTGCCAGAGCCAGGGGAGAGAGAACAGGAAGTGACTGTGAGTGGGGACAGGTTTCCTTTGGGGTGTGAAGTGGTTTGGGGGGTTGTATTTTTTTTTAAGATTTTATGTATTTATCTGACAGAGAGAGAGAGAGAGAGAGAGAGAGAGAGAGAGAGAGAGAGAGAGACAGCACAAGCAGGAGGAAGAGCAGGCAGAGGAGGAGAGAGAAGCAAGCTTCCTGCGCAGCAGGGACCCCGATGTGGGGCTCGATCCCAGCACCCCAGGATCATGACCTGAGCCGAAGGCAGACGCTTCACCGACTAAGCCACCCAGGCACCCCTGGGGTACAAAGTGTTTTGTAACTAGATAGAGGTGATAGGTGTACATCCCTGTCAATGTACTAAATGCCACTGAAATGTACTTTTTATAAATGGTTCATTTGATGGGACGTGAGTTTGACCTCAATTTTGAAAATGAAAGTAAGCATTGCATGCGGGGTCAGTACTGACTGGTTTGGAATCCCGGCTCGGCCATATTCCATTCGCATGACATGGGGCAAGTTGCTGACGCTCACTGAACCTGTTTCCTTATCCTACCTTGGGAGTGCTGAAAAGACTTCCCTCATGCAGTTCTCATGAAGACTAAATGTGTTCATATTAGTAAAGCACCTCGACCAGTGCATCTGTATTCTAGGTGCCATATTGGCATTTCCCAGTGGGTACTGAGCCCCTTTGCCCACTCCAAGCCAGCTGCTCAGACCCCGGGGGGCTTCACCCCAGGGCTGCAGTTCTTGGTCTCACGGAATCGTCTTCTTGAGCCCGGTGGCACAAGGCAGGTGCTGAGCTCAGCCGGGGACACTGCTCCCAAGTGTCTCTGGAGCTACCCTGTCCCCGGGCACTGGCCCCACAGAGCCCAAGTGGGGTGCATGCACCTGTGAAGAGTCTGGAGGCTCATTCTCTGCTGCATTCCCCCCAATGCGGCTGTTGTAACAATGACCCTATTGTTGGTTTGGGATCGCGTTTTCCCTAGGTTTTGCTCTTGTATTTTACATGAAGTGGTTTTATTTTGTTTGGGAATAAAAAGGACATGAGTCCAAAATCAATTCACCCAAAAAAAAAGGTAGACAGTGAAGTCACCCCCTCCCCCAGTTACTATCTATTTGCTCCCCACTCCTGAGATAATTTCCCACAGTCTCTTTGATATAATACAAAGGCAGATGTTATTTTCTCCCTTATTTATAGGAAGAAGAGCATATTGTATAGACCCGGCTGCATTTTTGCTTTTTTCACTTGATACACCTTGGAAATCAGTTCCTAGCTACTAGCTTCTTCATTCTTTTTCACAGCTGTAGAGAATTGTATAGCATTGCCTTGAAGGGTTTTACCATGATTTAGTTAGCCCCTCTCAATGGATATGTTCCCGTATGTTAAAATGATCTCGATGGATCAAGTCCCATCTTTCACTATTAAAAACCAGTGGCATAATTTTACATGTCATTTTGCAAGTAAGGTAAATCCCTAAGACTGTTATTGCTGGGTCAAAGATTACATGCAATTTTGATAGATATTGCCAAATTAGTCTCTGTTTTACCTGCCAACATTACTGTTAAGAGAGTTCCAGTTACTCACAGATAGACCAACACTGTGTGTTGTTTCATTTTTGGACTTTTTCCAGTCTGATAGGTTAAAAAATGGTATCTGAGAGTAATTTTAATTTGCATTGTTACTCTTATGAGTGAAGTTGAACATCTTTTTAATATATTTAGGAGCCCTTTCTGTCTTCTATCCTGTGAACTAAATTCACATCCTTTACCCATTTTTTTTTCTTTTGCCAACTGGTGTCTATGAGTTTTTTTTTTTATCTGTTAGGAAGATCAGCCCTTTCCTGTGATCCTAATGACAAATATTTTTCCTAGTTAATCATATTTGCAAGAGGTGTTTTACCATGCATTTTTATATTGTTTAATTTCTCAGTCTTTTTATATTGTTTAATTTCTCAGTCTCCTCAGGATTGTGTGATTTCTGGATTTGGGGGTTTTGGGGTTTTTTTTAAGATTTTACTTATTATTTATTTGACAGAGAGAGACATAGCAAGAGAGGGAACACAAGCAGGGGGAGTGGGAGAGGGAGAAGCAGGCTCCCCACTGAGCAGCGAGCCCAATGCAGGGCTCGATCCCAGGACCCTGGGATTTGACCTGAGCTGAAGGCAGATGCTTGACAACTGAGCCACCCAGGTGCCCTGATTTTTGGATTTTGAATCATAGTTAGAAACACATTACTCACCCCAAGGTCACAAAGGTTTTAACATAGAAATTTTCCCAAATTTTCATCCAAGAGTCTACACAGATATTTAAAAAAAAATTAATCTTTGGTCTGTTTGGATCTTTTTTTTGTTTTTGTTTCCAGCTTTTTCTCACACGAGGTTGGGGATTCCTGTGTCCTCTCTCTCCCTCTAGCCACCCTCATAACTCCCTTTCATCCTAACCTGAACTTGGCCCTGGCATTGGACTTAGACATTACAACAGCTGCCAGCAATGTAGACTTTAGGAAAAGGCAGCAACCCTAAGGCATCTCCCAGAGCGATCAGAATTTCCACATGAATCTGAGCTAGTTTCAGGCAAAACAAGGTTCAGGGGACCCAAGGGAGACAACTGAACGGGACCCCATAGCAGGGACCCCAAAGTTGGTTGCCGCGGCCACTTAAAGTTCTTGGAAGCACTGAACAGAGTCCCGTGGAAAGGGAGAAAAACGGACTTAAAAAGCAGCTCCGGGGTTTCAACATGTGTTCTTCGTTGGTAGAATTCAGGATGAGGATTTGAAGGACCCTGTGGGAGTATCCTTTCACTGCAGGCTCCTAATCCGCTCCAAATCGCCTAGGCTCTACAGCTGTTGGTTAGCCAGATAAACTATTTGTTCAATTATTCTTGGCCTCGATGGGGCGGCTGGCCTCAAAGGCTTTGGGCTTCATAATTCGGGCTACTTCAATCAGCCCGGGCCCTCCCAGGGCTGCCTATAGGAGCCAGGGCGCGTTTGAAGACACCACGCTCCTAGCAAGTCTCTCCCTTCCACTTCCTTTTCATCTCCACCCAGACGGGGCCGGGGTGGCTGACACCTCCCCACGGACCCCAGTGTCGGGGAGCAGAGTTAGCTTTGGGAACAATGCCAAAGCAGAGAATCAGGGCGATAAAATAATTACAAATGAAAGGGAGATTAGCAGGCACTGTCGGGACAAATGCTTCCAAAATGGTTCCCGAAACCTCGGGCAGCACATTCTCAGAGGACACGTTGCTGCAGCTGCTGTCTCCATGGCAATGGGGGCAACAGATGCCCGGCTGGGAGCTCTCGCTGCAAATGTCAGACCCGACAAAACACCAGCCAACGGGGAAGGAGATGACAGACTGGGTCACCTTTGCATCATGGAAATGGACTGGTAATTAACACAACTTTATTTTCTCCTTTTGTCTGCTCTCCCTCCCCCTTCCCTTGGCTTCAGTTGAGTCCCACTAATAAATGGTGGACAGCTGTTGAGAGATGAGCCCAGTCAGGCGGTTGCTATGAGAAATACTCTCTTGGGGGGTTGACTCCCCCACTGTGAAGTCCTCAGAAGGGCCGGTATGCTCTCTCCTCAGCTCAGTCTCCTCCCGTCCCCTCTGGCCCTGTCTCTCCGGTTTGCTATCTTTTCCTCAAAACTTTATTTCAGTTTCTCATAAGATCCCGAGGCAGCCCTAAGAACAGTGGGTTTGCTCATCTTCATCCCATGATCTCCATCATTTCCCTAAGACAAAGCATAAGTAACAGGAATGGAATTGCTAAATAAGTCCGCGAGCTCTGTACTTCCAAAGAGACTGCCACTACCTGAGCTCTTGCTCTATACAAGTTCTAGAACTATCCCTGATAGCACCTCTACCTGATATGACTATAAAATCTGGCACTCTCTTTCACATTCCATACCAGTTTAGGCATTCTTCTTTTCCTAGAAGCAATGGCCAGGAATCTCAGCGATATAAGCAAAGGGTATGAAGAGGTCATTTCTAAGTACTCATCAGGAGACCCGTGTCAAAATAATCAACTCATCATACAGTTACTGACTTAGAGTCAAATGAACCGGACACAATCTCAGCTCCTCCATTCACAACAAAACACCTACTATGTTCAGGATTAAACCATAAGCTCCTGGACAGTAGGACTGACACAAATTTTTTTGTGCATCTTTATTGCCCAACAGAATGCTTAGAAGAAGGATCAAAAAAACACGCAAGTTCTGTAAGGCAGGATACTCCAAACTTTTAAAATCAGGTATCTTTATTGGTAAGTTTTTGACAGGCACCCCCGATCTAGCTATGTTTATTTAAATAATATGTCCTAGTAACATAATGACCATAAAAGAACATACAAAAAAGTAGAAACTGATACAGAAAATTGGGTAGGATTAAAAATAAGTAGAAGTTGTAACATTTTCTTCTTTTACTGCAATGGATCATTTTGCCCGTCCAGGTTAGAGACCACCGTTGTGGAGAATACACAACTTCTATATTCAAGAGACTTACGGCCTACTTGAGAAGACTTGGGGGAAGAAATAACCACTGGAATTTCTGTTAAAAAAATAACAATAATAAAATAAAAGCGTAGACTGGGGAGTGATCACCAAGTTCATGGATGGGCTTCAAGAAGCCCGAGAGATCCACTGAAATTGAATGCTGAAGTTCACAGGTATGAGCATCTGCGTACTCTAAGGAAAGACCCAAAGCTTTCAGATGATTCTCACCTGGATCTCAAACACACAAAAATTATGGAACAAGTGACTTTTTTCCCCCTAAAGATTTTATTTATTTATTTACTTACTTACTTACTTACTTACTTATTTGAAAGAGCGAAAGCGAGAGAGAGCATGAACAGGGGGAGAGGAAGATGAAGAGGGAGAGGTACACTCCCCACTGAGCAGGGAGCCCGATGCGGGACTCGATCCCAGGACCCTGGGATCATGACCTGAGCCGAAAGCACACACTTAACCGACCGAGCTACCCACGTGCCCTGGAACAAGTGACTTAAAGGGAGAAAGGAAACAGGAAATACAGAAGCATCCTGTCCAACGTTGTCCTGCTTTTGCAAACAGAGCACCCTAGAACTGTTGGGATGTTGCTCTGAAAGTTACTCAAGGAGATTACAGGATTTCCAGGTACTGAAGCTTTGTCTCTAGGTTAGTGATTTTTCAATTTCTTTTAGCAATGCCCACTTTTCAAATGATCTCTTACATGAAGAGCCACATATGTAAAAGTAGATCAAAGCGAAGGTGTTCTGAGTGAAGTAGGGCTGACCCCAAACCACAGTTCCCTCATCATCCCAAACCTTAGCATCCCCACATTGGTGATTCCAGAGGACCGGAGAATTCCTTGGAATACAGCTGGACATCCCTATACTGGGGATTCTTGAGCCTGTGATCTGACAGATTCCCTTAACTAATATCCACTTCACTCAGTTTATGAACCAACCCCAACCACCCCCTCTGCTCCACCTCTGTCTATGTCATTTCCCCTGCGTCCTTTGCCAAAAGCCCCATTAGCTGTGGTCTCTAAGTATTTTTCACCAGGTGTGGTCTACGATCCACCTTCAGCAGAATCACCTGGTGTGCTTGTGAAAATTGCAGACTCATGGGCGGCACCCCAGGCCTGCTGACTCAGACTCGCTGGGCATGAGGTCCCACCACGTGTAACTTCAACAACCTCCTCCCATGAGTCTCAGGCGCCCTGAGTTTGGGGTCAGGCAGCAACTTCCACGAGCTGGCCCCTAACTACCAAAGTCACCAAAATTGACTTAGCTTCACCTGATCCTGAGATGGAAATCTCAGGACTGAGTGTCCATGGCTCCGAGGTGAACAGTAACTAGGTGTCCTCTGAGGTGACAATCCTTTCTCTGCTCTGCATGGAATTGTAAGGGGGTGCGGGGGGAGGTGAACCCCAGAGTTGGACCATTTGCTCTCAGGGCATTCCAGGCAATGGGAGAATCCCAAAACCTTTCGGATTTTCCCCAGTTCAAAAGACAGCATTGGCTAAGTGTACGTGTGAGCTACCTGGTAACCAGCCTCATGGGGGATGTTCTTGAGCAAAGCAGTCGAAGTTTTTGCCCTACTGACATAGAAGCCAGAACAATCCAGAGCTTTAAATGGCAGGAAGTCATAAAACCAATTCTCCATATTCTCCCTCTGTTAGACCCAGATCAAGTTCTGCTTCTTTCATGAAGCCCTTCCTCAACCCACACCTCTCTTTCTTTTGAATTTCAAACACATCCATCAGCAAAACATATTTTAGCACAAACTTATTTTTTACTTTCAGCATCTTGCTTTTGTCTGAGTCTCCACAGCATAAGCTCTTGAGGGTGGAGACCACATCTAATTTCAGTCTCTCCCTCCTCCTCCCCACAGTATTTTCCACAGGACCATCCACCATACCTTCTGGACGGAGAGGCCACATCAAAGGGGGAGGCTGGGAAAGGGGAGGGGAGTAATAATGGCTGATGCTTCCCGGGTACCAATTATGTGCCAGTACTGTTGTAAGCATTTCACATGTATTAATCTGCTTAATTTTCACAGCCACCTTTTGAGGTGAACCCCGCATTAGGGAAGAGAATTTAGTTACAGGGAAGTTAAGTGAATTGCCTGAGGTCACACAGCTACTAAGAAGCAAAGCCATGAGTTGAATCCAAGGAGTCTGGTTTCAGAGCCCAGGCTCTGTACACGCCCCAGTGCTGCAGAAGAAGGGCTGTCCCCTACGGACGTGGGAGAGGCAGGTGAGGTCAGAGAAACAGAGGAAATATATGCTTTCCAGAAAAAGGCAACTAGACCCCAGAATCTTTACCCCAGCTCAATCCACAACGACCAGCACAGAAAAGGCAATGAGATTTTTTCCAGTGTCTCAGCTCTGGGTTCAGTTCCTGACAAGTCAACTTGTCCCTCTGCCACACCGACTTCAGCCCCGCCCCCCCCCAGAGATCCTTCCTGCCTCTGCATGGATTGGGGGAGGTGGGGAGGGAGGGCTTTGTCAACAGAGAGTGCTCCAGTCTCAACTGGACCCTCAGAGTCTCCTGTTGGGGGAAACCCCTACCTGGGCTGCACCAAACCAAAACTGGGGAGAGAACTCGAGCTACCCTAGAAAGGCACCCCGAAAATTAAAACAACCCTTCGCGCCATGTCCTACCCCTTGCCGCAGACTTCGTTTTTCTAATGCTAAGTAAGAAGATAACCTGACACCCCTGAGCCCCACCCCTAAAGCCCAATCCCCGCTGGCCATGTCCAAAACCACCAGAGGCCCTGGCAACCCCAGCCCAGGCCATGACACTTGGCCGCATCTACCACCGCACAAGAAGGACCTTGTCCCAGACAGCCTGAGAAGACGCTTTCCATGAGGTGGGGGAAAGTCTCTCCTTCAAAGGTAGCAACTATTTAAAGGTCTTCATACATGGTAGGGTGGCTGGGTGGCTCAGTCCCTAAGGTCTGCCTTTGGCGCACCCGGGTCATGATCCCAGGTCCTGGGATTGAGCCCCGAGCCCCACATAGGGCTCCCCGCCCAGCGGGAAGCCTGCTTCTCCCTCTCCCACTCCCTCTGCTTGTGTTCCCTCTCTCGCTGTGTCTCTCTGTCAAATAATGAAAATCTTAAAAAATAATAAAAAATAAAAGCCTTTATACATGAAGTAAAAGTGAACTTCTTGCTCTGGTAATTATTTTAAAAGGTAAACATATATTGATGGATTCATATACCAACAACGAATGAAGCGTCAGACCAGTTGTCCAAGGCATAAAATGTCAGGATGGTTGAAAGAGACACTGGCTTGGTTTGGTTTTTATGGAAATTTCTATCTTATGTAAATTCTTTCGAAAGTGGAATGTACTTTTTTTCCTTGCTTCATTCACTCAGTAAACAGGTACTGAATGTCTCCCACGTGCTGGGCTCTTCCTCGGGCTGCATGCTGGAGATGTGAAGGTGAACGTGACCTCTAGGAGGAGAGCCTAGAAGACACAAAGAGATAATGTGCAATCAAAGTTTTGGGTTTCTGGGATGGACAGCCATCAAGGGAGTCAGTGGTGAGGAAATCGTTAGATGCAGCAAGGGGCTCGGGAAAGGCATCATGGAACAGCAAGGGCTTTCAGAAATCCTGAAGAGAATGTAGGTGTTCACATGAAGTGTAGGTTCACAGCACTGTGAGGGGCACAGCAAGGACAACGATGGATGAAATACAGTGAAAATTCATACCGGAGGGGTGGGCAGGATTTAAAGAATTATTCCATTAATCCGGTTCCTAAAAGCACTTCCTTCTGAAGTAGCCAAGAACTTGATCCAAAGTCCTTTCTTTGGGGTTTACTATACTCAAGGACAAAATGATCAATTTGTGTTTATGGTGTTAAAAGACGGACCCCATTACACTTTTTTTAAATGAAGTAAATTCTAAACATTTTCACTCACTGAAACCCAGATACAGCAGAGTGCTTCTTGTTTTAACTTTCACTTTCATGCCATTTTAAGAAGTTTGAACTTGGGACGCCTGGGTGGCTCAGTGGGTTAAGCGTCTGCCTTGGGCTCAGGTCATGATCTCAGGGTCCTGGCTCTCTGCTCGGCGGGGAGCCTGCTTCCCCCTCTCCCTCTGCTTGCCTCTCTGCCTACTTGTGCTCTCTCTCTCTCAAATAAATAAATAAAAAACCTTTTATTTTTTTTTTTTTTAAGATTTTATTTATTCATTTGACACAGAGAGAGAGAGAGATTACAAGTAGGCAGAGAGGCAGGCAGAGAGAGAGGAGAGAGGAGGAAGCAGGCTCCCTGCTGAGCAGAGAGCCCGATGTGGGCCTCGATCCCAGGACCCTGGGATCATGACCTGAGCCGAAGGCAGCGGCTTTAACCCACTGAGCCACCCAGGCGCCCATAAAAAACCTTTTAAAAAAATGTTTGAACTTTACACTTCAGCAGTGAGAGGCAGTGCTCCCTTTTTTCTGACAATTTTTTCTATTGTTCATTTTGTTTTGCTGTTACACATAATGCTGTTACACAGTCTTGTTTATAAAGTCTTTTTATGAAACATCTTGTTATGCAAGAACATAATGAAGTAATGATGGGGACACGTCAAAAGGACACAGAAGCCAGCTAAAGGAGGCTGCTACTGCCAAAAATGGACTAATTTGAGTACCAAAATAAATTATGATACCAACAGATTATAATCCAGTGAATAAATCTGATACTGTAAATCCATTATAATGTAAATTATACTAAATGAGTAAATTCAAAGTTTGACAAGTGAAAAAAAAAACAAACAACAAAGTCCTTTCTTTGGTCCAAATTGTCTGGAATCCTTCAAGGGAGGAAATGGGACTTCCACCCTCACAAAGGGAATGCCCAGCCCTGGTGGAACCCAGGCCCTCAGGAGACTGGCCGGGGTGAAGGCCAAGGGGACCACAGAGCCAGACACCCAGGCCCTCCGCGGGGAAGCACAGATCACACTCCCCCTGCAGGGCTGGCTGCTTCACACACCTGACTTTGCCTCAAATTCAAGGATAATCTTTCGTCCTTTCTGTCCACAGTGCTTAGCCTGATACTTTTTATACCAGAAATATTAACTGGCCGATATTATAGTTATCTTTTTCATGTGATTGCTTTTGGGTAGCAGGATGTGCGTGGTCTCTGAATTCGTTCTCTAAGGTTGAACAAAGGTACTGAACTGAGGGTAGAGAAATATAATGATCCCCACTAGTCCTTGTGTGTCAGCTAACTGCCAGTCCCTGTACTAATGGCCCTTATATAGATATAGATGATATAGGTATATCTCATTTAATACAGCAAACCTATAGTAGAATTACCATTTATATTCCACAAAAGAGAAACCTAATCTCAGTATGTACTCAAACTATACATAAGTGGCAGATCAGGGACTCAAAATCAGGTCTTCCTGCTCTGTAACTGACATCCTGGGCTGGCACCGGGCCTCTCACAGGGCACCGAAGATTGCAGTTAAATGTCTAAGAAGTGAGTTAAGACACGATTTCTCTGGTTCCTCTCCACCCAAAACTTCATCCACTCCTTCTCTGACACTCAGATTGTCTCAATCGCTACCAGATTCACATCCTTTCATTTTCAACATTAGATCTTCCCTCTTCCCTCCTGCCCGTACCTGAGAGAGACAAACTTTTGGAAGCAGAAAACTAGTACAGGGAAATAAAAGGGGTTTTGGACTCCATGAAATCGCTGACCTCACAGCTAGTGATTCACAGCTAGAATCACTTAAGGGGGTACGGAGCTGGTAAGCCTGAAGTCGTTTATTCTCTGCCTGGGGCCAGTTGGAGAAGATGGTTCCAGAAAGGGTAACCTTGGCTTGCAGCATTTGCCTCTGATGGAGGTCACCCAGCCTCCCTGCCTCCTGGTCCTGCCTATCTCTGATGAGCTCCCCAGGGTGCTAACTTGGCAAGAACAGGGATAAAGAGGTGTGTTCCTTTCACCCTTGAAAAGAAAGATTTGCCAAAGAAATTCATACTTGTGCTAAGGAGAGCATATGCATAGGATCCAGTTTTGTGGCTCAGTGACAGGCTCCTGCTGACAGATGCCAGGGCGAAGCTGGGATACTGCTATTGCTCCTTCGGTATGGCTTGTCCGGAATACCTTTTCATGCCTCCGCTTTTTCAAACTCTGCTGTCCTCTGACCTTTCAGAGTAGTAAGAGCCTAAGAAGCCAGGAGAGAATACTGTTGTGAAACTGTCTTGGACCTGGGATGTGTGGGACCAGAGATATATCTTGGAAAGTAAGAGCAAAAGAGAGGAGATGGATTTTTGCCTCTGGCTGCTGTGGGGGAGCTCTGCACAGTCCTGTACTTTTCCAGAAAAGTTGAATGTGAACCTGTCTCTGGATTAAACTTGGTCCAGAAGACTATTAACATAATCGCTCTGGCTGTATGGACACACTGAGAAATAGGACTTCGAGGTCCCCCCCCCCAAGGAAAAGAATATGCTGATTAATTTGATGGCTCTGGTATCTGCTCTAGGGAGTGTCCCCAGGAGCGGGACAGCACCCCCTAGTGACGGAAGGCGTGCGGAGGTCATTGCAATAGCGTGGAAACAGCGCCACCTACTGGACAGTCTATAACATGCTGATTTGTGAACTCAAACTTCTGTAGGTACGTTTTATTTGGCTTACTTAAATTGGGCAGTATTGGGCTGAAAGTGTACTGGTAACATGGAAAAAGAAAGTGAAAATACAGGATGGTTTGCTTGCTGGAACAACGGGAATCAAAGAAAAACAGCCTTATTTCAATAACAGGTGTTGCCTATGCATACTGAGTTGTGACCATAGGGCAGCAAGCATAGTGCAGTGAAAAAAAGCATGGATTTTGGAGTCAGACAACGGGCTCAAATTTCCATTAGCTTTGTGAACTTGGGAAAGTTACTTAACATCTCAGAGCTTTAGTTTTCCATATCTTTAAAGACCGGGGTCCTTGCAGTGTGTTGCAGCAAAAGTTAAATGAGATAATGTACCAGAGTTAAAAATGAAATGTGTATAAAGTAAATCAGGTGCTATGTATAATAAATAAGCTCCAAAAGTATAACATAAAATATCTAACATAGAAACTTTCCCCATTGTAAGAATTGTGAAATATTCCTAAATGGATGCATCAAAAAGAGAAGATAGAATATCTATATATTTTTTAAGTAGTCTAAATTTTCTTTTCCCTAGAGTGGTTAATTCTGATGCTTCTTCAAAAAACCATCCCTTTCTGGTCATATGGCCTAGAAACAGAGTTCAGCCAAATTGAGATTCCACTCACATCTATTGACAATGTCTGCCACGTGCTAGACACTTTCAGAGATGCTTTTTTATTATCACCGGTAAAATATAAAGCTTTGAGATCATCCCTTCTTCCCATGAGAAAAATCCAACACTGGAAACAACCCAAATGTCCATTAACAAGAAGATAGACTGTAGTCTCTCCACACAAAGTAATACCACTTGGACAAGAGAAAGGAAAAACAACCAGATAAACACAACAATCTGGATAAATCTCAAATTCAGGGGGGAAAATGTTCAGACCTCCCCCCCAAAAAATACACCCACGCACATCTACATATACTATATTTTTATGAAATTCCAGAGTACAAAAATCTAATCTTGCTGGTAAAAATCAGAATAGAAGTTTGCACAGGCTGGAGGTTGGGGAGGGACAACCAGGGGGCACTAGGGACCTTCTGGGCGATGGAAATGTTTTAAGTCTTGATTTCAGTGACGGTTGCACAGGTATGGTTACACAGCACAGGCAACACTGTGCTGGAATCCACTGGAAATATTGAGAACGCTGATTGCTACATTTTCAGGAAGTTTGTAGCCAGTTGATATTGGTAGCTTGGAATTTGGTATGGTAAAAAGTATTCATACCACAGAAATTCAACTACTACAAAGCAGGGGCTTCTTACTCCACCAGAGAGCCAGTTGTTAAACATTTACAAACACACCACTGTGCCTTCGTACCTTTGTCAAAACTCATCCAACTATATGACTAATACCTCCGTATTCGCAAACAATCATGGAACACTACATCAAAAACTGAGGAAGACTGTATGATGACTAACCTAACAAAATAAAAAATAAAGTTGAGAAAAATAATACCTACATATTATGCCATTAAGAGTTATACTTCAGTAAGTGAGAGGGAAATCTCCACTATCAAAGTGTGAAAAGGAACACAGCTGTGAGCCTTTAATGAGCACTCAGTTGAGAGGGGAAGATTGTCAGCAGTGTCCTGGGGTTGACAAGAAGTCTTTTTGTTCAGTCATAACGGATCCAAAGCAGGAATCCAAATCAAAATACATGGACCTTGTATACAAAGCTGAATGACATTTTTATAATAGAGGCACAGACAATAGACCATTGGCCTCACCTTAGTGAGGAGGAACTGGAGACCTATATCAGAATCTACTGTCTATCTTCTACAATTTCATTAATTTTTTAATCTTGTATACAGTTACATAATTTTAACACATGTAGAGAGCCATGTAATCATCAGGATACGAAGTAGTACCATCACCCCACAAAATTCCCTCACACCTTCCCCTTATAATTACAGTCACCCCCTCCCTCCACCCTAACAGACTCCTAACTCCTGGAAACCACTCATCTCCTCTCCATCACTATCTGTCTTTTCAAAAATTGCATATAAGTGGCATTCAAATGAGGAATATAAGATGCAATCTGTTGAGACAACTTCTTCCACTCAGCACACCTTGGAGTGTCATTGACTGTTGCACGTATAAATAGTTCATTCCCTTTTATTCTTGAGTAGTGGTCCATTATATAGATGTACCACAACTGGTTTATCCATTCACCCACTGATGGACACTGGGATGTTTCCAGCTTAGGGCAATTATGACTAGAGCATTGGTGAATATTCATATACAGGTTTTTATGTGAGCATAAGTTGTAATTTCTCTAGGGAGTTGGGTATATGGCAAATGTACATTGACTTTATAAGAAACTGCCAAAATAGTTTCCAGAATGGCTGTACCATTTTTCATTCCCCATTCCCCCCCAGAAATGTATGAAAGTGAAGTTGCCCTTGGTATCACCAGTAGTTTTTATTTTAACTAGTCTAGGCATGCAGTGGTATCTTATGGCTTAGTGGAACCTTGACAATACCTTTATGGTTTTACTTTACAATTCCCCAGTACCTACTGACGTTAACTTATTTGTGTGTGCTTATCTACACTCATATGTCCTGCATACAAGTCCTATGACAGATGAGTGATTTGCAAATATTTTCTACCAGGCTGTACCTAGTGTTTTCATCTTCTTAACAGCATCTTTCACAAAGGTTTTTAGTTCTGATGAAGGACAATATATCTTTTTTTTTTTTATGAACCATGCTTTTGTGTATCCTGTCTAAGAACTGTTTCCCCAGCCTCAGGTCACAGGAGTTTTCTCCTGTTTTCTTCTGAAAGTTTTAGTTTTCCATTCCACATTTAGATCTATTATCTACATTGATTTCATTTTTGCTTTTGTAAATGCTGTGAGGCCTGTGTTCTTTTCCATGTTTGGTTTTTCGGTTTTTTGTTTTGTTGTTGTTGTTGTCGTTGTTGTTGGTGTTGTTTTTGCTTATGGACGTCCAGTTGTTCGAATATCATTTATTGAAAAGATGATCCTTTCTCTCCTGGACTGTTTTTGTACCTTTGTCAAAAATCATTTGGCCATGTTTGTATGGATCTATTTCTGGACTCTATTCTCTTCCACTGATCAGTATGTATCTGTCTGCAATTCCACACTCTTTTTTAAAAAATATTTTATTTATTTATTTGAGAGAGAGAGAGAGAGCATGAGAGGGGAGAAGGTCAGAGGGAGAAAGAGACTCCCCATGGAGCTGGGAGCCTGATGCGGGACTCGATCCCAGGACTCCAGGATCACGACCTGAGCTGAAGGTAGTTGCCTAACCAATTGAACCACCCAGGCGTCCACAATTCCACATTCTTAATGCTGGTAGCTTCACGGTGTGTCTTAAAATTTCATAGCGTGATTCCTGCCACATTGTTCATATTTTTCAAAACTGTCTTAGCTATTCTAATCCTTTTCCTTTCTGTATAAATTTTAAAACCTATACCAACAAAATGTCCTGGTGGGATTCTGACTGGAATTGTATTCAATCTATATGTCAGTTTTGGCAGATTTTACTTTTTTGATCTTCCTGTTCATGAACATAGTGTGTCCCTTTATTTACTTAGGTCTTTGAGTTCTTTCACCAACATTTCAGTGAGATTTTTATCTAAGTATTTCATTTTGTGGAGCTTTTTAAATATTTTTTTTAAGTATTGTTTTTTAATTTTGCTTTCCAATCATTATTTCTGGTTGTGATCGTTCATTTTATGCCCAGCTGGCTAGGCCATGGTACCCAGTTTGGGGTAAACACACCAGTCTCTCAATTTCGCTGTGAGGTAGTTTTTAGATGGGATTAACATTTTAAATCCCTAGAGCTGGAGTAAAACAGATCACCCTTGATAGTGTGAGTGAAAATTAGATTAAAATTAGAGAAAATTAGGGAAAAGATTAAGATCCCCCAAGGAAAAAGGAAATCTGCCTCCAGAGAGTCTTTGCCCAAGTCTTCCCTGGGTCTCCAGCCTGCTGACCTGCTCTGTAGACTCAAACCTGCCAGTCCCCACAGTTGTGTGAGCCAACACCTTAAAATAAATCTCTTTCTCGCTCTTTCTCATACACATAAATACATGCATAGAGAGACTAGAGAAAGAAATATATATATATATATATATATATATATATACACACTCCATATATTTTTTCTTTACACACATCCTATTGGTTGTGTTTCTCTGGAGAATCTTGACTAATACACTAGTATACAGAAATACAATTCATTTTTTTACGTTGACTTTTTATCCTAGAATCTTGTTAAATTCACTTACCAGTTCTAGGAAGATTTTTACAGACTCCTTGAGATTTCCTACACACAGAATCATGTCAACTATAAATAGAGACTCTTTTATCCAGGCAGGGATGGAGAGCCCAGGGTAAGATGGTAGCATCTCCTTCGGATTTTCTTATTAGGTGAGATATTTTATGAGAGCAGTGAATGTCCCTGGCCCTTCTGAAAGCATGAAAATTCTGAGAGAAAGGAACAGGTGGTAAGGAAAGGTGACCCAGACACCAGGATACAGAGATCGGGCCCGGACAGTGGGGTAGGAGACAGGTGGAACAAAGTCCAAAGATAAACTCAGCCTGTTCCTCAGTAAAACCCAGCTTTTAGAGGAAGCAGGAATCTGAGCTTAAACTGAGGCTAGGTCCATCACAGATCCAGGTAAGTCTGGCGCATCTCTGGGAATGCCCAGTCTTTGTAGGGGGGGTGGAGGGTGGAGCTGCTAAGAAGTTTTCAGGGCTACAGCTCATTATGGGAAAAGCAGAAATGGTCATTGCAAACTAACCCGGAACAGAGCCTGGGTTAGAGCATTCTGAGCCCAGCAGGAGATGTTTCACTGGAAGTCTCCAGAATTCTGGGACATAAGCATCCCTTCCTGGGAGCCCTTCTACTAAACTGTAAGTCCAGGTTAAGAGAGGCTCCCCGCAGACTAATATAACACATTGGCCACTGGGCCCAGCAGGGCCGTGCTGGGACAAGTCTGCAAAACTCATGCTCAGTGTGCAGGGACGCACCCAGACCAGGAGGTATAGCTGCTGTCCTGGGGCAGCTAATTTGTATGTGAGCTCATGAAATGCTCCTGTAAGACCTAAGAGTCTGGTCACTATATCCAACTTGGAATCTGTACCCAATTTCAAGGGGGGTAGGGGCTGGGATTGCCATACCACCAAGCAATTCTTAGACACCAGCTGGGTGTCTTACAATTCAACTCAATTCTGACACTCGCTACACCAAGATAGCGTGTACACAGAAATAGTGTCTCCACAGAAATAGGGTCTACACAGAAATAACATCTACACAGCAATAGCATTCACGCAGAAATAGCGCCTACTCAGAGATAGCATCGGATCCCACAGGTTAAGTGTTCAGTCCGACAAGGGCGCCCCCAATACACCCCCACTTCAGATGCCAATCATAAACCCAGGTAGTCATCTGTGGCTTCCAAACAACCATCCGTAAATCAGAGATGCCCACAACCCTCACCTTGGGTTCAATTAATTTGCTAGAGCAGCTCACAGAACTCAGGGAAACATTTTAGTTAGTTACTAGATGCCCAGTTCGTTATAAAAGGATATCAATCAGAAGAGCCGATGGATGAGAAGCAAAGGCCAAGGATGCAGGAAGGGGCTCAGAGCTTCCAGGCCCTCTCCAGCATTTCCCCATGTTCGCCAACCCAGAAGCTCTCTGAACTTCATCCTTTTGGGGTTTTATAGAGGCTTCGATACACAGGCTTGATTGATTAAATCATTGGCCATTGGTGATTGCACCCAATCTCCAAAGCTTCCCCCCAGGGGGGTGGTGAGGGGGGAGGGGGTCACCGACAGTTTCAACCCTCTTGTCACCTGGCTGATCCCCCTAGCGACCATCCCCTCATTCTTAGGCCATTTAGGGGCTTTCCAAAAGTCGTCTCATTAACATAACTAAATATACCTGTATTGCTCTTGTCACAGGACAGCCCAAGAGTTCCAGAAGTCCTGGGCCAGAAATGGGGACAAAGGGCAAATATGTGTTTCTTATTATAAATCACAATATCCCAGGACCCCAGACACATGGTGTGGACTTTGAAGGGTCTGGAGATCCCGCGAGATCATGGGGCTGTGGGGACCAGTGGAACTGGAGTTTTTAACCCATGATATGTTGTTTCTACAGGCTGTGAGGTCAAGAGAAATTTTTAAACAGGGGAATTGCATTTTTGTCACCCTGAGAACTCTCCCCATTCCTCCATCACAACACCTTGGAGACCTGCTTTTGTCATTGCCACAGAACCAGAAGCTGTGACAGTGATGACCTATGAAGCTCCTAAAGACGGCAGGATGTCATCTAGCTCCGCCTGAAGCTGCCTGTTAATCATCACGCCCCCTTGCTCCCACTTAACTTTTCTCTCATCCCATCCAAAGTTCCTCACAGCTGTCCCCAAGTTCTCCCAGACTATAGAAAGCTCTCCCTAAACAGTCTGTCAAAACACCATCAGCGCCCCTCCAAACAGTCATCACCCCCCTGCCCCTTCCTCTGCGGGTCACTCTTCTCTGCCTCTCTTCCTCCACCTCCAGTAACCTTCCCCAGCTTCCCTCCAACCCACGCCTCCCCATTCTTGCTTCTCCTCATTTCCCAACCCCCCACACCAAGACTGAACACTTGTCAGAGACCGCGTTACCTCTGGGCCCCTCAGAACCTCCCGCAGCCCCAGCCCCGAGATTCCAGGCCTTCCTCTCCACCCCCCAGCTCCCTGACCTCCCGGAGCCTCCCGACAGCTGGGCCCTTCCTGGATCCCCTCACACCACCAAGCTAAGCCAAGGTTCCAAAATAGCCTCCCGAACAATGATGACAACTGCACGGTTATTTTGGAAGGTCTGTACGGCCGAGACCCAGAACAATGCAGAGGAGACAATGGCATGGAGACCACTCGGAGGGAAGCGTGGCCAGCTGTTTATGCTGACGACTGCTCAAGCCCAGACTTCTCCTGCGTTTCTACGGAAGGATGACCAGAGCATGGAGGAGCATGAAGGGTGAATCTGAAACCGGATCCCTACAGCTCCCATCCCTTAAAGACACAAGGACTGTGTTAAAAAAAAAAAAAAATCAGCAGGGTAAATTTGAAGATTTAATTGGCTTTATTAAATGATTTATGAATCGGGGCAGCATCCCATCTAGCAGGTAGAGGAGAGTTCCACTGATTGAGACAAAAGAAAGGTGTTTAAGGGCAAAGAGAGGGTATAAAAAAAAAGCAGAAAGGAATTTATTAGCAAGGAATGCATTGTTTAGGCAAGGCCGTGCTCCTAGGGGGAGGGGAAGGGGCCTCTCAGTCAATTTCCTAGTATTGGCCAGGATTTTTCATGTTGACTGATTAAAGGTTGCATTCCTGGAACTGCACTTTGGTTAGGCATTAAGTCTTCGTTTGCTGCCTGGGCCTAAGCGACACCATTTGGGACCTGTGGTTTTCTTTTCAACAGCTCTAAAGACATAGAAATAGCTTTCTCTAAAATTGGCTTTATTATTTTCACAAGGTGACCAGAATCAGGGCCTGGATTCTTATACATCAGAGTCTATGCTAAGCACGAGCTCTCTTTAAAGTGCAATTGCAGGGGCGCCTGGGTGGCTCAGTCAGTTAAGTGTCTGCCTTCAGCTCAGGTCATGATCCGAGGATGGAGCCCCACAGTGGGTTCCTTGCTCAGCGGGGTGCCTGCTTCTCCCTCTGCCTACTTCTCCCCCTGCTTGTTCTCTCTCTCTTTCTCTGTCAAATAAAATCATTTTTAAAAAAGTTTTTTAAGTAAAATAAATAAAAAATAAAGTACAATTTCAAACTAGCCCTGAATGGATTCCAATTATATAGGACTGTATATTTCTTTATTTTTTGTGCTAAATGAAAATTCAACTGAGTGATTTAAAAAACCCAACTGCCTTTATTTTTAATGATTCATGAATCAGGCGGCATCCCATCTAGCAAATAGAAAGGACCCTCATCAAGCTGCAGTAAAGGAAAGGCTTTTAAAGGTAGAGAGGGAGGGAGGGGAAAGGATATTAATAGCAAAGACTCCATTGTTTTAGGCAAGGTCGCTCTCTCCTAAGGGGAACAGAAGGGCTCTATCAGTAAATTTCCTAGTGCTGGCCGGGAAATCCCATGTTGACTGGTCAAAGGTTACATGGGGAGAGGGGCTGAATCTATACTTAGATGAGGTCAGGTATTACGTTTTGGTTTGCTGACGTGGGGCCCTTAACATTGAGGGACTCCATTTGGGGCCTGTGGTTTTCTTTTTAACATTTGTAAAGTTTATAAAACATACATATAGAAACATACATAGATCATGAAACTTCCAGCTTGATGAATGTTCACCAAGCAGACCCACCTGTGAAACCAGCACCCAGATCAAAACTCAGAATATTACAAAACCCCAGAAGCCCGCCAGCCCCACTTCCTGTCACTATTCCATGCCCTCCCCAACCCCAAGACAACCAATACTTTAACTTTTAACGTTATAGATTAACTTTCCTGGTTTTGTGTTTTTTTTTAATATAGTAAAATCATACAATATGCATACTTTAGTGACTGGCTTTTTTCACTCAGTGTAAGTTTGTGAGATTCATTCTTCTCGTGTGTATTTGTAGTTCATTCATTCCCATTGTTGTACAGTGTTTCGGGGAGTAAATATACCACAGTCTATTCACCCATTCCACCGTGGGCATTTGGGTACTTTCCAGTTTGGAGACTTTAGAAATAGAGGTGTCGTGAACATTCTAGAACATGTCTTTTGGAAAAACATATGCACGTCATTCTGTTGGGTATATGTTTTGGAATGGGGTGACGGTTCTGAGAAATATATTTCAAAGAGAGGGAAGCAAGCCCAAGTTTGATACAGACTTAATTGAATTCCATGATTGTAGCCCACCCAACGTGGCCACGGGCCGTGGATGGAGTGTGTTTGCTAAAGTACAGCTATAATATTGTGACACATGTACAAATCTCATGGAGATTGTTCAGAAAAGCACCCAGACTTCTTTAAAATGATAGGAAAGATGGGATGGGGAAGGAGACCAAACATAAGAGACTCCTAATCTCACAAAACAAACTGAGGGTTCCTGGGGGGTGGGAGGGTAGGGATAGGGTGGATGGGTTATGGACATTGGGGAGGGTTTGTGCTTTGGTGAATGCTATGAAAGGTGTAAGCCTGATGATTCACAGATCTGTACCCCCGGGGCAAATAATAATAAAATAAAATAAATTTTAAAAAAATGATGGGAAAGAGCCTGGGGAAAGAATTACAGAATCACTCAGGTAAATAAGGCTAATGGGTGGGGCCAATAGCTATCTTCAGAGACTGTGTGTAAGATCATACAGTTATTCTTCATTCTTATATGCAGAGCTTTCTTCTGTGAATCACCGGGAAAGGGGACAAGCAGGAGACGGGGAAGGGACCATATGTGCCTGTAGGCCCTAAAAAATCTACACCGGGAGTTATTTATAATCCTGGATGGGGGTAAGGAGGCAGGTGTTACCTTAAGGAAAGAAGATTCCATGTCACCATTCTCTGTCCCGGGTCCTCATACTGCGTGGGAGTAAAATAATTTCATTAATGTCATCAGATCCCCTCACCCACGTATACAAAATATTTACGAATAACTCTGTCATTTCTGCTCTTTGAAGGTAAGTGACAGAATTAATCTTCTCATTTTAAAAATAGAAAAACGAAGTCCCACGGGAGTCTGCATCTTTTCACTTCAGTTTTAATCAACGATTTGGGAAGTTCTGTCCTAGTAACTGAAGCGACCCAGCCTGTGAATCCCACGAAGCCCGGCTCCGCTTCGCGCACCAACGGGCAGCGCGGCTGTGCCGAGAGCGCCGTCTTGTGTTCACAGTGAGACAGCGACACGTTCTACACATTGTATCAAGCATTAGTCAGTCATTCAGTGTTGGGTACTATGCCTCATTACATTAAGTCCTGGGCATTCAAAGATTGGTAAGACAGTTTCAGAGTTCAAGTTTTCATTGCCATATGGATTTGGGCAGCTTATTTTAGCCTCATGGTGCCTCAGTTTCCTGAACCTGAAAATGGAGATAAAAGAAACTCATTTTCTCAGAGGAGTGAGTGGAACACAAGGGACATAAAGTGTTTGTCCACTTGATAATCTCTCCACACGTGGTAACCACAAAACAGGCTCCCTTGAAGAACTGACATTCTCGTGGGGGAAAGTGGGCATGTGAGTGGGACACAGAAAATACATGACGAGTAATGAAAAGAAATACAAAATGTTTATGAATATTCGATCCACGCAGACAAGCATCAAAACTAATATTACTCACAGGTGACCTTCAGGCATTATGCATTAAGACTTCTTTGATCTCATTCAAAAAATCAGTACATACTAGAGCACCTGGCTGGCTTAGTCCAGAGAAGTGTGTGACTCTTGATCGAGTCACATGAAGTTCGAGCTTCATGTTGGGGGTAGAGATTATTTAAATAAATAAATAAACTTTTAAAAGAGTAAGTACATACTAAAACAACAATAGGGGACTTCCTGTGTGTCCAAAGAACTTTCAGGGAGAGATAAGTTACCTAACATCATTTTATTTCAAACTCTATTTCTCAAACCTTGGTTGTTAGATATTCACGTATTAATATATCACATCCATGTATTAAAATTTCAGAACTTGATTTCATCTACACCAGATATTCTCCAAGTTCACGGACAGAGTAAAAGCCAGAGACAATGGTTGACAAGAATAATGCATTGAAATAACAGCAGAGCCTCTGTCTAGAGCTCACCCCAGGAAAGACAGTGGGATGCAGTTTCCTTTCAGCCTTGGCACTTGTTATCAGAGTTCCTGGGTGGTTTAAGAATGGTTCCTCTAGGGCGCCTGGGTGGCTCAGTGGGTTAAAGCCTCTGCTTTCGGCTCAGGTCATGATCTCAGCGTCCTGGGATCAAGGCCCGCATCGGGCTCTCTGCTCAGCAGGGAGCCTGCTTCCTCCTCTCCCTGTCTCTCTGCCTGCCTCTCTGCCTACTTGTAATCTCTCTCTGTGTGTCAAATAAATAAATAAAATCTTTAAAAAAAAAAAAAGAAGAAGAAGAATGGTCCCTCTACCCTTCAGACACTACCAACCACCTTCTTTGCAAGCAGCTCCCCTCCTCTGGTCAGTTGGTTCTTCCTCTCTTGCTAGAGCTGCTTTCCTCTCTCTCTTATGACTCACTTTACTGATACTAAAATCTCTCCCCTGCCCATCCTTGAGCCCTACTGTGTCCTGAAGTTGGGCCCACAAACTCCCACTGGGACCCTTCTAGTCACCATCACTGCCTCTGGTCTGAATGCAGCCCCTCAGCTAATCTCTAACACAGGAGTGGGTCCCTCAGGCCAGACCAGGGACTGGAGGCTGCTGCTCCAGAAGAGGAAGCCCCACTTTCCCTTCCTTCCCTGCAGCATCTGAAGGAGGCAGCCTCATGCCAGCTTCTCCAGCCCAGCTGGTGGCCACCCAGACCCTCGGTCTTCCACTCTCTTTCAGGTGCAGCACCTAACAAGTACAATTTACAGAGCTTTGCATCCAATTGAAAATTACCAGGCATGAAAAAAAAAAACCCAGAAAACTACCATCCATAATGAAGAGAAAAAACAAACATGAAGCCAAATCCAGAAACACACAAATTATACAATTAGTGGACAAGAACACTGTAACAGTTTTCTGTAACTGCCATGTATAAGCATTTCCTATATGTTCAAGAAGTTACAGGAGAGACTGAACACGTTGGCAGAGATGTGGAAGATACAAAAAGACCCAAATGGAACTCCTAAGAATAAAACTACAATTCTTTTTAAAAATTTTTTTTTAAATTTTAAGAGGCATGGGAAGGGCAGTGGGAGAGGGAAAGAGAAAGAATCTTAAGCAGGCTCCACGCCTAGCGCAGAGCCGAATGTGGGGCTCGATCTCACGACCCTGAGATCACAACGTGAGCCAAAATCAAGAGTCGGACCTTCAACTGACTGAGCTACGCTGGCACCCCCACCCTTTTTTTTAACTACAATTCTGAGATGAAAACACACTGGATTAGATTGACAGCAGATTAGACGATGAAAAAGAAAAGGCTAATGAACTTGGTGACAGAACAATGTAAACCATCCATAATGAAACACAGCGGGGAAAATTATTGAAAAAAGTGAAAAGAGCATCAGGACACTGAGGGACAACTTCAAACAGTCTAACATATGAAGAAAGACACTAAGAAAGTCTCTAAATGTAACGAGGAGTCCCCTAAAATGCCAGAAGCCCATCAGAATTTTTGAATAGCGTAAGTGGAGAAAAAAAATTTATTTTGAGGCCCAAGGTCCCAGCACATAAATTTTTGTGATGCATTCTCTTAGTTATCACCAATCCAAATAGTCTGTTCATAGGCTGACACGTTGTCATCCCAGGACGTTCAATCACACTGCTCATTTATCAGTGTTTTTTAATAATATAAAAATAATACATGACCAAGAGTCATTCATTCCAGTAATACAAGAGTCGTTCAACAGTGGGACTCCTAGTAACATAAAACATTATATTTGTATGCTAAAGAAGAAAACCTACATGGTTTTATAAATAATTTCAAAGAAAGTTGTTTCTTCATATATATTTTGTTAAAGATTTATTTATGGGGGCGCCTGGGTGGCTCAGTGGGTTAAGCCTCTGCCTTCGGCTCAGGTCATGATCTCAGGGTCCTGGGATCTAGGCCTGCATCGGGCTCTCTGCTCAGCGGGGAGCCTGCTTCCCCCTCTCCCTCTGCCTGCCTCTCTGCCTACTTGTGATCTCTCTCCCTCTGTGTCAAATAAATAAATAAAATCTTTTTTAAAAGTATTTATTTATGTATTTGAGAGAGAGAGAGCAAGTGCATGTACGTGTGACAAGTGGAGAGGGGCAGAGAGAGAATCTCAAGCAGATTCTGTGCTGAGCAGGCAGCCCGTGCCAGGGCTCCATATCATGACCCTGACATCATGACCTGAGCCAAAACCAAGAGTTGGAGGCTTCACTGACTGAGCCACCCAGGTGTCCCTGTTTCTTAATATTTAATAGAAGCGCTAATAAAAACACTAATTAAAATAGGAATAGAAAGAAACTACTTAAACATGATGAAACTCCTTGGCAAAAACCAATGTTCAACTTCAGCTTTCAATCACGATGGAATAACAGAGACAGGATTCACCCTCCCTCCTTAAACAACCAAATGCTGGACCAAATACGTGAAACAAAAGTGTTTGGACCTTGCACCTGGGCCAGCACAGGTCAGTGACCCCGGAGAGAAGACAAACAAGCGAAGTGATCCCGAAAAGTGCCCCAGCTCACCGCCTGGAGAGTCTCCAGGCTGGACGCAGAAAGCAGAACCCAAAACAGAGCCCGGCATTCTCACCGGGTTAAGGAGAAAGTGTCAGAGCTGGAGGAGGGCACGGTGATGAAAATTTGTCAGCGAAGTATCATCGAGGGAACTGCAGAGAAAGTTCTGGAGATCTGCTGAGGGGTCCCTGGAGGCTCTGGCTGAGCACTACAGTGTACTGCGTGTGGAAGGAAACCTCCAAGGCTGAGGAATGAACACCAGAGAGAGAGGAAGAGGCAGATCAAGCTGGGGAGCTCACACAGGGCCAGAAGTAGTGCTCCCCACTAGCCAGGGCGGGGGGTGGCAGGGAAGGGCGGGAAGACTGCCTATCACCTGAACCCTCCCACACAGAGCTCAGAAGCATAGTGCCTCAGCGGGGCCAGATTGGTCCTTGATGAAAAGTCGGGTTACACCTATCCTAGCAGAGCCTAAAAGCAAGCCTCAAAAAAAAACAAAAAACAAAAAACAAAAACCAAACCCTTTCCAAATAATGTACTGTGTTCTAAACCAAGGCCATAAAAATCTAAAGGAATTTTTAAAAAAACAAAAAACAGCACCTAATAACATACAACACACAATGTCTGGTGTCCGATCAAACATTACCAGGTATGCAAATAAGCAGAAACTATGACCTATACCCAGGGCGGGGTTGGGGGGGAGGGAAATCTATCCATTGATCCACCAAAAAAAAAAAAATCAATTCGAATGAACACAAAGAACTGTATTTTAACCAAGATTTCACACTTTTGCCTCATCGAAGCTTTTAGCAGCAGATGTTGCCTCAAAATTACAGAACTGGCAGATTTCCTTTCCCTGATTTTTGGAGCTAATAAACCAAAAAGTTGTTAAAAGGAAAGAACAACCAAAGCCCAACTGACAGATTACTCCTGGGGAATCCTTTAAGCTTTAAGGTTTCAAATCCTGCTTCGCTCTCGACTCCTTTCCATTCTCCCTGCATTGAGTTGTGTGCTCCTTCCTTCTTTTGGTAAGTATATTCCTGTTTTTATTTTTAACAAAAAATATTTCAAAAACAAAAACTTGAATATATATATATAGACACACACCAACGTATGCTTGGCCACGATGAAATGGATGCTTTGATTTTGTCCTTTTTGCTTTAGATCTCTCAAGTAACAAAAAACACTTAGAGTAGGCTGCTCTGTGCCAAGCCCGATCAGAACCATGCATATATGTATATATCCTCATAAGAAATACACATGTTGGTAATCAGATCAGCCCTGTGTGGTAGATACTATCATCATTCCCATTTTACAGTTGAAGAAATTGACTTCAGAAGGCTGCAGTAAGTCAGATGGTTGATAACTGACAGATCTGGGTTTGGGCTCAGATAATCGACAACCAGAGCCCATGATTTTGATCATAAACTCTACTAATACAGAGACCATAGAATAGATTATCTATTTTTTAAAAATTAAACTATATAGATATAACCAATACAGATCCTTCTCCTCTTTTCCTTCCCTATATCCCGCCAAATAACCACTAACCAGAAGATGTTCTCATACATGATTTCCTCCTCACTTGTTCCTACCTTTGGATCTCAGATGAGGATAATTGAATGAATCCCATTGTCCAGCTTTCACCTTCATTGTTAACGATGATTTTCATAGTAGCATTATACATAATATTCAAATGTGTTTGGTA
The DNA here is from genome assembly GCA_002007465.1 of Ailurus styani. Classification (NCBI taxonomy): domain Eukaryota; kingdom Metazoa; phylum Chordata; class Mammalia; order Carnivora; family Ailuridae; genus Ailurus; species Ailurus styani. The sequence goes on along the minus strand of LNAC01000878.1, from coordinate 489,769 downwards.
TATGCCTTCTAAATTCCATATTTAATGATTCCATGTGTTTTATATGTATCTTCTAAATTCCGTATTTCACCCATGTTCGTGGTGTGGTGGTGGTGATAGGTTGTGTGTGTGTGTGTGCTTTAAATATATATATAAAGAACATTTTATTATATAGACCTTGTATTATTTCTTACTATTTTTACTCAGCACTGTTTTTACAACATATCCTTGTTATTGTGTGCATTTCATTGTTGTTTCTAATGCACACAGCATTCCCTAGTATGTATCAACTGCATTGTCTAATTGTCTCCAACTACAGTGACTATTTATACACACGTCTTGCTGTGAACCTGGGTGTGAATTTCTCTGGAACTTATGAATGCTTAATTTAACCAAATACTTACAACTATTCTCCAAAGAAAACTGTACCAATGTCACCTCTTCCCCAGCAATGCAGAAGGGTTCTTATTTTTCCCACACTCTTACATTATTTGGCATTATCCAATTTCTAGTTTTTGCAAATCTGATGTCCAATCTCTTCACACAGATTACATTTTCTAATTGCTAATGAGCTTGAGTACCTCTTTATTACTTTTCATTTGGGTTTCTCTGTTTATAAATTACGGTTTACATCATTTGTCCAGTTTTCTGTGGGGCTTCTCACTGTTGATTCACAAGAGTTGTTTGTATATTCTAGCTAATAGCTAGAGACTAATAGTCTCTTGTCAGTTTTAGATATTGCAAATATATTCTCCCAATCTATTGTCTGTGTGTTGACCTTGTCTACAGATCCTTCATTTAACAAAATTCTGTAATTTTGATGCAGTGAAACCCATTAAATTATTTTGCTTCCTGCTTTTACTTTATGGTCTTAAGTTGTCGTAAAGATATTTTTATATAAGCTTTTTTGGGAATGTGCCTTTAGAGCTTTAGTACATCTGAAGTCCACCTAAGTAAATAGGGAAAGATAAGGAAAGGATGCAGTTTTATTTTTCTATTAGTGGACCAATTTTTCCAAGAGCATCTACTAAGCATTGATTTGTGGCACCAATGTTTGTCATATGTCAAGTTTATATAAACAGTTGGGTCTATCTCTGAATTCTCTGTTTTGTTCCATTAGGCTATTTGTTAATCCTCTTTAAACTACCTTTGTCTAAAATGAATTAAGCATAAATGTAAGAATTTCTTTCTGGACTTTCAGTTCTGTCCCATTGATCTATATGCCTATATTCACACCAGTTCCACACTGTCTTAACCAGCATATTAAAATTTAAGATCAGAGCCTGGGTGGCTCTGTCAGTTAAGGGTCTGCCTTAGGCTCAGGTTATGAGATCGCCCAGGGTCCTGAGATCGAATCCCGTGTCAGGCTCCCTGCTCAGCCAGGAGTGTGCTTCTCTCTCTTCTTCTGCCCTGCCTGTGCGCGCGCTCTCTCTCTCTCTCTCTCTCTCTCTCTCTCTCTCTCTCTCTCTCAGTCTGTCTCTCAAATAAATAAATAAATCTCTTTTAAAAATTAAAAAAATGGGGGTGCCTGGGTGGCTCAGTCATTAAGTGTCTGCCTTCATCTCAGGTCATGATCCCAGGGTCCTGGGATCCAGCCCCACATCGGGGTCCCTGCTCTGCAGGAAGCCTGAGTCTCCCTCTCCCACTCCCCCTGCTTGTGTCCTCTCTCTCTCACTGTGTCTCTCTCTGTCAAATAATTAATCAAAACCTTTTTTTAAATTAAAAAAAATAAAATCCGAAAGTGTAAGTTCTCTAACTTAATTCATATGTAATAGGGCTAGCCCTTAGCTTTTTTAGAGCATCTTATTATGCAATTTGTTAACATCCACAGAAGTAGAAGGAACAGTATAATGAACTTTTATTACCTATTGTCCAGCTTCAACCATCTTGCTTCATCTACACTTCTCCACCCCGTATCCGTTGTGGGTTATGATTTTTAATACCTTTTACTGAGATATAACTTTAAAAAATCGACCAGTTGTAACTGCACAACTCAATGATTTTGAGTAAATTTATGTAGATGTGCAAACATCACCACAGCTCAGCTGAGACAAAACTTCCATTGTCCCAGAATATTCCATGTTGCCCAACTGCCACCAGTCCCTACCCTTGCTCCTACTCTAGCCCCAGGCAACCAACCAGTCACCTGCTTTCAATCTCTATACATCATTTCTTATAAATGGAATCATAGATATGTGGTGTTTTCTATCGAGCTTCTTTTGCTTACCGGAGTGTGTATTTGTTTGTTTGTTTGTTTGAGAGAGAGCATGAGAGGGGAGAGGTCAGAGGGAGAAGCAGACTCCCCACTGAGCAGGGAGCCCGATGTGGGACTCAATCCCAGGACTCCAGGATCATGACCTGAGCTGAGGGCAGTTGCTTTACCAACTGAGCCTCCCAGGCACCCCGCTTACCGTAGTTTTTACAGTCATACATGTTGAAGTTTGTGTTAGTAGTTCACTTCTTTCTGTTGAGTAGGATTCCATTTTATAGATATAACACATTATCATTCACCAGTGGACTGACCTTTGAACTGTTTCCAGTTTTTAATATTACGTATAATGCTACTATGAAAATTTGCACAGAAGCCTTTGTATAGATACATGTTTTCGTTTCTCTTGGATATGTAGCTAAGAGTAAAATTTCTGGGTCAGATGATAAGTTTAACTTTTAAGAAACTGCCAAATTGTAATCCAGAGTGGCTGTTCCACTTTACATTCCTATAAGCAATATATGAGGGCTCCATTTACCCACATCTCTCCCAATTCTTACTATTTTCTGTATTTTATTTTTATTTCCACAATTATTCCTGATTAATATCAACTTGGGTTTTGGGGGGATGGGTTCCTTTATTTTTTAATCTGACTTAGTGGGTGTAGTGATATCTCGTTATGGTTTAATTTGCATTTTCCCAGTTCTAATTTTGCTAACCATTTTTTATAGGCTTTTATTTTTTTAAAGATTTATTTATTTGTTTGTTTGTTTAAGAGAGAGAGCACACAAGTAGGGAGAGGGGCAGAAGGAGAGGGAGAGAGACTTTCAAGCAGACTCCCCACTGAGCACGGAGGCCGACACAGGGTTCCATCCCAAGACTCTGGGATCATGACCTGGGCTGAAACCGAGAGTTGGATGCCCAACCCACTGAGCCACTCAGGCGCCCCTCTTTTTATGGGCTTTTAAATATTCATATACCTTTGTTGGTGAAATGTCTGTTTGATCATTTTGCCTGTTTTTTAATTGGGCCACCTTATTATTAAATTATAAGACTTCTTAGTACATTCTAGATAAAAGTCCTTTATCAGACACATAACTTGGAAATAGTTTCTCCCAGTCTGTGGCTTAACTTCATTTTCTCACTGGTGTCTTTTGAGTTTTTCATTTCAATGATGTCCAATTTATCAAATTTTTCATTCACCAATCATGCTGTTGGTATGGATATCTTGGGTCCTCCGGTCTATCCTGTGTAGACGTGTGGAAACTTATCCAGACCTTATGACTGTCTCATATCCCAGATCTTCCTGTTCACTTTTTTCCCCCAGTTCATTGCTAATGCCAGCAGGACAACTTCAGGCTAGCTGAACCACTGGTTTTCCCTCTCTGTTTGCTCCTGAGATCCTAACTATTACTTCCAGTCCTGCAAGGAGTAGGTTTTTCTATGCTTATTCAAAACCAAGTGAGCCCCCTCTGAGGGTGAAGCTGTGGGTTTTCACAGTTTGAACACCCTGGTAGAATATCTCACAAACTTCGGTGGAAGGTGGAAGAAACAGGAGCAGTCTCAGGTAAGAAAATCACAGAACCTACTGTTTGTTGGTTGGTTGGTTTGTTTTAAGATTTTATTTATTTGTTTGAGAGAGAGCACGAGAAAGAAAGAGAATGAGAATGAGCATTGGGGAGAAACAGAGGGATAGGGACAGGGAGCCCAACACGGGGCTCCATCCCAGGACCATGAGATCATGACCTGAGCTGAAGTCAGATGCTTAAACTGATCGAGCCACCCAGGCGCCCCAGAACCTACTGTTTTTATTCAAAGTTTAGCATTTTGTTAATAACTACCTCTAAATTAGCCATATGTGTTTGGTCAATTTCAAAGCCCTGGAATAGTTGTTTTGACAATTTAGTCCAGTTTGGTAATTAATTTTGGAGGAGAGAATTTTCTGGGGAGTTCCTTCTGGGCACCGAACAATACGGGTTTGGGGGATGCAATAATGCAGGCAAAGTGACGCTTTTCTTCTAAGACTTGGAACAAGACAAGGGTGCGCTCTCTCACCACTCTTATTCAACATAGTACTGGAAGTCATAGCCACAGCAATCAGACAAGTAAAAGGCATAAAAGGTTATCAAAATCAGAAAAGAAGAAGTAAAATTTTCTTTGTAGATAATACAGTCCTATGGAAAATGCTAAGACTCCAGCAAGAAACTGTTAAAACTGGGCACCTGGGTGGCTCAGTCAGTTAAGCACCTGCCTTCTGCTCAGGCCATGATCCCAGGGTCCTGGGATCGAGCCCCGAATTGGGCTCCATGCTCAGCGGGGGTCTGCTTCTCCCTCTCTCCCTGCCCCTCCCTCCTACTCGTTCTTGTTCTCTCTCTCCCTCTTGTTCTCAGTCTCCCTCAAATGAATAAGTAAAATCTTTAAAAAAAAAAAAGGAAACTGTTAACATTAATAAATAAATTCATTTAAATTGCAGGATGAAAAATCAACATATAGATAACAGTGGTGTTTCTTGCTATATACTAACAACAAAATATCTGGGAAAAAGTAGTGAAGAAAACAGAGTCATTCAAATAGCATAAAAAAAATACTAAATACTTAGGAGTAAATTTAACCAAAGAGTTGAAAGTTCTGTAAAACTATAGGACTTTGATTAAAGAAACTGAAGACAGGGGCACCTGGGTGGGTCAGTGGCTTAAAGCCTCTGCCTTCTGCTCAGGTCATGATCTCAGGGTCCTGGGATCGAGCCCCATGTCCCTCCTCTCTCTCTGCCTACTTGTAATCTCTCTCTCTGTCAAATAAATAAATAAAATCTTTTAAAAAAAAAGAAACTGAAGACACAAATAAGTGGAAAGATATCTAATTTTCATGGATTGGAAGATTTAATATTGTTAAAATGTCCATACTATTCAAAGCCATCTACAGATTCAATGCACTCTCTATCTCTATCTATCTCTATTCAATGGGTTTTTTCCAAGAAATAGAAAAAAACAATTCTAAAATATGTATGGAATCAAAAAAGACCATGAGTACTCAAAGCAATCTTGAGAAAGAAGAACAAAGTTGTATGCATCTCACTTTCTGGTTTCAAACTATACAGCAAAGCTATAGAAATCAAAATAGTATGATCCTGGCATGAAAATAGACATAGGCCAATGCAACAGAATCAAGAGCCCAGAAATAAAGCATCGTATGTATGGTCAACTAATATTTGACAATGGAGCCAAGAATACTTAATGAAGAAAGGACAGTGTCTCCAAGAAATGGTGTTGGGAAAACTGGATACATATGAAAAAGAATGAAATCTTACACCACTCACAAAAATCAACTCAAAATGGGAAAAGGAATTGAATAAACTTAAGCATAAGAACTGAAACCATAAACTTCTCGAAGAAAGCATAGGGGAAAAGCTCCTAGACATTGGTCTTGGCAATGATTTTTTTGGATGTGACACCGAAAGTACAAGCACCACAAGCAAAAACTAATAAGTGGGACTATATCAAACTAAAAAACTTCTGCACAGGGACGCCTGGGTGGCTCAGACAGTTAAGCATCTGCCTTCAGCTCAGGTCATTATCCCAGCATCCTGGGATCGAGCCCCACATCAGGCTCCCTGCTTAGTGGGGAGTCTGCTTCTCCCTCTCCCTCTCCCTCTGCTGCTCTCCCTGCTCATTCCCTCTCTCTCTCTCTCTCCCCCCTCAAATAAATAAGTAAAATCTTTTAAAATAAATAAAAATAAAAGCTTCTGCACAGCAAAAGAAACAATCAACAAAATGAAAACAAAGCCTACGGAATCAGAAAATATTTGCAAATCATGTATCTGATAAGGAATTAATATCCAAAATACTTAAGAAACTCATACAATTCAATAACAAAAACAAAACAATGATCTGGTTTTCCAATAAGCAAAGGACTTGAATAGACATTTTTTTTCCAAAGAAGACATACAAATGGCCAATAGGTACATGAAAAGATGCTCAACATCACTCACCATCTGGGAAATGCAAATCAAAACGACAATGACGTATCATCTCATACCTGTTGAAACGGCTAACATCAAAAAGATAACAAATGTTGGTGAAGTTGTGGAAAGGAAACTTTGTGTACTGTTGGTAAGAATGTAAATTGGTACAGCTACTACAGGAATCAGTATGGAAAAAAAAATTTTAAATAGAACTACCATGTGATCCAGCAATCCCAGTTCTGGGTATGTATCCCAAGAAAATGAGATCACTATCTGATCGAGATATCTGCATCTCTGTATTCATTGTAGCATTATTCACAATACCCAAGACATGGGAACAATCCATCAACATATGAATGGATAAATGTGAAATATATCAATGTGAAATATATCGATCTGTCTACACCCACAACTATCTACATATGGAATTTTATTCAACCATAAAGAGGAAGGAAATTCTGCTCGTTGCAACATGGATGAACTTTGAGGGCATAATGCTAAGTGAAATAAGTCAGACAAAGAAAGACAAATACCATATTACTTCACTTATCTATGGAATCTAAATATCCAAACTCACAGAAGTAGAGAGTAAATGGGTGGTTGCCAGGGGCTAGCGAGTGGGGGAAATGAGAAGATGTTGGTCCAAGGGTATAAACTTTCAGTTGTAAGTTGAATAAGTTCTGGGAATCTAGTATCAGAATGGCGTCTATAATAAATACACTGTGTTGTGTACTTGAATGTTGCTAAGTGTAGATCTTAAATGTTCCCACCATAACAACAACCCCCCAAAAGTGGTAATTATGTGAAATGACAGATGTGTAAACTACGATATTGTGCTAACATTTCCCGAAATATACATATACCAGATCATCCCATTGTAAATCTTAAACTGACAATCATATCCCCATCAAGCTGAAAAAATTTGAGAATTTTCACATATTTTACTGGCCATTATTCCTCTTTTTTAAGGGGCTATTTAACTCCTTTGTTTGTTTATATTTTAAATGTGTTGTGTGCCTATTTCTTACTGGCTTGGGACGTTACTTGGTTTGTTTTGTTTTGTTTTGTTTTTGTTTTTGTTTTGTTGTTGTTAAAGATTTTATTTATTTATTTGACACAGAGAGAGAGATTACAGGTAGGCAGAGAGGCAGGCCGAGAGACAGGGAAAGGAGGAAGCAGGCTCCCTGCTGAGCAGAGAGCCCGATGCGGGCCTCGATTCCAGGACCCTGAGATCATGACCTGAGCTGAAGGCAGAGGCTTTAACCCACTGAGCCACCCAGGCGCCCATTGGGGACGTTACTTGTATATTTTGTATATGTCCCGTTTATCGGATACATGTTGCAAATATTTTCTTCCAGTCTGTGGCTTGCCTTTTGAGTTTCTTAACATTGTTCTTTTCTAACACAACTTCTTAATTATAATAAAGTCTCATTTATTAATCTTTTCTTTTATAATTGGTGTTTTTTTACATACTTTGTAGGAAATATTTTCTTATTCCCCAGGTTGTAAAGATATTTTTCCATATTGTCTTCTAAAGTCTTTATTGTTTTGTCTTTCACAATTAGATCTACAATCTGCGGTAATTGATTCCGGGAAGCAGTGAGAAGGGTCAGTGTATAAACATTTCTTTTTTTTTTTTTTTAAAGATTTTTTATTTATTCATTTGACACAGAGAGATTACAAGTAGGCAAAGAGGCAGGCAGAGAGAGAAGAGAGAGGAGGAAGCAGGCTCCCTGCCGAGCAGAGAGCCCGATGTGGGCCTCGATCCCAGGACCCTGGGATCATGACCTGAGCCGAAGGCAGCGGCTTTAACCCACTGAGCCACCCAGGCGCCCTAAACATTTCTGTGTAGGTGTACAACTCACCCAGCTCTGACCCAGCTCTGTTTATTGAAAGACTTTCCCTTCCCCCAGTACTCTGCAAACTTTGGCATAATTCAAGTGACCGTTTATGTGTGGGTCAGCTTCTGGACTCTGTTTTCTGTTCTTTTTGCTAATTGGTCTGTTCTCGTGCCAATTTCCATACGATCACGCTTACTGCAACTTCATAGTAAGTCTTGATATCTGATAAAGTGAGTCTTTCAGCTTTGCTCTTCAACTTTGTCTTAGCAGTTATTACCCTTTTTGCATTTCTGTGTCTATTTTAAAAATCGGTTTATTGTTTTTCTCACACATCTTGAGTGATTGAGATTGCATTGAATCTACAGATCAATTTAGAGAAGATTAAATCGTTATTACACTGAGACTTTCAAAAAGTGAACATGGTATATCTCTCTTTTACATAGGTCTTTTCAACTCTCTCAATACTATTTTAAAGGTTTCGGGGTAGAAGACATATTGTGTTAGATGTATTTATTAATGATAATTACCTAAGTTAATTGTCTCATTAGAAATTGCCAAATGGTGGGGCACCTGGGTGGCTTAGTCAGTTGAGCCTCTGACTCCTGATTTCAGCTCAGGTCATGACCTCAGGATCATGAGATGGAGGGCACCCCCCAACCCCCTCTGTGTGGGCATGGAGCCTGCTTAAAATTCTCTCTGCCCCTCCCTCTGCCCCTCCACCCTCCCATGCTTGCTCTCTCTCTCACTCTCTCTCTCTCTATCAAAAAAAAATTGCTAAATGGTGATTTTCTAATTCTATCATTCATTCTGTATTTATTAGGTAGAATTTTTCTACAAATACTCTCTTGCACTCTCTAAAACTATCTAATTTCTCTGCTATACAGTTCATATAAGGAAGGCAGGATAGGGGCACCTGGGTGGCACAGTTGGTTGAACGTCTGAATCTTGGTTTTGGCTCCAGCCTGATCTTGGGGTTGCAAGATCAAGCTCTGCATTGGAAGTCCAGAACAGAGCCTGCTTAAGATTCTCTCTCTCCCTCTCCTCTGCCTCCCCCACTCATGCTCTCATTCTCTCTCTAAAATAATTAAATAATGGGTCACCTGGGTGGTTCAATGGGTTAAGCGTCTGCCTTCGGCTCAGGTCATGATCCTAGGGTCCTGGGATCAAGCCCCACATCAGGATCCCTGCTCAGCAGAAAGCCTGCTTCTCCCTCTGCCACTCCCCTGACTTGTGTTTCCTCTTTCACTGTCTCTCTCTCTGTCACATAAATAAATAAAATCTTTAAAAATAAATAAATAAAATAATTAAATAAGATCTTTTAAAAAAGGAGGAGGAGGGGCGCCTGGGTGGCTCAGCCCCTGCCTTCGGCTCAGGTCATGATCTCAGGGTCCTGGGATCGAGGCCCGCATTGGGCTCTCTGCTCAGCAGGGAGCCTGCTTCCTCCTCTCTCTCTGCCTGCCTCTCAGCCTACTTGTGATCTCTCTCCCTCTGTGAAATAAATAAAAAATAAAATCTTTAAAAAAAGAAAAAGGAGGAGGCGAGGAAGAGGAAGAAGAAAAGCAAAATAAATACTTAATTTCTTCCTTTTAGTTACTAATGAGTTGGTGCCCCAGCAACCCCCAAAATTGACTAGTTTTGCTCTTGTTGGTGAAGGAAATCTCATGTGCAGTCTTTCAATCCCCAGTCAACACCCTAAGAATGGGCCTTGGGCCTGGAACACTTCCTTGCCAAGAGACACAGAGCCCGCACACCCGTGCCAGGCTGACAACCCTCCTCTGCTTAAACACATGTGCCGATGGCCTCAGACACACCCCCAGCATTCAGCAATTCAGACACCGTGGGGAGGAGTTGGGGGTCTTTTCACTCTGGGCAAGAAGGGCGCCTCCAGACCAATCGCCCTGCAATGGCTGTCAGGAGTGGAAGGGGCCTTGGTGGCCATGGGAGACCTACACACACTATTGGAGCTGACCTCGCTGTTTCTTCCCAGTGAGAGTAAAGCATTGCTCCATCCAGTGCTCTACTGTGCTTTGCCGTCCTTGGTGACTCTGATACCAAGATGCAGTGAGCAGTGTCTGGACTTCTACTCCAGGTGGCTGGCGTTGTGATAAGCTTTGCCCTGCTCTAGGTCGTTGGAGTCCTCCCCTTATGGCATTCTGCTTAACAATTTGGCACAGTGAGCCGGGTTGCCAAACCATGGCATGGTAGAAGCACAAGGGCTTGTCAGTTCCATGGTCCCGGGGTGATGCTAGGCCCTCAGGGATCGTGGGCTGCTTCCCTTTGCCATATAGGCATAAATGGAATGTAGATAATCTCCCTGTCAATGGGACTGAGCTGGTGCAATGGATGAGGGCAGAGATACAAGAGATGGCTCCTAGGAAGAAAACCTATTCCCTGGTTTTTGGCCACCCTCACATTGCCACGCCACAAGTCAACTCCCATGGTATGCCAAGGGTCTGTGGGTAGAGTTCATTGAGATGACGTGACTGCAGGTTGACTTGCAAGCTGGATTCAGGCAATAGGAGGCTCTTTATCCCCTCCCTGTCCTTAAAATGTGCATCCTGATCACCTTTCCAGCTCCCAGAAGCTGCCCCAAGGATATAGCCTTGAGATAGAGATGTAGTATTGAGACCATCTGGATAGTATATATGACTGAACCCACGTAGGTCATCTATATAAACTTAAGATTCAGTAGGTAGATAATAGAGATCTATTCATCTTGTAGCTGCCCAAGACAAGCCTCCTATTTATGTTCCCTTGCTTGTTAAACCTGCCATCTACCAATCCGGAATGGCCTGCCTCTTCAGTCTCTACCTGCCTTCCAGGTATGGGGGCCAGTTTCCCATTTCACCTGGGAAGTTGTCAGAGTTGTGAACCAACAGGGTCACTGGTGATGTCCAAGGGAAGTAAGGAAGCACTGTGTGGGGAGTTCTACCTAGTCCCCCTCACTCCGGGGCCTCAAATAAGATCTGTTTTCACTCAATGCCAAACCACTGATGGCATCGCTGAAAACAAAACCATTGAAATAAGATCTTTCTCTGAGAATGAAGTACAAAAACTGGAAGACAGATACAGACAGAGGCCAGGGGAATCTCCTGCAGTGTGGCTGGTGTTTCCGTTTGATAAGGGGACACTGCAGACCCCAATGTCTCAGGCTGGGGGGCCCAGTTAGGGATGGGGCCAAGATCTTCAGGTCCACATTGTGGGTCAGTGGCCTTGTACCCCTGTCAGGATAAAAAGGGAAAAGAGAGAAATCAAGACTTTTATGGGGCTCTTGGATACGGTGCCATAAGGACCTGAAAATTAATGACTTTGGGACATTTGGGGATAAATGAAGTGACCCATGGCAGACAGGTACTCATGTGCTCAATATGCTTGGGCAGGATTGACCTTCAACAAATCCAGGTCACCGCAGGAGTTTTGGCCATCCATTATATCAATGACATCTTAGCTGGAAAGCTCACCAAAAAACAGGTGGAGATGGCTCTGCAATTAGTCGTTGGTACAATGACTAGTGGCACCTGGGCTAGAAAGGACCCAACACAGCAAGTGCATTTCCTAAGAGTCACTTGGGCACATAGCCAAGAAGTACCCTTGATAGAGTAAACGAATTGTTGGCTCTGGTGACACCCACTATTAAAAAGGAGGTCCAACATCTCATAGGCCTTTTTGGGTCCTGGAGACAGCATGTACCCCTCTTGGATGTTCTTTTGCTCCCCCAGGTTAAGGTGACCCTCAAGGCTATCAGTTTTGAATCCGGCCCTTTGTTGCAGCAAGTCTAGAAAGTTCATCAACTAGTTGTGGTCCAGCCACTGCATTTGGGACCTTTGGAGCCTAGACACCACAGGTGTCCACAAACTCCATGCATGCGGAATAGGGTACTTGGCAACAAAAAACCGCCACTAGGGGGTGCTGGCCTTTTGGAATTTGGAACCTTAAATTGTCTAAGGAGCCACGAGATATACTCCTTTTGAAGAGCAACTCCTTGCTTGTTGTCAGGCGCTGGTAGAGACCAAACATCTCAGAGCCAGAGCACCGCATGTGACTCTGTGACCTGAACTGCCTATTCTTGCTTGGGTGTTTACAGACTCCACCAATAAAATTGAACAAGCTCAATAGAGTTCAATTATTAAGTAGGAGTGGTATATCCAAAGTGAGGCCCAGCCACAGCCCCAAGGGACCAGTAGCTTCCATGAACAAGCCAGCTTACCAGGAAGGAATGAGCAACCGACAGGGAATGCTTTGTCCCCACCCCTACCCCCATGGTTACCCAGGGTCCAAGATTCAAAAATGTGCCTGCTACAATGTGGCATGGTTCACTGATGGCTCTGCAAAACTAAAGACAGACAAAGTCCTCACAGCTATGGCCACCATTAAGCCAATAAAGGCCATCTTTTGCCTGGGACTGGACACGGACATTCTGCTCAATGAGCTGAACTCCAGTGATGGTTATGGTGATGGTTGTGCAGGCCACCCATACCACTAACCCTTGCTACATTTTCACCAACTTGTGGGTCATTGCCAATGGCCTAGCCATCTGATCAGGAGAATGGCAACTGAATGATCGAACTATTAAAGGATTCCCTGTGTGGAGGCAAGAATTATATCAGCAGCTTATTGCCTGGAGAGGAAAAATATATGGTAGTGCTCACGGAAAAGGACTTTTTAAAATGGACATGAATGAACTCTGATACCAATCAAGCTTGTGCCCAATGGGTAACAATAGTAGCCCAATGGGTACATCAATGAACTGGACATGGAAGCCCACTTCAGATGCAGGGAAATGCCAAGGCCCAAAGAGCGATGCTGGAAGATAGCAAGACTAAAAAAGAAGTATAATCTTGGGATTCTTGCCAATGGACATAAATTATCCAACCAAGAGGGAGGTTTGAAGTGTTGCTGGATCTGCCACCCACATATTTTGAGCCTTTCCCTCCAGACTCAAACAGTCCACACGTGGCCAGTTGCTCATCTGATGGGGGTCCCAATCCATGAAGGTTTCCTGGACCCTAGACACCAAGTGAGAGGCAGACTTTAAATATCACCGATGGTACAGGTCTTTCATTCATCAGGCAACTTTACTTTGCCACCTAACCTGCAGTTAAACCAGACATGAGCTTCATACAATTGGCTTAGAGACTCTTCTAAGGAGTGCTCCCTGACCAGAGTGACATGTGCTCCTCTGCGTTAGATGTTCTCTGAGGGGTACACTGGCTTATGAGTCCTTGTCACCCTCAGATGGGGCTTGCTCTTTGGAATTTCAGGGTTCTCGGGTGTTGGTACAAAATGATACTCTAAATTGGAAGGGCCCCACAATTGGGACACATTGCAGGGTTGCCAGAGACACTACCAGAAAAACAATTGGACAGCTGGTTGCATTCTGCTGACAGTGTCCTCATACCTGGCATAGGCTCACATGCCCTGGAAGAAAATGGTCTGTCATTAACTATGGAAGAGATAGTTAACACTGCTCCCCATGCTATTCTCAGCGAACTCACTAGCCATGGAGGTGATGGAACAGGGCGGCGTCCATGCTATTGCCAATGCCTCTTGCTGTGTAAAATATCAATAATTCAGGGAAGGTAGAAACCAAACTAGAAAATCCAGGGCCCGATGGGATGGCTCTCAGCTCACGGATCCCCCTAGACTTTGATGTCTTTAGTTGAAGTAACACGAGCACTTGGGGGTCCTGGTTGAGGACCATCCTCCAGGAAGGCCTGGCCATGCTCTTGGGGTTGGTCCTCCTAATAACCCTAGCAAAGTGCTGTCTCAAAATGATGGAGAGGCAGCAAACCACACCCATATAATAGGTGGTTTAGGGACCACCCCTACCCCATGAGACCAGATTTCACCTCCCAGTTCAAGGTGGGCAATTTTCCTGCTGGATTTGATACGTTTCATCTGCTGTTTCAGAAAATGGGTGAGGATCGGGGGGGGTGGAAGGCTAAGAAAGGCAGTCTCATATGCAGTCTTTCAACCCCCAAGTCCTCACAAGGATGGGTCTTAGGTCTGGAACTCTTCCTCACCAAGAGACAGAGAGCCCACACAACTATGCTGGGCTTCCAGCCTTGTGTGGGAACACCTTTCCCTGTTTCAGACTCAGTGCGTGCTCTTTTCTTCTGCTTGAGACTGTGCATGGATTCCCCTCAGGCATACCCCAGGATTCAGTTTCTCACACTCTATGGCGGAGGAGCTGGGGTCCTTCTGCTCTAGCGTGAGGGGGTGCATGTAGACCAGTTGCCCTACCTTGGCTGCCAGGACTAGCAGAGCACACTATTAGACCTGTCTCTTCCCCGTGTGAGTAAAGCATTGTTCCACCCAGTGCTTTACAGTGTTGTGTTTTCCTTGCTGACTCTGAAACCAAGAGGCAGGGGGCAGAATGTGTGGATTTCTATTGACGGTAATTGACATTGTGATGAGCTTTGCTATCCTCTGTGCAGTTAGTCCTCTCCTGCGATTGGTAACCAGCGCAGTGTTCTATCCAACAGTTTTACTTACTGTTCTCTCTTGAATATCACTATGTTTTTATAAATGGTTGGTATTCTATTGGATTTTCAAACTGTCTCATCTTTAAAGTGTTCCTTCAAGCCAGCTCCATTGTCCTTTTGACAAAGCTCCTGTTCTTACCTAGGTTTCCCCAAGTCAGAGCCTGCAAAAAAGTTTGTGTGCAGGTAGTATATTTGGGTAGGCGATTCCAGAGAGCAGGAGTGGCAGATGAGGGGAGGGTCACAGGAAGGAGGGACAAGTTGGCCACTGGGACTCTTTCTCTGACTTGTACTTCTTGAGGAATTTTTTAAATGTATGTATCAGAACTATCTACCCAGGTCACCTGGGTGGCTCAGTCGGTTAAGCATCTGCCTTCAGCTCAGGTCATGATCCTGGAGTCCTGGGATAGAGCCCCACATCTGGCTCCCCTTATCCCTCTCCCTCTGCCACTCCCCCTGCGCGCTCTGTCTCTCTCGAATAAATAAATAAAATCTTAAAAAAAATAAAAGAACTATACACCCATAGGACAAAAAGGGAAAGCATTTGTTGCTTAGATACTATTCCCCATTGATAGAGAATGGCTTCATGGGCATTTCTTCTTCCCAAATTCCCACTTGCACATTCATGACCACCAAGTGGAGTCCTGCCAATGTTCTACATACTGCAAGCCTCAAAAAAGCCCCAAGGCAGGAAGCAAGAGATCGTTGCACAACCAGGAGGGAAGCGCTCTGTGACTGTACCTGCTGGAAGCCTGTCAAAACTCACCTGAACTGCGCACCACACCCACAACTAAACTGAGTATGACTGAGATGATTCTGAAGCATTGCACAAGAGATGTCCAGTGCTGTCCATTCTGAGCTGCTCACGCTCTTCAGTCCAATCCATCAAGGGTTTCCTTTCAAGCTCTGGCCTATCGCCGTTTCTGTGAAAGGATGAGTGGAGCAAACATCAGTCCCTACTGCTCCGTTGCTTCTGAGGCCGGGCCTGGGATGGTCACCACATACGACCCAGTCTAGATTCCCTCACCCTCACCAGCCCTTCAGCTTGGGACACGCTTCTGAAAAGAAGTTCTCTCTCTGGTCCAGTGTTATTCTCATGAGGTAACCATGGTAGCTTTTCACACCTTCTTTTCTACTCATACAAGTAACACACACACCCTGCACTTGTGTGTGTACGTAATATAACCTCATGATTGTGAAACAAAACAACACACAAAAAGAGAAGAAAAGATAAACTGGATCTAACAGACATATACAGAATGTTCCACTCAACAAGGACAGAATACACATTCTTCTCAAGAGCAAAAAGGACATTCTCCAGGACAGATCATATGTTAGGCCACAAATAACTCTCAGTCGTTTTAAAAAGACAGGTATCATACAAAGTATCTTCTCTGAACACAAGACAATGCAGTTAGGAATCAATAACAGAAGGAAAACTAGAAAGTTCACAAATTTATGGGAAGTTAAACAACACACCCTTAAACTCTCAATGGGTCAAAGAAGAAATCACAAGGGAAATTAGGAAATACTTAGAGGTGAATGAGAATGAAAACAACACACTAAGACTTATAGGACGGAACAAAAACAATACTAAGAGGGAAATCTATCGCTAGGAACGCTTACATTGAAATCAAGATCTCAAATTAACAAACTAGCTTAACCATTCGAGGAACTAGAAAGAAAAGAAAATAGCCCAGTGGTAGCATGAGGAAGGACATAATAAAAATTACAGCAGAGATAAGTAAAACAGAGACCAGGAAATAAAGGAATCCGAAAGTCAGTTTTTCAAAAAGATTAACAAAACTGACAAATCTTTAGCTAGCCTGACCAAGAGAAAAAGAAAAGCCTCAAAGTACTAAAATCTGAAATGAAAGTGGGGACAAATTACTACCTATTCTATAGAAATAAAAAGGATTATAAGAGAACAATTGTACCATGAACGATCATAGGCCAACAATCAGTAACCTAGATGAAATGGGCAAATTCCTAGAAGCACACAACCTACCAAGACTGAATCACGAAAAAAATAGAAAACCTGAACAGACTCCTCTCTCTCTTTCTCTCTTTTTTTTTTTTTAGGCGGGGAGGGGCAGGAGGAGAGAGAGAGAGAATCTTAAGCAGGCTCCACACGCAGTCCAGAGACTGACTAGGGCTCAATCTCACAACCGTGAGATCATGCATGACCTGAGCCAAAATCGAGAGTCAGAGACTTAACAGACTGAGCCACCCAAGCACCCCAAGCCCCTAATTCTTAAAAAAATTAAGTTGGGAATCAAAAACCTCCTGACAAAGAAAAGTCCTGGATCTAATGTCTTCCCAGATTAATTCTACCAAACATTTAAAGAAGAACTAACACCAATCCTTCTCAAACCCTTCCAAAAATTGAAGCGAGAAGAACACATTTTAACTCATTTTTATGAAACCGGTCTTTCCCTGATACCAAAACCAAATAAAAACACTACAATTAAAGAAAATTACAGACCAATATCACTATGAACATCGATGTAGAAATCCTTAATAAAATACTAACAAACAGAATTCAATGACATCTCAAAAGAATTATATAGCATAACCAAATGGAACTTATTCCTGAAGTGCAAGGATAGTTCAACATATGAAAATCAATTGAGGGGCACCTGGGAGGCTCAGTCGTTAAGTGTCTGCCTTCGGCTCAGGTCATGATTCCAGGGTCCTGGGATCAAGCCCCACATCGGGCTCCCTGCTTGGTGGGAAGCCTTCTTCTCCCTCTCCTACTACCCCTGCTCGTGTTTCCTCTCTCACTGTCTCTCTCTCACTCTCTCTGTCAAATAAATAAATAAAATCTTAAAAAAAAAAAAAAGAAAATCAATGTAATACACCACATTAACAGAATGAAAGGGGAAAAAACCTGATATGATTATCTCAATGATTGCAGAAAAAGTGACAAATTCAACACCCCTTCACAAAAAGCACTCAACAAACTTGAAATAGAAAGAGACTACCTCAACATAATAAAGGCCATATGTGAAAAATCCGCAGTTAACAGGATACTCAGTGGTGAGAAACTGAAATCTTTTTCTCTAAGATTAAGAACAAGACTCACAAGGCTCACTTTTTGCATTTCTATTCAACACAGTATTAGAAGTTCTAGCCAAATCAATCAGGCAAGAAAAGTTAGAAAGGAAGAAATAAAAGTATTTTCTATTCAAAAAATAATGTGATGTGCACACACACACACATAAATTGTTAGAAGTAATAAAGTAATTCAGCAAAGTGGCAGAATACAAATCAACACTCAAAAATCAGTTGTGTTTCTATACACCACCAACAAAAATCTGCAAAGAAAATTAAGAAAAGAATTCTATTTCCAAAGCATCAAAGAGAATAAAATACTTGGGGCATCTGGGGGACTCAGTCAGTTTAACATCTTACTCTTGGTTTCAGCTTAGGTCATGATCTCAGCGTTGTGGAATCAAGCCCTGTATCAGGCTCTGCACACAGCAGGGAGTCTGCCAGGGAGTCTCTCTCTCCCTCTTGTTTTGCCCCTCCCCCCTCTGTCTCTCTCAAATAAATAAATATTTTTTGAAAAAGAATAAAATACTTTGGAATTAACTTAACCAAGAAGGTGATAGTCTTGTACACTGGAAACTAAAAAAACGTTGCTGAAAGGGATTAAAGAAAACATAAAGGAATGGAAAGACATCTTATGTCCATGGACCGGAAGACAATTTTAATACTACCCAAAGCAATCTACAGAGTCAATGCAATCCCTATCAAAATCCGAAAGATTTTTTTTCTCAGGAATAGAAAAATCCATCCAAAAATTCATATGGAATTCAAGGATCCCAAATAACCAAAACAATCTTGAAAAAGACAAACAAATTTGAAAGACTCGTGACCTAAAGACCCTGACCTTTTGGTGAGTGCTGTGAAAGATGTAAGCCTGATGATTCACAGACCTGTACCCCTTGGGCAAAGAATAAAAATAAAATTTAAAAAAAAAAGAAAATAGAATGGTGAATAAAAAAATAGTAAGTGCTCTTGTACCATTTAAAAAAGTTTCAAACATGAAAAAAAAAAAAGACCCTGACCTAAAATTCACTGCAAAGCCACAATAATCAAAACAGTGTGGTACTGGCATAAAGACAAACATATAGATCAATGTAATAAAATAGAGATCCCAGAAAGAAACCCTTGCATATAAAGTCAAGTGATTTTTTTTCTTTTACAAGAGTGCCAAGATGATTCAATGGGGAAAGAACAATCTTTTCAACAAATGGTGCTGGGAAAACTAGATATTTACACATAAAAGAATGAAGTTATATATTTATTTAACACCGTATACAAAAATTAAGTCAAAATGGATAAAATATTTAAACATAAGAGCTAAAACTATACAACTCTTAGAAGAGAACATAGGGGAAGTCTTCATGACATTGAATTTGGCAGTGATTTCTTGGATATAACATCAAGAGCACAGGCAACAAAATCAAAAATAGAAAATTGGATTCTATCAAAATTAAAATTTTTTGCATCAGCAGACACTAACAGAGTAAAAGGCAACCCACCGAATGGCAGAAAATATTTGCAAATCACATATCTGATAAGAGGCTAATACCAAATATGTAGAGAATTCCTAAAGTGAACAACAGAATACCCAATTCAAAAATGGGCAAAGCACTTGCCTAGACATTACTCTAAAGAAGATACATACAAATGGCCAATAAGCACATGAAAAGATGTTCACCAGCTTTAATCATTAGGGAAATGCAAGTCAAAACCACTCATTAGGTTTTGTACTCCTTAGGATGGCTATTATCAAGAAACAGAACACAAATGTTAATGAGGATGTGTAGAAATTGGAACCCTGTGTACTACCGGTGGGAATGTAAAATGGTACAGCTGCTCCAGAAAACAGTAAGGCATTTCCTCAAAAAAAATAGAATTGCCATTTGATGCAACACTACTTTTGGATATATACACCAAAGAATTGAAAGCAGGAACCGAAAGAGATATTTGTATACCAAGGTTTGTAACATGGTTCACAATAGCCAAAGGTTGAAACAATCAAAAGGTCCATTGACAGAGGAGTGGATAAACAAAATGTAGCATATTGTATGTAGGGTATGTCATATATATTTCTGCCTTAAAAGGAAAGAAATCGATACATGCTACAACATGGATGAAGCTTGAAGACATTATGCTAATTGAATAAGCTAGACACAGAAGGACAGATATTTTATGATTCCACATTTATGAGATACCTTGAGTAGTCAAATTCATAGACAGAATCTAGAAAAGTGGTTACCAGGGGTTGGGGGACCGAGGAATGCATCATTACTGCTTAATGGGTATAGAGTTTCAGTATAGGATGATGAAAAAGTTCTGGAGATAGATGGTGGTAATGATGGTACATTAATGTGAATGTAATTGATACTACTATTATGTATAATTTCAAATGGTTAAAATGGTGATTTTTATGTGATGTATATTTTACCACACATACACACACACACAAAAAAATCCCACTCTGCAAACTTTTTAACAATATACCATGACTATTTTCCTGATCCATAAATACAAATCAAATTCAGTCTTTTTTAACAACTGCACACATAAAAGGACATGCTATGCTGTATTTAACCACTCCCACATTGACAAACATTTGCTATTATAAATAATGTTTCGGTCCAAATCTTTAAGTTTCTTAGGTTGTATCAGTTCTATACAATGGAGTCTTCAAACTGCAATTACTGGGCAAAGTAAATAGTATATTTAGTTCTTTCTTTAACACTTCTTCAACTTTTGTTTATTCATGGTTTAAAGCAAGGAGGAAAGATGATCTGCATTAGTTAAATTATGGATTTGGTTGCATGTAACAAAAACCTCCAGTTGATGGGACTCAAACCAGACATAATTTCCTGTCTCTTTCACATAACCACCTAGAGATGGGCATTCCAGGACTGGTATGGAACCCAGCCTCCTTTCATCCCTTTACTCCACCATTCATTTTCCAAGATGGCTCACTACCACCTCCACATTCCAGGCAGGAGGACAGGATAGGGGAGAGGATGGCACGCCCCCTTCCCTTCAAGATTCCACCCAGCAGTTTGCCTCTACCACTTCCGCTTCCAACCTATTGTCCTGAACTTAGTCATGTAACCCAACCTAGCTAAAAGGGAGGCTGGAAAAAATGGTACTCCTTTCGGGTGGCCATGTGCCCAATTGGGATCACGATGGCCCAGGGGGAGATTAGATAATGAGCAAGTCTGTGATAAGATCTTCCAAAAGAATGGCCCATTATGTTAGCAATATTTATAAAGTAAACAATTTCACATTGAATTAGAAGCTATGCTTGTGTTTATCAAGACCCACATACACTTGGATCTGTTTCTAGACACTAATCTGTTTCATTGTTATATTAAACGGCTTTATCATAATTGGTAGCTGTTCTTGCGTTAATTTATGGCTATCGATATATTAATCATTTATCTTTTGTTAACTGTTTGATTGAAGCTGCTTGATTTGTGTTGTTTTTACAGATCGAGTTAAAGACAGTCAAACTTACTTTGCAAAAACTAGTTTGTCCTGGCACTTGGATATTATAATTTGAGGCAGATCTAATTGTATTAGTTCCATTTTTTTCAATGTTAAGAAGCATCTCTATCCACCGGTAACTACAACTGAAAGGTCACACATCTGTTTCATCCTTGTAGCCTTAGAGGAAAACATCACTAAAGAGAAAGCCTGACCATGGCGGGGATCTAGTGACAGGGAACAGAGTTTCCCAGGGCAATGGACATCCAGGACTCCACCTTCTCACCCATTTCAAAAACAATGGATATGAGCAAGCGCCAAGATGAGGCTTGGTAGTTAGATAAATTTCCAAGTTGATGGGAAATGAAAGAGGTGCTCTCCCAGCTCCTGGCACTGGCACATTATCCATCTGAATTGTGTGGCTCAATTAGTCTTTTAACTGATGGCAGGGCCTCTCTGCCATTATCTTCCACCAGGCCTCATTCACTCTGTCTCATAGAGGAAAGATTTGCTCGGGTTGATGCCTTATTCTCAGAAGTGCCTTCCTTTGACTTTATAGAAAAGAAAAGCTATTTGATCAAAAGAGCTGTAGTTGGAATCCTGTCCCCTGCCGCCCTACTCCTGTCTATCCCTTGCCTTTCTTTAAAACCTACATAGACCATCTTTTCCAGGAAGCCTTTCTTGGTTTCCAGCACTGACAACAATGGAATAAGCTGGACGGCATCTTAGAGATCTAGAAGGGAGGCTCTCAACCCTGACGTCCTGCCGTCACCTAGGTAACTTTTAACAGGTCCTTCTGCCCTTACTCCTTCCCAGATTCTGATCAGTAGGTCTGAAGTGGAGCCTTAGCTCTTGCTAAGGCGGAAGTTTTTAACTTCCTCAGGGTATTATGAGTAAGAGTCGGAAACTACGAGGCCAACCCCTTAACTTCACAGATGGGCACTGGGCCCACAGGACACTACAAAGAAAGTCGCGCATTTCTTCGTAGGAAGCGAGCCCCTTCCAGCGGGGACTTTGCTTCGCAGCTCTTTCTCCAGTACCTAGAACTGTGCGGATGTCACATGCGGCAGATCTGTGTGTGACACTAAGCTTAAACCAGAAACCCGGACTCTGGCCCGGGATGTGACAGCGCAGCATTCCTTTGCTGGAGGGAGATCCGTGACTAGCCCGCCGGTGTGCTCACCGCGACTGTTGGCTCGGTAAACAGCCTTCCTGGCGACGGCCTCTGCTCCCGAGTGCTCGCCGCCTCCCAGGCTCCGGGAGGGCTTTGCATCACAAGAGGTCACGGCTGCTCGCCGTCCGCCTCGGGTGCCCGGGAGCCGGCCGCCGGCCGAGCACACCTCAGGGCGTGTCCCGGGGCCCGGGAGCACCTCGGCGGGAGCGTCAGGGGCGGGGAGGGAAGTGCGGGCCTGGG